>OX421496.1:787500-995000 GCA_949126835.1 Anisus vortex
CTATGGACATCATATATTTTGAAAAGTAATTCCGTGAGAGCCATACATTTTAAAAACTAAAAAATTAAGCAAATGTGGGCAAAAGTTATTTCCCTATAATTACAATGAATGCAGGCTTGCTATTTTTCTGTCTTTTAGATCAGTGGAGTTTATCTCCTTTACCACTTCTGATGCTGAGCTGCAGTAGACTTTAGCTCATTTGTAGAATGAAATACATGTATTGATATGCAATTAATATGTAGATCAAAGGAGTCTAAAGAAACATTTTTATTTTATAATCGAACATTTGTCTGCGAACCAGATGCAGCCATCAATAGAGCCACATCTGGCTCGCAAGCCATAGGAACCCGACCCCTGGCCTAGGCGATGTTTTTAAAGAGCCAGCTGTTGCCCAGGCAGCAGGCCCTCTCTCTCTCCACTCAGATGGTGATTCCAGGGGAACAGCTATGCTGATACAGCAAGGTACCATCTGCGTCGCAGGAGTTGCCAGAGAGATAGCGTGTTAGCTATAAGACTGCCTTAGGGACTCCATCTTTTGATTTTCTGTTAGGGTTTACTCCCTTAGAACAGGTGTAGCCGCGTGTCAGCGGAGGTTTGAGATCGGAGTTTCCCTCTCCTAGATGAGCTACCTATCAAGGTATACGAGGCCCATCTTCCACAAACTACTGATTTTGAGGCGCCAGCAGCCCGCCTTCACCCCTTCTTGAAACATGATCCGCCAGACTTGTTTTCGAGTCATTCGAGAAGGCCAAGAGTTGGACTTTGGTTAGTAGAGGCTATTTGAGATGCAAGCAATGAGGATATTTCGGGTCCTTTTTTCCCCACTCCCATCTCCGGCTGTACTAACCTTGGATTACAAAACACACAAAGCTCGTAATACATTTAAATTGTAAATGTAAACGAAGGTTGAGTCTTAAATACGTGTCTGGCTCTATCAAAGTGTATGACTGCACATGTTAAATACTTATAGTAGAGTTTAATAAAAGAATATTATATAATCTATATGTAGTATGAATGACTGCCCAAAACTGCCTCAATGAAATGTCCACAAGATGGAAGCCAGTGACCTACTAGTGTACCGAGTGGGTTCAATGACCTTCTACCAGCAGACGACTTCCTGTGGTGTCAATAGAAAAACATAAATAAAACAACGGTCATTGAATGTGTCACGTGACCTTATGGCTCCCACCCCCATTCCCTGTCCCCAATCTCTGTTTCCAGTTGGTTTCTCAATCATTCCTTCTTTTCCTTCCTGTCAAAGTCTTACAGTTACGCCCATCAAGGTCTTGATTGTATTTTCATGTCTGTATGACTGAAATGATTCTATTTGTCTGTCTAACGGTCTGTCAATCTGCCTATGTATGTCTGTCTGTGAAACTGTCTGTATGTATATATTTTATATTTGTCTCTCTATCTCTCTATCGGTACATCTATCTATCCCGCTGTATGTCTGTCTATTACTATACATATACATATCTGTTTATCTATCTATCTATCTATCTATCTATCTATCTATCTATCTATCTATCTATCTATCTATCTATAAAGTTATTATCAGTTCGTCTGTCTATATTTAAGCATGCTCACTTATCTTAATAACAATGGTTATTTATAGAGTGCTTGTATCCATGATATTGTCAGCTGTATTAGTATGTAACTCACACAGCCACGACTAGCCAAAGAGAAATGTCTTTAAGCTCAATTAAAAAAAAAAACTATTTCTGTCTAAGAATCTTTTAGTGTCTGAGGTAAGCTGTTCCATGTAGAGGACGCTACACATTCAAATGAGGACACTTCAGGGTACTTTGTGTGTCTTCTGCTATTATCTAATCATCATAAGATTTATATATTGTAATTGTTCTACCTTTCTGTCCATTTTTATATCCTAAATATTTGTCCTCCTTCATTGAGTCTGTGTCACATGTGTATCTATCTATAGGCCTAGCTTCATTGAGTCTGTGTATCTATCTATAGGCCTATCTTCATTAAGTCTGTGTCACATGTGTATCTATCTATAGGCCTATCTTCATTGAGTCTGTGTCACATGTGTATCTATTTATAGTCCTATCTTCATTGAGTCTGTGTCACCTGTGTATCTATCTATAGGCCTATCTTCATTAAGTCTGTGTCACCTGTGCATCTATCAATAGGCCTATCTTCATTAAGTCTGTGTCACCTGTGTATCTATCAATAGGCCTATCTTCAATGAGTCTGTGTCACCTGTGTATCTATCTATAGTCCTATCTTCATTGAGTCTGTGTCACATGTGTATCTATCTATAGGCCTAGCTTCATTGAGTCTGTGTATCTATTTATAGGCCTATCTTCATTAAGTCTGTGTCACATGTGTATCTATCTATAGGCCTATCTTCATTGAGTCTGTGTCACATGTGTATCTATCTATAGGCCTATCTTCATTGAGTCTGTGTCACATGTGTATCTATCTATAGGCCTATCTTCATTGAGTCTGTGTATCTATCTATAGGCCTATCTTCATTAAGTCTGTGTCGCATGTGTATCTATCTATAGGCCTATCTGCATTGAGTCTGTATCACATGTGTATCTATCTATAAGCCTATCTTCATTGAGTCTGTTTCACATGTGTATCTATCTATAGGCCTATCTTCATTGAGTCTGTGTATCTATCTATAGGCCTATCTTCATTAAGTCTGTGTCGCATGTGTATCTATCTATAGGCCTATCTTCAATTAAGTCTGTGTCACCTGTGTATCTATCAATAGGCCTATCTTCATTGAGTCTGTGTATCTATCTATAGGCCTATCTTCATTGAGTCTGTGTATCTATTTACTGTCTATCTATCTAAATGTCATTAACTTCAGTGCTATCATAATTTGTTTTATTAAAGTTTATTCTCAGTTGGTTTGAAAATTGTTTTGTAAAAGAAAGTTGATTTGGTCTGTTTTGTTTATTGTTATTAATATAAAGAAACATAATCACTTCAATTCTTTCTATACTTCTCTCTCCGTTTTCTTTCTCCTTTCTCTCTCCCTTCCCTTCTCTGTTTCTCTGTCTCTTTCTTAGTCTCTACTTTTTACCACTCTTTCTCAACAGTTACATTTTGAAATTTATTTAAAAAGTCCTTTTTCAAATTTACTCTGAACAGTCCAGTTTATAATTTGATTTCAATAATCTAATTTTAGAAATATCTCGAACGACCTTGTTCTGATGTGTTGTTTCTTTTGTCATTGAATTGAACTCGTGTCCGTGCGTCATGATGACCCTTCTAAGATGTCTGGAAGTTGGTCAAGTTTCAGATATCTGAGATATTCCGGAGACTTGCCGAGGCTTCTGTTTGAACTGGAATAATCTGGGTCAAGCAGTCTTGATTTGTCTTCTGCGTCGATATTTCTATGGCGGGAAAACAGAGACAAAGGGTTCTTCTTACACTCATTATATTTTACTTTAGGATAATAAAAAAATGTAAAAATTCCCAAAATGACTTTTGCAAAACATAACTCTATGTTTGTACCAGCAAGATGGGTTAGAGATTAATCGAAAGAAAAACAAACTCAAAGCTAAACTCTTTTTCAAAAAATGCTTGAATGAAAGCAGACGACAAAAGAGCAGAAGTTAGTTTTAAAAAAAGGAAATTGAATTATCATGGAAACTGGAAATCGATTTTGTTTTGTGTAAATGTTAGACTCTATCTGTTAAATAGAATAAAAATGTTTTGATTGTATCTTCATAAAAAAATTAACTAGACCAATAATTAAAACTGAAACAATACCTTATCTTGCTTCGACACAAAATTATGGTGTTATTCTTCCTACACCATTTTAAGGTGTTTTTCTTTCTACACTAACATTTGTATTTCTAGTGTGAGTTTTTGTGTGCGTAGGATGACAAGAGTCTTTGTCAATGATACGGACGCCCACGAGTAGAAATTAATTTTTAGTAAAGGGAAAATAAACAGAAAAACAAACTCGAGCAAAGAAATCAATGTTTGTGTGTTAGTCATTGTGTGTTTAAGTGTGAAAGAGTTAAACATTGACTGTAAGAGTTAACATTGACTGTAAGAGTTAAACATTGACTGAAAGCGTTAAACATTGACTGTAAGAGTTAAACATTGACTGTAAGAGTTAAACATTGACTGAAAGCGTTAAACATTGACTGTAAGAGTTAACATTGACTGTAAGAGTTAAACATTGACTGTAACAGTTAAACATTGACTGAAAGCGTTAAACATTGACTGTAAGAGTTAACATTGACTGTAAGAGCTAAACATTGACTGTAAGAGTTAAACATTGACTGAAAGCGTTAAATATTGACTGTAAGAGTTAACATTGACTGTAAGAGTTAAACATAGACTGTAAGAGTTAAACATTGACTGTAAGAGTTAAACATTGACTGAAAGCGTTACACATTGACTGAAAGCGTTAAGCATTGATTGTAAGAGTTAAACATTGACTGTAAGAGTTAAACATTTACTGTAAGAGTTAAACATTGACTGTAAGAGTTAAACATTGACTATAAGAGTTAAACATTGATTGAAAGTTTAACACTGACTGTAAGAGTTAAACATTGAATGTACGTGCTAAGTATTTAGATCTACTTTAGGTGTGATCGCAATTATCCAAAGTACAGACGAAAAAAAATAGTTGAAGGAGAATTCTGTCATCGGGTGAATTACGAGCATCAAAATGGGCAGCAGTATGGGCAGCAGTATGGGCAGCAGTATGGGCAGCAGTATGGGCAGCAGTATGGGCAGCAGTATGGGCAGCAGTATGGGCAGCAGTATGGGCAGCAGTATGGGCAGCAGTATGGGCAGCAGTATGGGCAGCAGTATGGGCATCATTCAGACGCTGGGAAAACTCTTAACTTTTCAAATGAATCGTTCATGCTTTTACAACGAGGAACTGGTAAATCTGTTGAACGACTCAGTAGATTACATCCATCCTCTACATCTCGAGGGGGACACATTATAATCACTAAGCCCAACCTCATAGGGGCCTATGGGCCGAGTAAGTGCCAGACTATCAATTCAGTATTACATCAGTATGGACCAAATTAAGAAGTTTGTTTTATTAAATGTATAGCGTCGTTGCAGACATTATTGAGACAGCTTGTCTATAACAGATCATGACTTTATGATATCATCAGATATATAGATGTCCGCCTTGTTATTTTCCACTCTAAACTTACTTAAAACCTAATTTAAGGCAAATTGCATTCTTAGGTTTCCATAGATAATATTAAATGCAAATACTAACAAATGAAGTATTTAAACTTTAATCAGTAAAACCAAAAATGTATATTTCAACACAAAAAAGGGAAAAAAAAAATTATATAAAATGTAAAACAAATAAAAATGTTTAAAATCCTGAGTCTGTATAATCTTATACATCAACAAAATTTAAGAAAGAAATTAAATGAACTAAATCTAACATTATTTAGCAACATAACTTTGCTATTGTTACACCAACATGTAAGCCTAAAAAAATCGAGCAGCAAAAGGCAAGTTTTACTGTCTATTGCAATAATATCTCTTCATTTTCTAACAAAATAACTCAATGTCTGTGAGTCATTGACAGAATTGTAACAATCTCTAAGTCTTCGTTTAATATTTTCCCCGGTCTTTGATAAGATTTATACATTATTAATATCATATCTAGGATAAAGATGTATACATAATTAATAGCAGATCTTGGATATGAACACCTTAGATCTATTGCTAATGTTCGGACTATTCAGAGGCAGAATCTACAGGTAGAAATTATTTTGGCCTGTGGACTTTGCCCCTGGACTCACAAAGTTGAAACTGAACATTTGTTTGACTGGTGATAGATTATTTACAATTATGAACCACACAAACTGCAAGAGAGATGTGTGTGTGGGGAGGGAGGGTGCCACTATAATATTTCATTGAACTGAACCTCTCCATTGTCACTTCCAGTTCCAGTGCTTGTAGTCTACAACATGGTAGGCATCTGGTCTTTTTGCTCTAGATACAAATGACATCAATTTTTTTCTTCTGGACACACGTGACTTTTACGTGGTGCTTTGCGGTTAGCGCCATCTAGGATTGCATTCGATATACTTGAGGTCATGGGGGGAAGAGGGAGAGACTGTAGTGAGAAAAACGAAAGAAAATAGTGATTCAACCGAATGATATATAGTAGTAGGAGGATAGGGGGGGAGGGTTGGTAAATGCTGGTTGCTGGAGAAAGAACAATATGGAATTGGATAAATATAGACGGCCATTTCTCTTTCACTCCTACCTAATTGGAAAAAAATCCAGACTAATAAATGACCTCATTTAACAAACTTTCAAACTACAAGCATAATAACACACTGTAACAATTAACTTCAGGCAAACTATATCTGAACAAAATAAAACCACAATAGACAGACTACGTAAACCAAACATTAATTTTAGACAGAATACTCGAAGCAAACAACAACTTTAGACATACAACTTGAGCCAAACAACATTTATAGAGAAGCTACGTTTATTTGTGTAAAACAACAGATAAAAGAACTGTTACGACCACGACCACAATTCCCTTGTGGTCAGAGCCGTGTAAATGTTGTTGATAATTCTCGTTCGTCCTAGGGTAGACTTTGGTTATTAATACTTATAATTCAGTATTACACGAACTCTCCTTAAATTGTCCGGGGCACAAACTCAGGATTTGCGTTCTAATAGTTCCTTACCTTGACGTTGTAGTTGTAAATAAATATATTATCGTGTTGTAAACTGAAACAAAAATAGTAACTCGACGAGGAAGCTTCAGTGTAGATGTATATTGATAATTTAATTCAGGTGATAAAGTATATACAATAAATGTAGTATTTACAGCAATTATAAAACAGTGCCAACACAAGCGTCCACTCTGTACAAAACTCTGCACAAGACTCTGTAAAACACTGCAGAAACTCGGCACAAAAACTGGCTGCCTAGCCTTAAATACTAGCGCAGGAGAGCGGGGAACAGACCTATTACTAGGAGGGGTGAAAATAATGGTATCATTACAAAACTCATAATAAAAACGATAGTCTTAACAACAACTCCCCTGTACGAGAAATAATTAACTATTCCTAGCCATTCCGAGAATTTGAGGTCGGCACGAAAGTGGATTCTTAAAACAGTCTAGGCTTCTTAGTACCGCCCACAAAACTTGCGTTGAGAGAGAGCTGTGGGAGCTATTAATATGTGACAGAACGACAAAAGCATTAATTAAAAACATACAAAACAACAAAACTAAAAGCAGAAAAAAAAGATAAAAAGAACTGAAATAGACAAAACAATAAAAAACAATAACATTCAATGAATATTCAGAAATGATCCTATGACGAATTACATTTCCTTAAAAAGAAAAGTCTTTGTGATTTGCATTTCGTAATCAGGCTGATAATGTATAAAACGGACATTGCCACATAGGGGTGTACTTAGTAAGAGCACAATAACCCAGGAAGTAATATCACACTTTCTGATAAAGGTTAAAACTAATTAGGCCTAGGTGGAGAAATCATACAGTGGAGTGTAAATATAGTCTGTTACATAGCCAGTGTAAATATAGTCTGTTACATAGCCAGTGTAAATATAGTCTGTTACATAGCCAGTGTAAATATAGTCTGTTACATAGCCAGTGTAAATATAGTCTGTTACATAGCCAGTGTAAATATAGTCTGTTACATAGCCAGTGTAAATATAGTCTGTTACATGGCCAGTCTAAATATAGTCTGTTACATGGCCAGTGTAAATATAGTCTGTTACATAGCCAGTGTAAATATAGTCTGTTACATGGCCAGTGTAAATATAGTCTGTTACATAGCCAGTGTAAATATAGTCTGTTACATAGCTAGTGTAAATATAGTCAGTTACATAGCCAGTGTAAATATAGTCAGTTACATGGCCAGTGTAAATATAGTCTGTTACATAGCCAGTGTAAATATAGTCTGTTACATAGCCAGTGTAAATATAGTCAGTTACATAGCCAGTGTAAATATAGTCAGTTACATAGCCAGTGTAAATATAGTCTGTTACATGGCCAGTGTAAATATAGTCTGTTACATAGCCAGTGTAAATATAGTCTGTTACATAGCCAGTGTAAATATAGTCTGTTACATGGCCAGTGTAAAGAGATATGGTGGAAAAGAGAATATAGAATTAGAAAAGATTATAAGGTAATACGGCGGCTGGTTATTGTAAAAAAAAAAAAAAACCAGCAAGTTAAAAAAAAAAAATAACAGCTAAATGGACGCCTAAAGCTAAATGTATTTGGAATTTAAAGGTAGTTTTAAAAATGATGCAATTGAAAAGTAATATTTGTATGAAGATATAAAGTGTAGTCTAGCTAGATCGAGCTGTTCGATTATGTTTTGTTAATCAATTTTTTCTGTCCCTCTTTGAGTTTAGTACAACCGTACTTCAATGATCCACTTATTACAATAGTACAACCGTACTTCAAAGGTCCACTTAGTTCGTACAATAGTAAAACCGTACTTCAATGATCCACTTATTACAATAGTACAACCGTATCTCAATGATCCCTTAGTTCGTACAATAGTACAACCATACTTCAATGATCCAGTTATTACAATAGTACAACCGTACTTCATTGATCCACTTATTACAATAGTACAACCGTACCTCAATGATCCACTTAGTGTGTACAATAGTACAACCGTACTTCATTGATCCACTTAGTTCGTACAATAGTACAACCGTACTTCAATAATCCACTTATTACAATAGTACAACCGTACCTCAATGATCCACTTAATTTGTACAATAGTACAACCGTACTTTAATGATCCACTTAGGTAGTACAATAGTACAACCGTACTTTAAAGATCAGGTCACACGACAGAAACATTTTATTAGACAATTTTGTGAAGTTAATATTAAAGATTTTAAAATTTTCGTTTTTTTTTTTTAGGTTTTCATACATAAATCTATTAACTTGCAAATCTTCAAACGCAGAAGTGGGACTAAAAGTTATGACTTTAAAATTTGTTTTTTCTTTTTTTCTTTTCAGAACTTGAAAAAAACTTTGCATTGAAGTAATAGATAGAGTTGGCATATGTAAATGATCTCCATAAAACTGAAGATATCATCAACGTCTGCTATTTCTTCCATTACACCTACAGACTTCTGGGATGTCTGAGGTCATGGTGGCCTAGACATGTTCATGTCACTATGACACTGTAAGTGCTTATTATTATCTTTGTTTTCAAACCTTCTAATTAGATATTTTTTCCCCTAATGACCTGTTTTTCTTTTGTCGTTATTAATATTTCTGCACGAATTATTATTTTAATGGTTAATGTTGAAAACATTGACAGGAAAATGTTATGAAAATATTACATTTGAGTTTAAAGAAAGTAGCAACAATTAATTAATTACTATGCATTAGTTGACAAATGTTGCTGACCAAGCATTTTCTTTGCATTAATATGAAAGAAAATAAGGAAATAATTGAAAGAAAGGTTTTCTCTGAAAAGTGCAAAGTAAATTTCATAATTGATTAAACGATCGTTTTTTTAATAATAAAATACTTCGGCATCTAACTGACTAGCGGGCGCCACAGTTGTATTTGAATACTTCCATTAGAGAATTAGAAGAATGCAACATTCGATTACAGTGTTTGAGGAAAAAGAAAAGATAAGTGATAGGTAGGTCGATAGATATATATGTGATAGAGTACAGAGGATAGGTAAATAGGTGAAAGATGGATAGATAAATAAGATGATAGGTAATAGTCTGCCTGTAATGCTGTTGCCATCATCAAAGACCATCTCAATATATCTGTACATAATATACCGGTATAATGTTCATTTATATCTGTACATAATATACCGGTATAATGTTCATTTATATCTGTACATAATATACCGGTATAATGTTCATTTATATCTGTACATAATATACCGGTATAATGTTCATTTATACGTGTTTATGTTAACCGGATGAGCAATCCTGCCTCTTACGTACATGGCGTAACAATGTTAAGGGTTGGAAAGAGAGGGGGATACACCGAGATCCTGTCCGAGACTAGACACGATGGTGTAATATCCCTGTGAACTGGCTCACGTAGAGGCTATACTGTAACATATTAACAAACATCCACAATAAAATTTGGCCATCTCACTGGATGCATACCTGGCAGTGGAGCAGGCTGTCTTCATAGCATCTCACTGGACGCATACCTGGCAGTGGAGCAGGCTATCTTCATAGCATCTCACTGGACGCATACCTGGCAGTGGAGCAGGCTGTCTTTATAGCATCTCACTGGACGCATACCTGGCAGTGGAGCAGGCTATCTTCATAGCATCTCACTGGACGCATACCTGGCAGTGGAGCAGGCTATCTTCATAGCATCTCACTGGACGCATACCTGGCAGTGGAGCAGGCTATCTTCATAGCATCTCACTGGACGCATACCTGGCAGTGGAGCAGGCTATCTTCATAGCATCTCACTGGACGCATACCTGGCAGTGGAGCAGGCTATCTTCATAGCATCTCACTGGACGCATACCTGGCAGTGGAGCAGGCTGTCTTCATAGCATCTCACTGGACGCATACCTGGCAGTGGAGCAGGCTGTCTTCATAGCATCTCACTGGACGCATACCTGGCAGTGGAGCAGGCTGTCTTCATAGCATCTCACTGGACGCATACCTGGCAGTGGAGCAGGCTATCTTCAAAGCATCTCACTTGACGCATACCTGGCAGTGGAGCAGGCTGTCTTCATAGCATGAAGAAGCACAACAGAACAAATCAAGATGAACTTTTTGAGAAACATCTTCATTAGAGAGATCTCTATTATGCCTTTATAGACTTTAAGAAAGCATCTGACAGAGTGTGATACACTGCGCTATTGGCAAATCATGAACAAATTTAATATCAGCTCGAACCTCTTGGAAATAACACAGAGTTTGTACCAAATTTGCTACCTGGGACTACCAGCATTATTCTCTTCATTAGTAAAGTTGGAGTCAGACATATATAGTCACTCTCCATCATTCTTTTCAACCTCTTCCTGGAATGGATGTTAGAGGTATTTATTTATGATTACTTCGGAACAATTTGTGGGAAAACCATCACCAACAAACTCATTGCAAATGATATAAATGTCCCAAAATAATATTACAAGAAAAAAATTAACACGTACGAAAGGGATTATTAATTATTTCAATTACAAATATCTAATGAAAAATAAATGTGGCATAAAATATTCAAGGAAAAAAAACATATTGCTGAAAATGTAAAAAAATAAAATAAAAAAATAAATACTAATGTTGAAAAGAGAGCTAACAAAAAATAACAAAATGGTTGCCAGATATACAAATTAAGACAACAGTTAAAAAAAAAAAAAGAAGTAAAAAATTAATTCAATTAAATTATGTTTAAGTTTCCTGGACATTTATCTAAGGCTATTTGTTTCCTAGTAGAGTTACAGTCCTTTGTTTCCTAGTAAAGTTACAGCCCATGAAAATATGAAGGGGAGGTGGCTTATACTCTCAATGATTGTTTCCTAGTAGAGTTACAGTCCTTTGTTTCCTAGTAAAGTTACAGCCCATGAAAATATGAAGGGGAGGTGGCTTATACTCTCAATGATTGTTTCCTAGTAGAGTTACAGCCCATGACATAATGAAATGGATGCGGCTTATACTATCAATGATTGTTTCCTAGTAGAGTTACAGCCCATGACATAATGAAATGGATGCGGCTTATGCTATCAATGATTGTTTCCTAGTAGAGTTACAGCCCATGACATAATGAAGTGGAGGTGGCTCAAACTATCAATGATTGTTTCCTAACAGAGTTACAGCCCATGATAATATGAAGTGGAGGTGGCTCAAACTATCAATGATTGTTTCCTAGTAGAGTTACAGCCCATGATAATATGAAGTGGAGGTGTCTTATACTCTCAATGATTGTTTCCTAACAGAGTTACAGCCCCTGACATAATGAAGTGGAGGTGTTTTAAACTCTCAATGATTGTTTCCTAACAGAGTTGCAGCCTTTGACATAATGAAGTGGAGGTGTTTTAAACTCTCAATGATTGTTTCCTAACAGAGTTACAGCCCCTGACATAATAAAGTGGAGGTGTCTTATACTCTCAATGATTGTTTCCCAACAGAGTTACAGCCCCTGACATAATAAAGTGGAGGTGTCTTATACTCTCAGTGATTTTTTCCTAACAGAGTTACAGCCCCTGACATAATAAAGTGGAGGTGTCATATAGACCTTTTCATTTTATTAATTATTCCAAAAAAGAGGTCAATGTCTACGCATGCGCAGTCGCTAGGGGGCAGAAGTTGTCAATAAAACCTTCTTCGCCTTTGTTATTTTACTGGGGGCCTAGTGGTTTTTAGGCGTAATTATATTAGCTTTTCATTTTACAAAAAAACTAATTCATAAAAACTTTATACCCAGAAGCTAGGGAGCGAACTGTACTTTTCTTTTACCTTTTGAACCAGTTTTTAACCCAAAAAACATTTATTATACATTCTAGGCCTAATGCGTCTATGGTTACCATGTTACCATGTTAATACAGATTGGCGTCGAGCGATCAGTAAATCGTCTTTAAGCATACAAAAACAATTTAACATAGTTATATATTTATAAAGCTTTGTTTGTGTTGAAGTATCAACGCGTAGGCTATATTGTATTAAGTTATTATTTTTAGCAATAGAAATCGTATCTTTTAATTATTTTTTTTATCGTTCGATTTCGATGTCACAAAAGAACCTTGAAAAGCCAAAGTATGCTCATCACAGTTTGATTCTGAAAAGGCCTAGGTCTATGTCCCATAGGCCTATGCTATTGTTTGACTTGTTATGGGGTTTTATCGTTAAAATATTGTATGTAGAAGTAGTTAAGCGGGATTATAACATATTAGTAGGCCTAGACCTAGCTATAGGCCTATAGCCGCCTATAGGCTATGCTATTGTTTGACTTGTTATGGGGTTTTATCGTTAAAATATTGTATGTAGAAGTAGTTAAGCGGGATTATAACATATTAGTAGGCCTAGACCTAGCTATAGGCCTATAGCCGCCTATAGGCTATATAGACTATAGTAGACCTATAGGGGCTATAGGCTATATAGGCTATTATAGGCCCTAATAGGATAAGCTAAAGTAGCCTAAAGGCCTATATAAATTATATATATAGGCTTATGGCTTATAGGCTTATAGGATAGGCCTATAATAGCTATTATTTAATATAATATAGCATATCGAATCGGCCTATCCCATATAGTTTATCTATAAAAGGCCTAATTATTAGCCTGCCTATAGGCCTAGGCCTATTACTATTAGCCTATTAGTACATTAGCCTATTATAGTAGCCTAAAGGTTATAAGCTCAAACAGTTTAAACTATTAAACAATTGAAAATATTTACTATTTACTATAGAAAAGTGTTTCGTTTGCATGAAATAATTAAGCGAATATGAAGGTAGGCTATGCTATATATTTGATATTTGCAAACTGGCGCGTGTTTTCTTAATGAATTTTTAGTTATAGGCCTGTTATTGAATAATATTTCATGCATAGGACTAATGAAATGACAATAATTAGTCACAATATGAATAGGCCTATATATCTATATCTATATCTAGGCTATAATATATCATATTCAATATGGAAAACATAGGCCTACGCCGACATATGGTCATAGGCCCAACTATACGACATAGGCCTATATATATATATATATATATATATATATTAGCCTCTTCCTACGAACAATATATATTTTTTAAAAGTTTAACATAATATTTGCTATGGCTATGGTTTTTATATTCGTGAAGATGCATCGGCTCTTATGCCTATCATATATGCGTCTGTCTCTATCAAACATTCAACATGAAATATATCTAGAATTATATTTGCCTTTTTATTAATCAAAACAAGCGATCTAGGTCTAGGGCTAAGTTAAGCAATAGCTTGAATAGCCTACAGTAATAAAAGCATTATAGGCCTAATTATTATTTTTTCGATACAAAACTAGTTCTAAACGTAATTTTTTTTTTTACATTGATTCTCATTGAAGAAACTCAACAAAAAGTAATGACACAGTGATCACGATAGAATCGACCATAATATTAAGGTCCAAAGCATAGAGTCCAGGTCTAAAAAAATTTTTCTTTAAAAAATAAAGAAGCTCTAAACGTTATTTTTTAACAATTTCCTTCCTAGGTTCTTAGTTTAAGATCTCCATGTGTTTTTATGGTTTAAAGTTCAAAAACAACTATAATAACATTAAAAAACCCCAACACCTTTAGTAAAATACTATATGGAAAGAAGGAACAAAAATATTTGTGCCCCCAAAAGAAATATATGTCAGTGAGTCTCAAGGCCACGCCCCTTTTCCGGGGTCAAACTAAAAAGGTCTATACTCTCAATGATTTATTTCCTAACAGAGTTACGGCCCATGATAATATGAAGTGGAGGTGGCTTATACTCTCAATGATTGTGTCCGCGATGGTTTGGACGCCAACAGAATCCAGGGAGCCACCACTTTCTGATGTGAATATAGGCTGTAATGTTTCCTGTTCGGTAAGAATCCAGTAACCTTAGGATGCAATAATGTTTTGTACAGAAGGAAATTTGTAACATTAAAGTTAAGAAGTAGTCACAATCTAAGTCAGAGAGACAGAGTGAAACAGATAAAGTCAGAGTGAGAGAAAGAGTGAGACAATATAGACAGAGAAAGTTGCCATCATCTATCCAACTTGCAACTATCATTTAAAAAAAAACAACATTTTTTTTAGCAAAACATTTTTGGTAAAACATAATTCTTAGTTTATTTCTCCCCAGATTCCGGTCCCCATTTTTTTAAAGGTACTAACTCTTTATACTTTGTTTTTTCATCAGGCTCAAGTGAACTGTAGCATCCAAAAAGCACCTATCAGTTTTCTTGGTAAATATTCATTCTTCATTTCACACATTTTTGTACATTTCCAAGTTATTTAGGAAATTTATTTTTATTTTTAAGAAACCCAAATATTCTTACAGTATTTACCCAGAAATATTTTAGTAATGATTTACATTTGAAAGGTCTATTATAGGTTGGGACATTTGTGAAACTTAATGAAAAGAGAATTATTGTTTTAATGTTACATTTTATAGAATAAATTGGTTTGTATATTTCTATTTAAATCTTTGGAAGTTTAAATTTAGAGTAAGAACCCTGAGTGTGGTTATTAATGCAGTAGAACTCAAGAAATCTCAAAAGTTTGCAAAGAGAGATAATAGCTCTATTACAATAATGTTTACCTTATCCTCTAATATTTAAACAAGCTAAAAAAGAAGGCATTGTTTCATTGTTGCATTAGAACATTTATATTTTTAATGCTAGATTTGTATAGGCCAGTAGATGGAGTTGTAATTTTTTGTTTTTTTCTTGTAAAGAGAATAAGCATTTAAAGGATGATCTTAATATACCTGGAGAGCCTTTTGATTTAAATTTGATTCAATCAAATGACTCAGAATATCAATATTTCAACTTCACCTGGAACATTCCACAAGATGGTAAGTGGCTTTAAATCCAGAAATAAAATACTTTATTTAAATTTTACTCACTCAAAAAGTCAGCTTTCTAAACCAAGAATTAAAAAAAATATATTTTCTTTATTTTATTAGTCTAATACTTAAATTGTGATCCTCCACCACAAATGATTCACTTTGTCAATTAAGTATTTAAAAAAATTAGGTCTAGTCGTCAGGCTATGAACTAAATTGTATTAAAATAACTATCAGTTTCACACACGCCTGGTGCCATAAAGTACTTTAGGTATTTAATTTTCAATAATTACTTAATCATTTTTATCATTTTTCATTTTATCATTTTATCGTAATTTCTTTTAAAATATCAAATTCTACTCCTAGATTACACTAATTAGATGTATTGAGATAATAAAAAACATAGGATTAAATAGCCTAGCCTTAGACAAGCGATAAATGAATTGACATACTATCAATCTTACGGCTTAGCTATAATGCGTCAAATAAATGAAACAAAAATAAAGTAAAATTGAGCAAATATGAAGTCGTATGCATCCTATCCTGATTGAGTCGATGATATCCGAAAATTTGATCATCCGGTAATCAAAAGGTAATACTTTGATCTTCTTGTCAGGTTGTATTATGTCACTATAAATTTTATTATAATTTGCGACAACAGTGAATTATTTTTTTCCGTCACTTGCTTCTTTCTCCTCACTTGAGCTACATCTATCAGTTTCTTTGGTGTTGTAAATTACTCTTGTATTAAAATTTCAATGCTGATGTAAGTTACTCTTGTATTAAAATTTCAATGCTGATGTAAGTTACTCTTGTATTAAAATTTCAATGGTGATGTAAATTACTCTTGTATTAAAATTTCAATGCTGATGTAAGTTACTCTTGTATTAAAATTTCAATGCTGATGTAAGTTACTCTTGTATTAAAATTTCAATGGTGATGTAAGTTACTCTTGTATTAAAATTTCAATGGTGATGTAAGTTACTCTTGTATTAAAATTTCAATGGTGTTGTAAATTACTCTTGTATTGAAATTTCAATGCTGATGTAAGTTACTCTTGTATTAAAATTTCAATGCTGATGTAAGTTACTCTTGTATTAAAATTTCAATGCTGATGTAAGTTACTCTTGTATTAAAATTTCAATGTTGATGTAAGTTACTCTTGTATTAAAATTTCAATGATGATGTAAGTTACTCTTGTATTAAAATTTCAATGATGATGTAAGTTACTCTTGTATTAAAATTTCAATGGTGATGTAAGTTACTCTTGCATTAAAATTTCAATGGTGATGTAAGTTACTCTTGTATTAAAATTTCAATGGTGATGTAAGTTACTCTTGTATTAAAATTTCAATGGTGATGTAAGTTACTCTTGTATTAAAATTTCAATGGTGATGTAAGTTACTCTTGTATTAAAATTTCAATGGTGATGTAAGTTACTCTTGTATTAAAATTTCAATGGTGATGTAAGTTACTCTTGTATTAAAATTTCAATGGTGATGTAAGTTACTCGTGTATTAAAATTTCAATGGTGATGTAAGTTACTCTTGTATTAAAATTTCAATGGTGATGTAAGTTACTCTTGTATTAAAATTTCAATGGTGATGTAAGTAACTCTTGTATTAAAATTTCAATGGTGATGTAAGTTACTCTTGTATTAAAATTTCAATGGTGATGTAAGTTACTCTTGTATTAAAATTTCAATGGTGATGTAAGTTACTCTTGTATTAAAATTTCAATGGTGATGTAAGTTACTCTTGTATTAAAATGTCAATACTTTCCAAGTCAATTTTGCCGACAGAGTTTAATGGCTTTACCAATTTTGGTGATACCGACAGAGTTTAATGACTTTACCAATTTTGGTGATACCGACAGAGTTTAATGGCTTTACCAAAAAATGAACTTTAGTCATGGAAGCTGCCATGTTGGAAAACATAAGCTTCCACAAATGCTTGGGTTGGTTGAATAAAATCAAAGTCTGTGTATCAATTCCCTTCCCTAACAATGCATTTGTTTTCACCAAAACACTACTATTAATGTAAGATTTTTTCAATTACCAATAACGATGTCAAACACATTGGGTCAGCTCAAATTGATTTTTCTTTGATGATCCAGAACAAATAGCTATTTTTACAAAAATATTCATATGAAAAATTACATGGTGTTACTTTTAAAATATTTTAAAAAATAATTAATAATTTTTTTACAATAAAAACTCACCACAGAAATGTGCTGAAATAAATAAATTATTAGAAGCGATCAAAATCCAAAAATCCATATTTTACATCCCTATATTGCTGTAGCTCAAGGCACAAAGCGACTCATTTTGTCATACAGGGTCACATTAAGAAATATTTAATGAATCTAATTTTACGTCTCACTATTCATTTCTTAGGAAGAATTTGTGCATCAGTTCGGAATTAGCCTGCTATTGTCTCCCATCCGTATACTATTTTGCCCCTTACAATTGTCCCTTCACCACATTATACTAGTTGCGATCCTTGCTCCCCTCTTTCCCACATCTCCCTTACCTTGCACTACTTTCCCTCCCACACCTTGCAATCCTGATACATTTTGCCTCATACAATTATTGTCAGAAATTGTGAGAATTTAAAACTTAACAATGATGAAATAAATGAATGTATTGAGCCAAAACCTAATTAGAATTTTTCAAATGTTGAAAGTTAGATAAAATAACTTTTCCAGTTGTCTAGGGGAAATAGTATACTTGTTCAAACTTAGCCTTATATTGTGCACTTGTTCAAACTTAGCCTTATATTGTGCACTAGTTCAAACTAAGCCTTCTATTGTGCACTAGTTCAAACTAAGCCTTCTATTGTGCACTAGTTCAAACTAAGCCTTCTATTGTGCACTAGTTCAAACTAAGCCTTCTATTGTGCACTAGTTCAAACTAAGCCTTCTATTGTGCACTAGTTCAAACTACGCCTTCTATTGTGCACTAGTTCAAACTAAGCCTTCTATTATGCACTAGTTCAAACTACCCCTTCTATTGTGCACTAGTTCAAACTAAGCCTTCTATTGTGCACTAGTTCAAACTAAGCCTTCTATTGTGCACTAGTTTAAACTTAGCCTTCTATTGTGCACTAGTTCAAACTAAGCCTTCTATTGTGCACTAGTTTAAACTAAGCCTTCTATTGTGCACTAGTTCAAACTAAGCCTTCTATTGTGCACTAGTTCAAACTAAGCCTTCTATTGTGCACTAGTTTAAACTTAGCCTTCTATTGTGCACTAGTTCAAACTAAGCCTTCTATTGTGCACTAGTTTAAACTAAGCCTTCTATTGTGCACTAGTTCAAACTAAGCCTTCTATTGTGCACTAGTTCAAACTAAGCCTTCTATTGTGCACTAGTTCAAACTAAGCCTTCCATTGTGCACTATCCTCCCCATCTCACACACAAGACATACTATTGTTCCCCCTGATTGTGGTCTCCTTCTATAAAAACTGTTTTTCATTTCCTGTTTGTTCTAAACTATCATCACAACATATAGCTGTATAGAGAAAAAACTTCACAATTCTCCAAACAACTGAAAGAATGAATCACTACGCTGTCCGCAATATTGAATTACTTTATTAACGATACAACAAACTTAGAAACAAACTAATATTATATAAAACAAGCTACATTGTCCGGCGTTGCCCGGGTGAAAAAAAAAGGACTGTATAATGTGCAGAAAACAAATTTATAATCTACACTTAAAAGAAAGATAAAAATCTTATATTTATTATTTATTACTGAATTCTTTTAGGAAAGTAAATAAATATTATAATCGGATAAAAAAATAGGCAAGTATTTTTATTTAACAAAATCTAAATTGTCTGTAGATTTACAATGTCTTTTGTTTTAAAAAGTATGAAAAAAAAATTTACAAAAAAAAAAAAGTATAGTCTAACTGGAGAATCGAACCGGAGTCGCCCGTATTGCAGTCCACTACTTTTACTACTGAGCTATCGAAGACACATGTCCGATGTGAAAAATTATTAGACAGTATATAGGGCTAGGCCAAAATAGGTCAGTCTCATTTTATATATATAGATTATCTAAAGTCACCTCACAACTTAAACTTCTGACTTCAATGTTTCATAATCTCGACTAACTCTTCACCTCAACTTTTGGTCTACTCCCCCCCCTCCCCCACCATCCTCTACACTCCACTCCACTCTTCCCCTTTCCATTCTATCTATTACACCCCCCCCCATCCTACACACATACACAAGTTGCTCTATTCCCCCCCCCCCCCTTCCACTAAATCCCCTACTATGAAATTCTGGCTACTGCTATGACTTAATATTTCAGTACAAGCACAGAAAGTTGAGGTTTGAATTTTTGGTGTGGTTTTTCTGTCCACTTTAGAAGAATAGATTTTAGTTATCAATAATGATTTTTTTTTTTTACAAATGTGTGTTTTCATCTATTTTTGTAGGTTCGCTGCACTTCTTAACAGGTTTTCTAGTGAACATAAAAATCTTTGGAACGACTGGTATTGCAGAGGAACAGTCTTATTTACTAAACCTGCCATCGAATTGGTCATCCAACGCACAATACATTTCTAATACGGTAGAGCATAACTTATCTATTTCTCTCTCTATGGTAGAATGAATTTCTCTATTTTAAGCTTAAAATTTAGAATAAATATATGAATATTACACTTTCAATTAATCTGTTTATCTCTCAACTTACAAGACTAAAAAACTAAACTTCAAAATATTTTTTTATATTTTAATCGAGTGGCATTGTTGTATTTGTTTTTACTTTTTAAGAAAATTCTAATTTTTCTTTACAATGCAATTTAAATTTTTTTAAATTAAACTTGTTACCTGTAAAATTAATAATGTTAATCACAACTGCAATAGTTCATTCATATAAATGCAATAGTTTTAATCCTAACTGCAATAGTTCATTCATAAATGCCATAGTTTTAATCCTAACTGCACTACTCTTTTATAAAGAAAGAGAAAGTTTAAAAAAAATAATTTAACTAATAGATGCCGTCTGGAAAATAATTTTTAAAAAGGAGACTAAAAAAAAAAAGAATAAATTAATGATGAGTATTTCCATTCTAGTTTTGTTTGTGTTTTTTAAAATTCTATCAGCAAGGTGCCATGGTGTTTCTCCATTGTTTTAAAGTGTATAAAGAAAGTCACGGAACTATTGAAGTTCGAATATACAGTCTCCCGATTAACCAAGATTCACCCAAAAGGGCAAAGTTAACGATATCATTATCAAAATGTGAGTATTTTCCTTATTATAGCGCATGTCCCATAGTGCATCTCTGTTTTGTTAAGTAGATGTTAGGCAACCTTTGACCTTTGATCCTTCCCATCTTGTAATTTTTGCTGGCAGTTTCAAGACCTGTACATCTTGCTCTCACTCTTCTTTTATCTAGGATTGCTATTCATGTATAGTTGTATAGGATGTATAGTTGTATAGGATGTATAGTTGTATAGGATGTATAGTTGTATAGGATGTATAGTTGTATAGGATGTATAGTTGTATTGGATGCATAGTTGTATAGGATGTAAAGTTGTATAGGATGTATAGTTGTATAGGATGTATAGTTGTATAGGATGTATAGTTGTATAGGATGTATAGTTGTATAGGATGTATAGTTGTATAGGATGTATAGTTGTATAGGATGTATAGTTGTATAGGATGTATAGTTGTATAGGATGTATAGTTGTATAGGATGTATAGTTGTATAGGATGTATAGTTGTATAGGATGTATAGTTGTATAGGATGTATAGTTGTATAGGATGTAAAGTTGTATAGGATGTAAAGTTGTATAGGATGTATAGTTGTATAGGATGTATAGTTGTATAGGATGTATAGTTGTATAGGATGTATAGTTGTATAGGATGTATAGTTGTATAGGATGTATAGTTGTATAGGATGTATAGTTGTATAGGATGTATAGTTGTATAGGATGTATAGTTGTATAGGATGTAAAGTTGTATAGGATGTAAAGTTGTATAGGATGTATAGTTGTATAGGATGTATAGTTGTATAGGATGTATAGTTGTATAGGATGTATAGTTGTATAGGATGTATAGTTGTATAGGATGTATAGTTGTATAGGATGTATAGTTGTATAGGATGTATAGTTGTATAGGATGTATAGTTGTATAGGATGTATAGTTGTATAGGATGTATAGTTGTATAGGATGTATAGTTGTATAGGATGTATAGTTGTATAGGATGTATAGTTGTATAGGATGTATAGTTGTATAGGATGTATAGTTGTATAGGATGTATAGTTGTATAGGATGTATAGTTGTATAGGATGTATAGTTGTATAGGATGTATAGTTGTATAGGATGTAAAGTTGTATAGGATGTATAGTTGTATAGGATGTATAGTTGTATAGGATGTATAGTTGTATAGGATGTATAGTTGTATAGGATGTATAGTTGTATAGGATGTATAGTTGTATTGGATGTATAGTTGTATTGGATGTATAGTTGTATAGGATGTATAGTTGTATAGGATGTATAGTTGTATAGGATGTATAGTTGTATAGGATGTATAGTTGTATAGGATGTAAAGTTGTATATGATGTATAGTTGTATAGGATGTATAGTTGTATAGGATGTATAGTTGTATAGGATGTAAAGTTGTATAGGATGTAAAGTTGTATAGGATGTATAGTTGTATAGGATGTATAGTTGTATAGGATGTAAAGTTGTATAGGATGTAAAGTTGTATAGGATGTAAAGTTGTATAGGATGTAAAGTTGTATAGGATGTATAGTTGTATAGGATGCTAAGTTTTCTTAGATTAGGCAGCCCATTCAATGCCAAAACTAAAGGCCAATCAAATACCACAAACTATAAATTCAGGAACTGTTCTAGCCATCTTCCCCTCCCCCACTATTTCTAAATTATATAAATAATGACTTATCCAATTGCATCAATACAGGAACAAAATTAAGATTATTTGCAGATGATTTCACTACTTACAGGACAAATTACAAGATGGATAAAGACAGTGAAACATTTTAACGAGTAATAATATTTTTATTGGAAAGATTCTATGGGTTTTATAATATTTATTTTTTGAAAGTAAAAAAAAAGAACTTTATAAACAATAAGGTATAACAGTTTTGATTCATTGCTTTTTTTAGATTTACTTTTTTACACTACTAAATGTCCTGCCTCTGAAAATGTGCTAATTGGGTTGAATCAACATAGTGCTAGACTATCTCGAATTGAATCAACTTAGTGATAGTGCTAGACTATCTTGAATTGAATCAACTTAGTGATAGTGCTAGACTATCTCGAATTGAATCAACTTAGTGCTAGACTATCTTGAATTGAATCAACTTAGTGCTAGACTATCTTGAATTAAATCAACTTAGTGCTAGACTATCTTGAATTGAATCAACTTAGTGCTAGTCTATCTTGAATTGAATCAACTTAGTGCTAGACTATCTTGAATTGAATCAACTTAGTGCTAGACTATCTTGAATTGAATCAACTTAGTGCTAGACTATCTTGAATTGAATCAACTTAGTGCTAGACTATCTTGAATTGAATCAACTTAGTGATAGTGCTAGACTATCTTGAATTGAATCAACTTAGTGCTAGACTATCTTGAATTAAATCAACTTAGTGATAGACTATCTTAAAATTCTAAATATTTTACTGGTGGATGTGAACAATTTGCCCCAGTTTTTAATACATTTGAAGATTTTAAAAATAATTTTTATCTACAGATTACAACCCGGTAAACATTTTTATGATTACATTAAAAAACTGTTTGGATGGTTTGAAATTTTTCTTTTTCTTGTGATATTTGAACAGTGAGATGGAGACCAAAAATAAAAATGATGAAAGATGCAGATACACTTCACATTACTTTATTAAATCCCTTGGCAGAAATAAAGAAATATGTGTTTGAGTTGTCTTCTGCCACGCAGGGGGGTACTGTTATAAGAAAAATAGAAGTTAAACCAGTAAGTAACTGTTCAATGGATAGTGAATGTACATGAGTGAGCTTTGTGTAGAAAGTGAATGTTTAGTACATAGTGAAATGTTTAGTGGATAGTGAAATGTTTAGTAGATAGTGAAATGTTTAGTAGATAGTGAAATGTTTAGTAGATAGTGAAATGTTTAGTAGATAGTGAAATGTTTAGTAGATAGTGAAATGTTTAGTAGATAGTGAAATGTTTAGTAGATAGTGAAATGTTTAGTAGATAGTGAAATGTTTAGTAGATAGTGAAATGTTTAGTAGATAGTGAAATGTTTAGTAGATAGTGAATGTTAGTAGATAGTGAAATGTTTAGTAGTCAAAGAAAATAAATTATGATAAGATTGTAAAAAAAGAATAAATATTTCATGTTTCCCTACAGGATGTCAACAGCTCAGAGATAAAAGACAAAGCCCTTGCTGAAATAAATATAAATTTTACTATTCCTGATATTTATAAGAAAGATATGTTGACAATAATAGTATGTACTTACAATCTTTCATCACATTTTAAGTTTGTAGCAATTATACATTTCATACAAGATTGAATTGTGCTGTATTTTTTTGGGTAGGAAAAGTGTAACAAAAAAAAGAATTGGTTAAAAGATTATTTACATTACCTTTTTTATATTGTTGTTTCTTCAGATATTGACAGGAGATCACGTTGGTAACCATCTACAAACAAAGCCAGGATATGAATATGAATTTGGTAAGCTTTTTTCTTTATTCAGTCTTTATCGCAGGATTTAGCCATTTTCTGGTGTGCAATAGACACGTCTGCTGATATCCATTTTGCTTCCTGAATTTTTGTATGCTTGAATTGTCTCCCTTCAATTACAATACTGTTTAAATCACACAAGTGGGGGGGGGGGAGGGGGGTCTCTCTCCATTCTCTTTCATTTCTCATAGTAAATGTGTTTCCATGCAGTCTTCATACCCATTAAATCAAAGTCACTTTGGAAAAGAGTAAAAAAATCAAACTTTTTAGGATGACTTGTGGTAAAAAATTGGCCAAAGTTGAATACGTCATTGACAAGTCTTAATGAGGAATTAGTCAACTTTTCAAATGGAAGAGATCTTTAACTTCCGGTTCTATTTTTAAATTAGTAAACAAAAAAAAGCATGCTTTTGCTTGTGTTTGGCAATTGATTTCGACCTCTACTGCCAGTTCTAGTCTTTTAGAAATATACAAAGGATACAAGATTAGTTATCAGGAATCCGTTTCAACATCAAAAGTGAGTATTCAATATTTAATACTCAAGTGTTAGTCACGTTATGTTAAATTTAGCTTTTCTTTATAAAATAAATTAGTCAAGATTTGCATTTCTTGGTTATTAAAAAACACAATGCGTAGATTCATAAAAATAAATAATGAAAATTCTTATGCATTAAGCAATAAGTTTGATATTTTAAAAAGGTGATTTTTCACTTCTGACTTTCACAATACATTGTTTTGTTTTGTAAACATCTTTTGGAAATGAAATAAATTTTAATCTCCTACATCTTTTGGTACAACCAGTAACGTAGCACAC
Organism: Anisus vortex; assembly: GCA_949126835.1. Lineage (NCBI taxonomy): Eukaryota > Metazoa > Mollusca > Gastropoda > Planorbidae > Anisus > Anisus vortex. Next base: position 812,512 of record OX421496.1, read on the forward strand.
AGACATGGTTTTTAAATTAAATGATCGAATAAGACCGGAAATGTCTTTTTTGTCAACCGTTTATGCATGCATATTTGTTAAGACTTGTCAATTTGTAGTTGTTTTTTTTATAGGGGGAGAGGGTGCAAACCCTCATTCTCTTTCACCTATGTTTAGAACTGGTTGGAACTAGTTGGAACTGGTTATGGTGGAGTTTTAATGGTGGAGTTTTAATGGGAATAGAATGTTTATAATATTATGTAGGCATACTTTTTTGTATGTAATTAAAATAAGCCTATTTAAGTGGCCAAGCAGCAGTGCGTTGCAAGGTTCTGGGTTTGAATCCAGGTAAAGGCTAGGATTTCTTCCCATGTCTGATAGGTATATGCCCCTCTCTGCCCTCCTCTATGTGAGGGCCCTGCATACAAATCATGTAGGCCTAACTATATTTATCACTAGCATACAAATAATGTAGGCCTATGTAGTTTATTGTGGGTATATTGTTATTTTTTTTGTTAACACTATGAACATTTTATTGTGAGTTAAAATTATTTCTATTATTAAAGTAAATGTAGGTCTGATGTATATTTTATTATTGGTCAAGAATCTTTTTATTAGAAACATGCAAGTAATATGCATTGTATTAGTCAACTAGCGTGTGCAGACTTAACATTTATTATCAACTTTTGGGTAGGAAAAGAACGATTTTTTGGGATTATATTTAAACTATCCAATGGGAAATAAGTGATTGGAAAAATGCATTCTATGCACTGACCTATGTCTTTCTTTTTCTTTCTAGACTTTTCAGAAAATTCAATAGCAAGAATAGATGACAACCGACTTATTATCATTCCAGTAACTGTATCTCTTGTTTTTGTTGCCACTGCTTTGGTCTGTGTTTTATGTAGGGTAAAAATCTGGCACAAAGTGAGGCGATGGATTTACAGCTCTTCACAACACGGCTCCTTGAGTAAGAACAAGATGAAATTACCAAAAAGTAAGACAAACTTTTGTTGTTTTGACATTCGGCCATTAAATAAAAATCTTTGAATTAAGAATTTTTTCTAATTGTACATTCAGAGTCTATTATAAATTATTATCTAATTGTACATTCAGAGTCTATTATAAATTATTATCTAATTGTACATTCAGAGTCTATTATAAATTATTATCTAATTGTACATTCAGAGTCTATTATTAAATTATTTCACAATTTTGTTTTTTTCTTTTCACAGTCTTCCCAATTTATTGTTATGAGAATGACACTTATGTAAAGGCAGTGCAGTGCCATCTCTCATTGCTGCGACACTACGTTGGTCATTCAGCTTTACCTTCAAGAGATTTCGTCTCTCAGGATCGCTCATGGGTTGACTCACAGATCCAGAACTGCAGCATTCTTATTTATATATCCCCCAAATTTAGAGAACTACTTCAAACAGATGTAAACACATCTGGCTTATGTCCCTTGGATGCACTTTGTTTTCTTTCATTGCAGTCTCTCCAGCAATTCATGCTCAGGGATGCCAGTTCATCCTTGCCTTGCATCGTTTACTTGGACTGTTTTGAGCAGGAGACTTTAATGGACATTCAAGATTTGCTTCTGTCTCAGAGTCAAACTGAAGTCCAGCTCATGCCACTGAAGTTGGCTTCATTAAATAGCAACATCTGGCAGCTGGAGAATTTGGACCAGCTGTTTCAACAGCTGTTTAGAGTTTCAAAGCTCTCCCCACAATTTTCTCAAAGTCTCTATGGATGGAAAGAGAGAAAAGAAGCTAAAGATTTTCATAAACAATTATACTTATTAACTCAGGCCCAGCTAAATACAAACAATACAGAAGTGCATTTCATCATTGACAATTGTAGAGACAGCCCTATTCCTAATGGCGCAGCTTTTATTCCTTGTCTAAATAAAAACAAACTGTGTTCTCTGGATACAGTTTTTATGGAGGATCTGATAGCCTCTGATGCTCAAAGCCTGGATGATAATGTTCATCCGATTAGGGAAGCTGTTGATGGCATAGAGACTGAGATGGCCTCACGTGTGCCATTAATATCTGGTTCTAGCGGGTTCCACAGCGGTTCATATGATCAGGAGCTGAATAGTGTAACCCACCCTGCCACGGAATACAGCACTGAAACATCTGAAGGTGTCTCGGACATTAGGGCCACAGGGTGTGTCAAGTTCCTGCCCAATGAATCCAGTCGTAACTTTAGCCGTCCTTTCTTAAATTACTCAGTGGATGATTGTCACCCTATACTTCTACAAAGTTTAACTTACAGTAAGAAACCTGTTGACACTATAGGATCCTATTTGGCTAATGGTGTAAAGCAGGCACATGAAAGAGAACTTTCATTCCTGTCTCCATCTGCAGACAGTGTGAGCCAGACAGACCACTACTGGAACACATCTAATGGACATGCCTTTTGTCAGAATTTGAAGATTATTCCTCCACACTTGTGTCTAAGTAGCAGCACTAGCAGCGAAAGTTTAAGCGAAAGAATTAACCGAGTCAATGATAGTAACCTCAACCATATCTAATCATAACACAACCATCTCATTTGTTAATTACCTACAGAAAATGGTATTCCATCACAGTTATGAAGCAGTCCATTGATAAAAGAAATAAAAAATACAATTCTTTTTTTAGAACAAGTTGACCAAGGGGAGACAATCCACTAGTAATAATTTTAGACTTTGGATTAACATTGAATCTTTTTTTAGTGGGTTACAGTCTCTTTATTACATTGGAGATAACATATCAATTGTAATGGTTAGCTCTGTTAAAAAAACTTTGTGCTTTTTGAAAACTGCCCCTTTACAAAATACTGTGAATGTTGACAATAAGGTAACAAGGTCCAGCAGCAGCCCTCTCAGATCATAGTACAGAAAGTCCTGGGTTTGTCTCCTGGTTAAAGCCAGGACTGGGTCTGGAGGGTGTCTTCACTAAGTCCACTCAGCTCTGTTGGATACCTGCTGTTAGCTGAGGAAAAGTAGAGGCGATGTGCTGACCACACTATCTCCTTGTATTCCAAGGATGCTAGTGAACACTGATTCAGTTGTCCCATGAACCAATAAGATTTGAAAAGGAAACTATAACTTAATAGTTTGATGAGAAGTTCCTGATCAACAATTACCTTTATTGAATAGTTTTAAAATAATAAAAAAAAACAAGTTAAAAATATGTGCCTCTTCATTATAGTCTTGTGTTAATAATTTAAAAAATATCTATGAGATATTTAAAAATATCTATGAGACATTCATCTATATATAAATTGAATGTACAGTTTTGTTGTCACTGTACGCCATTTTGTGCTAAAGTATGTCATTTGATTTTGGCTCAAAATTTTGAATGCATATTTTTCTATAAACACTGTACAGAGAGCTAAAACCCTAACCCTAACCCTAACCCTTTTTGTTTTGGTTGTTGCGGAAGTTCTCGACCTTTCTTTTACACTAAACATGCTCAATTCATCCATGTATATATATTTTTTGCAGAAAAGTTCTAGATCTGAATATAAGATACTTGGAGAAATTCTTCAAACTTATCATAATCATTTTAACGACATTATAACCAAATCTTTTTGTTATAAGCTGGCAGTTTATTTCTGTGTAAGGGTGACATTTTCTTATTGTTTTAAACATGGACAGGTTGAAGAAGTTGATTTGTGATTTTTGTTACCAGGATATTAGAAAAGCATTCCTTTTTTTCCATTTTGCATTATCTTACAGTATAATGTTGTGAACAGATTTGTCTTGCAGTTTAATGTTGTGAACAGATTTGTCTTGCAGTATAATGTTGTGAACAGATTTGTACAGTCAAAGTGCCAATATTTAATATACATTTTTTTATGTCCTATAACAGAGAGAAAAGTTGTTCAATGTGAGAAGACGGTTGATAGATTTTTATTTACCGTAAAATATAAACAGTATTTATATATTTTAATATGTAACGGACAAGCAAAATTAGAATGTATACATTTTGTTATAGTGTAGTCTAATACTGTTGGACATTATTGAATTAGGTTTGCTAGAAAGCTACAGAAAAAAATTATGAAAAAGAAAAAATACTTTATCAAGTACTGAAATTATAGATTGACTCTTATGGAAAATTTGTTCAAATGTTGTTGTTTCTAATGGTTTGTGCCTCAAAGTTTTATTTCTACGAAAACAAAAAACAAGAACATTGCTTTATATATGTATATTTAAGACTCTGTGTACTCATATCAATTTTGGAATGAAAACTAATGTGAAATATTAGAACTAGAGACTGCCACTCAAAGTCAAAATTTGTCAGCTATAAGCAGAATTACATCTAGTAGTTATAACTGCATTATGTGAATTTACATAGTGGTCCATATGGATTATATGGAGTCAAATTATTTTTTGTTCTTGCATTCTTAAAGCATTCTTTATTAAAATAGCCCCTTGTAAACAAACTGCCTAAAATAAAAAATTTTTTTTTATTGTTTAAGTATATGTTGCTGCCTTTATTCTATTGGTTAGTGCCAAGGTATTAAAAGTAATTAAAATGTTAATTCTATGTTGTTTGTTATTGTGAGACAACAATAATTGTTACCTGTTTGGGTATCCGGATGTTATTGGTTTAAAGTAGTCTTGATTTAATTAACATATGACCATGCCCTTGTGTGTGGAGATAGTTGTTCATATTGTAACTGCACTGCCATATTCAGGGTGAGTGAAGTAGAGTTGAGTGTAGAGTGGAAAATGGGCCCCACATGTTTTTTCGCCCTAGACCTAGTAGTAGTAATTTAATCTAAATGCTGGGCCATACTGTATCTGTTATTTCCTGACTCTCTCAACTCCAGTTTAGTTTATCATCTATAAGTCATCTATATCATCTATAAGTCATCTATAAGTCATCTATATCATCTATAAGTCATCTATATCATCTATATCATCTATAAGTCATCTATAAGTCATCTATATCATCTATAAGTCATCTATATCATCTATAAGTCATCTATATCATCTATAAGTCATCTATATCATCTATAAGTCATCTATATCATCTATAAGTGCAGTCCATAAATACCATGGGAACTGAGGACTGGGTGGGGGGGGGGGTTGAAAGGGTAGAACACTTGATCAATACGCCATTGATGAGTTTCAGAGTAAATTCTGTAGTCTTCTGTTAAGAAGATGATTTTGTAAGATATATTCATATAGTCCTAATAAGGATAACCTATTGGCCCTTTTGGCTGTGTTCAGAAGTAAAGACATTCCAAATACACAAGACATTCCAAATACATGAGACATTCCAAATACACGAGATGTTCCAAATACACGAGACATTCCAAATAAATGAGACATTCCAAATACACAAGACGTTCTAAATACATGATACGTTCCAAATACATACTTTTACTTTACATCAAGCAAACTTGTAAGACTATAGTTTCCACTGGAACCAATTCTATTTAAGGTTTAGCTGAACATAGAATTAGGACAACCTTTTTGGCTATTTTCAGAAGTTGAGACATTCCCAATTTAGATGTTCACTTTACATCAAGAAAACTTCAATACTTTACATCAAGAAAACTTCAATACTTTCCATTGGGACATAAATACTTTCCATTGGGACATAAATACTTTCCATTGGGACATAAATAATTTCCATTGGGACATAAATATTTTCCATTGAGACATAAATAATTTCCATTGGGACATACATATTTTCCATTGGGACATAAATAATTTCCATTGAGACATAAATATTTTCCATTGGGACATAAATATTTTCCATTGGCACATAAATAATTTTCATTGGCACATAAATAATTTCCATTGGGACATCTTATACTAAAGGGTTATCGCTTGTTATTTACCAAAGTGTATTATAAATGTATCCTCTGCATCAAAGCATTAAGGTCGACAGAAGATAGCCGATATAATATAGACCCTATTGATCAAAATATCACAAGTAGTTCCCTATTTTTACTCAGGGGCATTTCATAGCAGTTTGAGACTTGTTGGTTGCATCATCGTTTCCTGTTGTTAATTCTTTTTTATTTCACCAAGTTTGTTTTAATTAAAGTGGCATAAGTTTGGTATGACATTTCCGCTAAAAGTGATAATGGCCCTACAGACTAAGGTATTAAAAAGTTTAATCTTAAAGTTTTTAATTTCAATGAGAAAACCTGCCTTATTATTATTTTCTACAAATCTCATGACATTCTTGTATTTTGTATTGATTATTATGTTGCTTTTAAACATATCCACAATGAACATAATATTTTTGAATATTTCAGTGTTATGTATCTATATTTGTTAGTGTTATGTTTACAACATTCAAACTGTGTTTTATTGAACATGGAAATGTGTTTTTCACGGGTGACAGCTTAATTGTAGTTGTTTCAGTTTTATCAACAAAATGATTATCTTATCATTGCAACTAGTAGGCTATTCTTGATTTGAGTAGATATGAATAACTTTTTTTTTGACATTTCATAAATGGGGTTTTATGAAGCCATAGATTTTCATGTCATTCTATTATATTAAACCCATAAATCAATGATATCACTTTAAATGGTATACACTTAAGTCTTTGATGTCATTTGTGGGTTTTTATTTAATTTTGTGGCATTAATTTCATAGCATTTAAATTGTTGATCTAGTTTTGAAATTATATGTGTTATGTTAAAGTACATTTATTTTTTTCTTGACTCTGTTTGACTATTCTGGTATGATTTATTTTATAGACTCAATCATTGAAAGAAATTAGAATGTTATTTTTATTTCAAACAAAAAAAGCTTGATTTTTAGCATTCTATAAAGCAAAATATGCTGTTTTTTTAAATAGTTTTTTTCTCATTTATGTGAAATTGTCAAATTGTCAGTTTTATGTCAGTCACAACTCTTTATAGAGATCATAAGAAATAAAACAATTGCAATATTATGGTAGAACCAGCTAGAACCATTACTTAGAGAATATAGATAGCCCATAAAAGCCATCTAGAATTTATTATTGTGGGCACCATTTCATTATATTTATAGATCAGTGCTGCATATATTTTTATTTTATAATTTTCGGGAGTAAGTCCAATAGTTTACCAAATCTTTGATTATTAGGAATAAGTCTATAACTTTAACAATACTTTGATTATTATGAATAAGTCCATAACTTTACCAAATCTTTGTTTATTAGGAATAAGTTCATTACTTTACCAAATCTTTGTTTATTAGGAATAAGTCCATTACTTTACCAAATCTTTGTTTATTAGGAATAAGTTCATTACTTTACCACCAAATATATTATAATTTGATTGCTACGTTACTCTCCTAATTGTTTTTGCCAATATTGTCAGTCAGGCACAGTTCAAGTAATTATTTCAATCCATTTTTCAATTCATAACATTTTATACAACAAAAGCTCAAATCTATAATGTATAATCAACATTGGTTATTGCAGATGTTTTATTTGTATATAGAGCAGCCATTTTTTTTTCTGATTCTATTTTTTTTTTCATCATGAACGACTAACATTTTTATTGACTATTGCCTATACTGGTCTATAAATTAAATCAAAGAAATGATTTAATAACATTTTTATCAACAATACTGACCTATAAATAAATACAAAGAAATGATTTAGCCTACTAAGGTTTTCATTAACTTTACTAGCCCATAAATAATATCAAAGAATTTTTTTTCTGACCAGTAAATTTAACTTGCTTATCTTATACATTACAGACGCTTCTTCTATAAAAAAGATTATTGCATCCTACGCACATCCTTGGTTTGAGTTTAGTCCTGCATTTCTATTAGTGTTTTAAATGATGTTAAGTTACTGGTTTACCTTGTTCAGACAACCCATTACAAGTCCGTATGCCACTCAGGGGAAAAAGTACTTATAGGCATTTAATGTTCTTGCAAATTTCATGAATCTGTACCAGCTCCGCATATGGACGCTTGCAGGCTTTAGCGTGCTTGGTATTAAACAGTCCTAAAACATTATTTTGTTCCAGAGATTTCCTGTTATAAAAAGCTAAACAAAAAGCAGGCAATTTTAATGTTGTTCTATTTTTACAAAGTTGTTATTTTGTCATAAATTAAAGATACATCTTTTGGTTAGCTCATCAAATGAAATCTCTTTTTATATGATATAAAAAAAACAACAAGAATGCTTCACAGTGATTGGCAGTAGCTATATAGAACTTGATGCTAATTATAGCAACACCTGAAATGAAGAGCTTTAATTTGACAACATGGTCTAAGTTGTGATCTATTATAGTCTACTGCACTGACTCTACCAACATTTGAAATGAAGAGCTTTATTTTGACAACATGGTCTAAGTTGTGATCTATTATAGTCTACTGCACTGACTCTACCAACATTTGAAATGAAGAGCTTTATTTTGACAACATTGTGTAAGTTGTGATCTATTATAGTCTACTGCACTGACTCTACCAACACTTGAAATGAAGAGCTTTATTTTGACAACATTGTGTAAGTTGTGATCTATTATAGTCTACTGCACTGACTCTACCAACACTTGAAATGAAGAGCTTTATTTTGACAACATTGTGTAAGTTGTGATCTATTATAGTCTACTGCACTGACCCTAAAAATTATGGGAGGAAGTGACGACAGGAACCTCTCAGCCCAATCACATTAAATCCACGACCTTTGAATGACCTAAAAAAATTTATTAAAATAGCATTTTCTAGAAACGCCTACCTTAGATTTTTGTTTAGTGTGGCACAGTGACCAAGCGGCAGTGCATTCGACTGGGGTAATGAAGATATTGGGTTCAAATCCTGGTGAAAACTAGGATTTGTTCCCGGGTCTGGAGGGTGTCCCTGAGTCTACCCTACTCTGATGGGTACCTGACTTTAGTTGGGGTAAAGTAAAGGCGGCTTGGCATTGTGCTGGCCACACAATCCACTAGTATGCTGTGGCCACAGAAACTAGTGAGTGCTGCTTCACCGGCCTTATGGATCAATTTGGTCTGAAGAGATACTTTTTAAATAAAATGTGTAATTATCTAGATCTATAATGTAAAAAAAAATGTCAAAACATATTTAAACAACGCAATTAGAAACTGGGTGTAGTATATTCTGTTGCATGAAGCTATGATGATGGTCATTTCTATGAAGGTTATAATACAGTTATAATACATGCTGTTTCAGATTTGATATCTTTGATAATGATGTTTATCTCATTCCATTTTGGTTTTTGTCAAGGAACATTTCATTAATATTTTTTTCTTTACTTTTTTTTTTAAATTGTGACCTATGTAAGTTTTTTGCATTATATTCTACAAAGTTGACATTCTATGGTGTGTATAGAATAAGGCAGGTCTGTCACGTGATATGGAGGTGTTTCACATGATATGGAGGTGTGTCACATGATATGGAGGTGTGTCACATGATATGGAGGTCTGTCACATGATATGGAGGCCTGGTTTGAGAAGTATTGCTTTATTTAAAGTTGGCTGTCATGTTGTAAATATTATAAATATATTGTTGTGTGTGCCTTTAATGAATAAACTAAACCTTGTCGTATCTACACAACGACTTGAGTATTATATTTCTTTGTTGTTATTCTGTCAGTGTCTTCATATTCTATGGGTAGACTATTAGATCTCCATTTTAAGTGTGTATGTGGACGGGCTGCAAGATATCTTTTTAGAAATACTGCCACGTAATGTCGACGTAGGTCAGTTCTGCCACGTAATGTCGACGTAGGTCAGTTCTACCACGAAATGTCGACGTAGGTCAGTTCTGCCACGTAATGTCGGCGTAGGTCAGTTCTGCCACGTAATGTCGACGTAGGTCAGTTCTGCCACGTAATGTCGACGTAGGTCAGTTCTGCCACGTAATGTCGACAAAGGTCAGTTCTGCCACGTTATGTCGACGTAGGTCAGTTCTGCCACGCAGTGTCGACGTAGGTAAGTTCTGCCACGCAATGTCGACGTAGGTCAGTTCTGCCACGTAATGTCGACGTAGGTCAGTTCTGCCACGTAATGTCGACGTAGGTCAGTTCTGCCACGTAATGTCGACGTAGATCAGTTCTGCCACGTAATGTCGACGTAGGTCAGTTCTGCCACGTAATGTCGACGTAGGTCAGTTCTGCCACGTAATGTCGACCTAGGTCAGTTCTGCCACGTAATGTCGACGTAGGTCAGTTCTGCCACGTAATGTCGGCGTAGGTCAGTTCTGCCACGTAATGTCGACAAAGGTCAGTTCTGCCACGTAATGTCGACGTAGGTCAGTTCTGCCACGCAGTGTCGACGTAGGTCAGTTCTGCCACGCAATGTCGACGTAGGTCAGTTCTGCCTAGTAATGTCGACGTAGGTCAGTTCTGCCACGTAATGTCGATGTAGGTCAGTTCTGCCACGTAATATCGACGTAGGTCAGTTCTGCCACGTAATATCGACGTAGATCAGTTCTGCCACGTAATGTCGACGTAGGTCAGTTCTGCCACGTAATGTCGACAAAGGCCAGTTCTGTCACGTAATGTCGACGTAAGTCAGTTCTGCCACGTAATGTCGACGTAGGTCAGTTCTGCCACGTAATGTCGACGTATATCTTGTTCTCCTCCCCCCACTGCTTCCCACAATCCTCACCCACACAAGCGCTCACAGTTTCAACCATACAAATACAATTGACATCTAGAAATCTTGAATTTCCACTTGACATTGCATGTGGTCTCTGTTAAAGTATCCACAATAGCTTTTGGAAAAAAAGGCTAATCTATAGTTTATTGCATTGTAAGATTGTCAAGCATTAGGGAAACAAATTCCTTATATTTTGGGTGTAAAATAGACATAGTAAAAAAAAAAACATTTTGTTCCACCATGTCTCTATCATGGCTTCTCTTTACATAGTTACGTGACCTAGAAACCTAAGCCACGCCTATAGTAAATGCTCTAATGGATAAGTCATGATATTACCGATAAAACATATCCTCCACAAACACCAGTTACATTTTTACTGTGATTTTTATACAAATTACCCTTTTTTAAAAAATATCAGAAATACCTTAAATGTCATAATACAAAAAAAACAAACTTTTTTTTTATAACATTTTAGCAAATTACTGTACCGCCAGAGACAATTTCAAATGTACCAATCAAAATTGCATAGAAAAACTATTGGTCTGTGACGGATTTAACGATTGTGGAGATTCGACAGATGAAATGCTCAACTGTTGTAAGCATTACAACAACAATATAGTGTGATTGAGAAAGTCTATGACCAACATTTTGTACATATGTTTTATAAAGTCTATGACCAACATTTTGTACACATGTTATATAATATAAAGTCTATTACCAACATTTTGTACATATGTCTATGTTTTATAAAGTCTATGACCAACATTTTGTACATGTTTTTTTAAAGTCTATGACCAACATTTTGTACATATGTTACATAAAGTCTATGACCAACATTTTGTACATATGTTTTATAAAGTCTATGACCAACATTTTTTACATATTATGTTATATAAACTCTATGACCAACATTTTGTACATATGTTTTATAAAATCTATGACCAACATTTTGTACATATGTTTTATAAAGTCTATGACCAACATTTTGTACATATGTTATATAAAGTCTAGGACCAACATTTTGTACATATGTTTTATAAAGTCTATGACCAACATTTTGTACATATGTTATATAAAGTCTATGACCAACGTTTTGTACATATGTTTTATAAAGTCTATGACCAACATTTTGTACATGTTTTTTAAAGTCTATGACCAACATTTTGTACATATGTTATATAAAGTCTATGACCAACGTTTTGTACATATGTTTTATAAAGTCTATGACCAACATTTTGTACATGTTTTTTAAAGTCTATGACCAACATTTTGTACATATGTTATATAAAGTCTATGACCAACATTTTGTACATATGTTTTATAAAGTCTATGACCAACATTTTTTACATATTATGTTATATAAACTCTATGACCAACATTTTGTACATATGTTTTATAAAGTCTATGACCAACATTTTGTACATATGTTTTATAAAGTCTATGACCAACATTTTGTACATATGTTATATAAAGTCTAGGACCAACATTTTGTACATATGTTTTATAAAGTCTATGACCAACATTTTGTACATATGTTATATAAAGTCTATGACCAACGTTTTGTACATATGTTTTATAAAGTCTATGACCAACATTTTGTACATATGTTTTATAAAGTCTAAGACCAACATTTTGTACATATGTTTTATACAGTCTAGGACCAACATTTTGTACATATGTTATATAAAGTCTAGGACCAACATTTTGTACATATGTTATATAAAGTCTATGGCCAACATTTTGTACATATGTTATATAAAGTCTAGGACCAACATTTTGTACATATGTTATATAAAGTCTAGGACCAACATTTTGTACATATGTTATATAAAGTCTAGGACCAACGTTTTGTACATATGTTACATAAAGTCTATGACCAACGTTTTGTACATATGCTATATAAAGACGAAAAAAAACATACTCAACAAGCAAATGATTTTTTAAAAAAACTTTTGAATGCCAATTTTAAAAACTACAATAAATGTTTTACAAAATTGTTATATAGAAAAAATATTTCCTGTAGGCGCATCTAATAAGAATCCCCATTATTGTCTACTATAAAACTCCGCATATATTAACATAATTTGTCTAAAATTTGACTAAAATATTAAAAAACAAAACTAGATGAATTAGAAAAAATGGGAATCTAACTGGGGTCTTTCCACACACAAAAATGCCAAACTGAAAAGAGTATCTTAGAAAAAGAAACAAATAATTACAAACAATATTCTTCTTTAGAGTCTTAAGTTGGTAGATGAAAGATAAGATAAATAAAAACCCTTCCACTGACCTACAATAGAAATCACTCTACTAAAATTGTTTGTCTTACTTTTAGCGAATTACGTCTGCCCAGACAACAAGGTCAAGTGCGGCGACTCTGACAAATGCATTGCCAAAATTAGTCTGTGTAACGATGGGGACGACTGTGGTACCGGATGGGATGAGAAAGTCTGTTAGGTTTTTATAATCATGAGAACTCACTGAGTCGAAATTTTAATAACACAATTTGATGTTGCTTTATATTTTTAATATTTCCTTGTCATTTGATGTAACGTAAATAATTTTAACAGCAATAATGTATTTTTTGTTAAACAAAATAAATATGATTATAAAATATCGGAAATAGTTTTTTTTTTTTTATCATTTGTCCTAAACTTTAAGTTTGTTATAATGGTATTGATTTATTAACACTATTCTCTATTTTAAAAGCTAATAACAACGAAAAAAATGATTTTTTTTTAAATAAAGGAAAAACCTGTTTTGCTAGAGTAGGGCCTAATAGTATTTCTGAAGAGGGGATTTGTTACTAATAATATAAAAGATGAAATGAAGGAATATTAAGACGATATTTTTGTAACCAGTAGAATGGCATGAATAATTATGATTGTTGTGAAGACTTCGTTACGTCTCGCTGGGCAGTTTTCTAAATAACTCTTGGTCCCTGAAAGAATCTCGAACGTTCTTATAATGACACGCCTACAGACTTTCATCAAAACAATTCAGAAAGACGCCAGGAATAAGAACTATAACTTTTAATTTAACATCACACATAACATCGAGCTTAACACGTAACATAATGGTAATATAACTTAGGAAAAACACAAGTAGCCGTAAACACAGCCTGTCCAGTCTCTTCATACACTCTACTCTCTAACAAAAAAACTCTACACACCGCATGGTCAATTGGACAAGGGTCACCTAGGGTCACCAAACGGACTGTGACCACCAGTTTACAAAAGGAAGGTAATCACAACTAAACAAACACAAGGGAGTTAAATAATTATAGCCTCTTATATATCAAAACGTGTATAAGTCGGGTGCTCCAAGATTTATGTAGAGTTGACTACGTAGGCCATGTTAAGTCAAAATTATTCAATACTAGCTTAATTTAACTTTGTAGCAAACGGGTATTTCTAATGTTTCAATGTTTGCGAATGAACTTTGTGAATTTAAATTCGTTTCGTATACGTCTTATAAGCTTTGTAGTGGGCAATCTCATTATAACTGCATGGGTAGTTACAGTGTATTTGAAAATTATTTTAGTTAGTTCGGAGAACTGGGCGCCTATGCTAGTGTCGTATACGACAATACATTGCCCGCTTCAAAGTTAAATTAAGTTGTAGGCCTATACGACAATACAATGCTTGCTACAAAGTTAAATTAAGTCGTATACGACAATACGTTGCCCGCTACAAAGTTAAATTAAGTCGTATACGACAATACATTGCCCGCTACAAAGTTAAATTAAGTCGTATACGACAATACATTGCCCGCTAAAAAGTTAAATTATGTCGTATACGACAATACATTGCCCGCTACAAAGTTAAATTCTGGAAGAGCCCCGTTTCTCTCTGACGACCGTTGGCCTTAGAGCCTTCTCAGTATCCGGTCCGAAGGTGTGGAATCTACTTCCCATTCAGCTCAGGCAAACAAGCTCCATTGATTCCTTCAAAAAGAACTTAAAAACTCATTATTTCAATATTTATCTTAATTAACATGTTTTGAGCCCTACTGTCTTACTTATATGTTAGGTCGGTTATTTTGTTTTGGTTGTTTGATTTGTTCCATGTTTGTAAAGTTTTGAATCATCATTTAGTTTCTTATCTCTTAGCCTATAGATTGTATCCGTGTTCTGAGTTGTATGTTAAATGCGCTCTGAGCTTGCATTATGCTTGTTGGCAGCGCTATACAAATGTCATTATTATTATTATTATTATAGTCCTATATTACGAACATAGTCTACTAAATGCCAATCATGAATGACGTAAAGAGTATCGCTGCTGCGACTAGACATGTAGGCATATACTTTGAAAACATTTTAAAAAGTTGTTAGAGATGGGAGGACCAGAGATTGTCGCTAAAAAACTAACTATTAATTATTTTTAATTTCCTTACATAATTATATTACTTAAAAAACCAGCTTTGGTTAACAAATCCCAATAAACAATTAAAATACAAGTTTTTTTGCCGGACAAATTTATTCTATCGAATGTCTTCTTCTTCTTCATATTATTTTGGAGACCCCGTTAGAACAGAGGAATGAGTCCACAATTTAACTACAGATACAATTTTAAAACATTACAAACAAGAATTACAAACAGATGACAGAGTTTCACTTTAGGTATTTAGTCCAGCCCTTCAGTGAAGATTTAAAAGCCGGCACAGTAGGGGCAGTGTGTTCCACAGTCTAATGGCTGACGGAAAAAAAGAATATTTGTAGACGTCGGTGCGTGCGTATGGTACCGTACATGCAGTTTGATCTGATGACCTCGGGTAGAGCGGAAATGCTGTTGGATGATGGATGCGATGCGACCTGTCTGTGTGGACATTTCCACTTGGCGGCTTATGATCTTGTAAATAAAGGTGACCTTGTTTACCGCTCTGCGGTGTTGTAGACGTAGAGGCTCCAGTTGGAGTTTGTCGTCTTTAGAAATTGAATTGATCTATCGCTATTTAAATTTTGTTATAACGTTGAATTGTTAGTTATAATATAAGGTAATGTTTAGACAATTTTATAACAAACGTTTGGTTGACATTCGAGAGAATTTTTGTCAGATAATTAACCAGTTTTTGTCACGCACGTAAAAAACAAAACAAACAACATTAGCTCGCCTCTGCATTAGTCCTTAATGTTAGCTCTGCCATGTAATGTTGACGTATATAGTAATCTTTCTTACCCACATTTACCCACAGACATGCGCAGAGAGTTGAAACCCTAAAACTATTATATACAAACTTACCACATTGTACGGTCGCTGTTTTAGTACCCACAATATATTTTACAACAAAAGGCTGATCTTCAGTTTATTTCGTTGTATTTTAATCCTGTGTAGGATGGTCAAACATTTGGCTTCATTGTTGTTTACAATGATATCACAATGTCTAGCTTGAGGTTTATATTGATTCTACTATTTGTAACAGAAGCACCAATAAAAAGATAACTTTATGTTATTCTAGTAACTCCAAATGTTGCCCTAGGAACCTACGTGGATCTCATATCTTTGTATTGTCTGGCGCCCCCTTAGACCATGTGTATTGTCTGGCGCTCCCTTAGACCATGTGTATTGTCTGGCGCTCCCGGAGACCATGTGTATTGTCTGGCGCTCCCGGAGACCATGTGTATTGTCTGGCGCTCCCTTAGACCATGTGTATTGTCTGGCGGTCCCTCAGACCATGTGTATTGTCTGGCGGTCCCTTAGACCATGTGTATTGTCTGGCGCTCCCTTAGACCATGTGTATTGTCTGGCGCTCCCGGAGACCATGTGTATTGTCTGGCGCTCCCTTAGACCATGTGTATTGTCTGGCGCTCCCGGAGACCATGTGTATTGTCTGGCGCTCCCTTAGACCATGTGTATTGTCTGGCGCTCCCGGAGACCATGTGTATTGTCTGGCGCTCCCTTAGACCATGTGTATTGTCTGGCGCTCCCTTAGACCATGTGTATTGTCTGGCGCTCCCTTAGACCATGTGTATTGTCTGGCGCTCCCGAGACCATGTGTATTGTCTGGCGCTCCCTGAGACCATGTGTATTGTCTGGCGCTCCCGGAGACCATGTGTATTGTCTGGCGCTCCCTTAGACCATGTGTATTGTCTGGCGCTCCCTTAGACCATGTGTATTGTCTGGCGCTCCCGGAGACCCTGTGTATTGTCTGGCGCTCCCTTAGACCATGTGTATTGTCTGGCGCTCCCTTAGACCATGTGTATTGTCTGGCGCTCCCTTAGACCATGTGTATTGTCTGGCGCTCCCTTAGACCATGTGTATTGTCTGGCGCTCCCTTAGACCATGTGTATTGTCTGGCGCTCCCTTAGACCATGTGTATTGTCTGGCGCTCCCGGAGACCATGTGTAATGTCTGGCGCTCCCTTAGACCATGTGTATTGTCTGGCGCTCCCTTAGACCATGTGTATTGTCTGGCGCTCCCTTAGACCATGTGAATTGTTTGGCGCTCCCGGAGACCATGTGTATTGTCTGGCGCTCCCTTAGACCACGTGTATTGTCGGGCGGTCCCTTAGACCATGTATATTGTCTGGCGCTCCCTTAGACCATGTGTATTGTCTGGCGCTCCATTAGACCATGTGTATTGTCTGGCGCTCCCTTAGACCATGTGTATTGTCTGGCGCTCCCTTAGACCACGTGTATTGTCTGGCGGTCCCTTAGACCATGTATATTGTCTGGCGCTCCCTTAGACCATGTGTATTGTCTGGCGCTCCCTTAGACCACGTGTATTGTCTGGCGCTCCCTTTGATATTGTTTATTGTCTGGCGCTCCCGTAGACCATGTGTATTGTCTGGCGCTCCCTTAGACCATATATATTGTCTGGCGCTCCCTTAGACCATGTATATTGTCTGGCGCTCCCTTAGACCACGTGTATTGTCTGGCGCTTCCTTTGACATTGTTTATTGTCTGGCGCTCCCGTAGACCATGTGTATTGTTTGGCGCTCCCGGAGACCATGTGTATTGTCTGGCGCTCCCTTAGACCATGTGTATTGTCTGGCGCTCCCTTAGACCATGTGTATTGTCTGGCGCTCCCGGAGACCATGTGTATTGTCTGGCGCTCCCTTAGACCATGTGTATTGTCTGGCGCTCCCTTAGACCATGTGTATTGTCTGGCGCTCCCGGAGACCATGTGTATTGTCTGGCGCTCCCTTAGACCATGTGTATTGTCTGGCGCTCCCTTAGACCATGTGTATTGTCTGGCGCTCCCTTAGACCATGTGAATTTTCTGGCGCTCCCGAAGACCATGTGTATTGTCTGGCGCTCCCTTAGACCACGTGTATTGTCGGGCGGTCCCTTAGACCATGTATATTGTCTGGCGCTCCCTTAGACCATGTGTATTGTCTGGCGCTCCCTTAGACCATGTGTATTGTCTGGCGCTCCCTTAGACCACGTGTATTGTCTGGCACTCCCTTTGACATTGTTTATTGTCTGGCGCTCCCGGAGACCATGTGTATTGTCTGGCGCTCCTTTAGACCATGTATATTTTCTGGCGCTCCCTTAGACCATGTGTATTGTCTGGCGCTCCCTTAGACCACGTGTATTGTCTGGCGCTCCCTTTGACATTGTTTATTGTCTGGCGCTCCCGTAGACCATGTGAATTGTCTGGCGCTACTTTAGACCACGTGTATTGTCTGGCGCTCCATTAGACCACGTGTATTGTCTGGCGCTTCCTTAGACCACGTGTATTGTCTGGCGCTCCCTTAGACCACGTGTATTGTCTGGCGCTCCCTTAGACCACGTGTATTGTCTGGCGCTCCCGGAGACCACGTGTATTGTCTGGCGCTCCCTTTGACATTGTTTATTGTCTGGCGCTCCCGTAGACCATGTGAATTGTCTGGCGCTATCTTAGACCACGTGTATTGTCTGGCGCTCCCTTAGACCACGTGTATTGTCTGGCGCTCCCTTAGACCACGTGTATTGTCTGGCGCTCCCTTAGACCACGTGTATTGTCTGGCGCTCCCTTAGACCACGTGTATTGTCTGGCGCTCCCTTAGACCACGTGTATTGTCTGACGCTCCCTTTGACATTGTTTATTGTCTGGCGCTCCCGTAGACCATGTGTATTGTTTGGCGCTCCCGGAGACCATGTGTATTGTCTGGCGCTCCCTTAGACCACGTGTATTGTCTGGCGGTCCCTTAGACCATGTGTATTGTCTGGCAATCCCTTAGACAGTGTGTATTGTCTGGCGCACCCTTAGACATTGTGTATTTCCTGGCGCTCCCTTAGACCAAATGTATTGTCTGGTAGTTCCTTAGACCATGTGTATTGTCTGGCGCTCCCTTAGACATTGTTTATGTCTGGCGCTTCCTTAGACATTGTGTATTGTCTGGCGCTCCCGGAGACCATGTGTATTGTCTGGCGCTCCCTCAGACCATGTGTATTGTCTGGCGGTCCCTCAGACCATGTGTATTGTCTGGCGGTCCCTTAGACCATGTGTATTGTCTGGCGCTCCCTTAGACCATGTGTATTGTCTGGCGCTCCCGGAGACCATGTGTATTGTCTAGCGCTCCCTTAGACCATGTGTATTGTCTGGCGCTCCCTTAGACCATGTGTATTGTCTGGCGCTCCCTTAGACCATGTGTATTGTCTGGCGCTCCCTTAGACATTGTTTATGTCTGGCGCTTCCTTAGACATTGTGTATTGTCTGGCGCTCCCTTAAAACCATGTGTATTGTCTGGCGCTCCCTCAGACCATGTGTATTGTCTGGCGGTCACTCAGACCATGTGTATTGTCTGGCGGTCCCTTAGACCATGTGTATTGTCTGGCGCTCCCTTAGACCATGTGTATTGTCTGGCGCTCCCGGAGACCATGTGTATTGTCTAGCGCTCCCTTAGACCATGTGTATTGTCTGGCGCTCCCTTAGACCATGTGTATTGTCTGGCGCTCCCTTAGACCATGTGTATTGTCTGGCGCTCCCGGAGACCATGTGTATTGTCTGGCGCTCCCTTAGACCATGTGTATTGTCTGGCGCTCCCTTAGACCATGTGTATTGTCTGGCGCTCCCGGAGACCATGTGTATTTTCTGGCGCTCCCTTAGACCATGTGTATTGTCTGGCGCTCACGGAGACCATGTGTATTGTCTGGCGCTCCCTTAGACCATGTGTATTGTCTGGCGCTCCCTTAGACCATGTGTATTGTCTGGCGCTCCCTTAGACCATGTGTATTGTCTGGCGCTCCCGAGACCATGTGTATTGTCTGGCGCTCCCTTAGACCATGTGTATTGTCTGGCGCTCCCGGAGACCATGTGTATTGTCTGGCGCTCCCTTAGACTATGTGTATTGTCTGGCGCTCCCTTAGACCATGTGTATTGTCTGGCGCTCCCGGAGACCATGTGTATTGTCTGGCGCTCCCTTAGACCATGTTTATTGTCTGGCGCTCCCTTAGACCATGTGTATTGTCTTGCGCTCCCTTAGACCATGTGTATTGTCTGGCGCTCCCTTAGACCATGTGTATTGTCTGCCGCTCCCTTGGACCATGTGTATTGTCTGGCGCTCCCTTAGACCATGTGTATTGTCTGGCGCTCCCTTAGACCATGTGTATTGTCTGGCGCTCCCGGAGACCATGTGTAATGTCTGGCGCTCCCTTAGACCATGTGTATTGTCTGGCGCTCCCTTAGACCATGTGTATTGTCTGGCGCTCCCTTAGACCATGTGAATTGTTTGGCGCTCCCGGAGACCATGTGTATTGTCTGGCGCTCCCTTAGACCACGTGTATTGTCGGGCGGTCCCTTAGACCATGTATATTGTCTGGCGCTCCCTTAGACCATGTTTATTGTCTGGCGCTCCATTAGACCATATGTATTGTCTGGCGCTCCCTTAGACCATGTGTATTGTCTGGCGCTCCATTAGACCATGTGTATTGTCTGGCGCTCCCTTAGACCATGTGTATTGTCTGGCGCTCCCTTAGACCACGTGTATTGTCTGGCGGTCCCTTAGACCATGTGTATTGTCTAGCGCTCCCTTAGACCACGTGTATTGTCTGGCGCTCCCTTTGACATTGTTTATTGTCTGGCGCTCCCGTAGACCATGTGTATTGTCTGGCGCTCCCTTAGACCATGTATATTGTCTGGCGCTCCCTTAGACCATGTATATTGTCTGGCGCTCCCTTAGACCATGTGTATTGTCTGGCGCTCCCTTAGACCACGTGTATTGTCTGGCGCTCCCTTTGACATTGTTTATTGTCTGGCGCTCCCGTAGACCATGTGTATTGTTTGGCGCTCCCGGAGACCATATGTATTGTCTGGCGCTCCCTTAGACCATGTGTATTGTCTGGCGCTCCCTTAGACCATGTGTATTGTCTGGCGCTCCCGGAGACCATGTGTATTGTCTGGCGCTCCCTTAGACCATGTGTATTGTCTGGCGCTCCCTTAGACCATGTGTATTGTCTGGCGCTCCCGGAGACCATGTGTATTGTCTGGCGCTCCCTTAGACCATGTGTATTGTCTGGCGCTCCCTTAGACCATGTGTATTGTCTGGCGCTCCCTTAGACCATGTGAATTGTCTGGCGCTCCCGGAGACCATGTGTATTGTCTGGCGCTCCCTTAGACCACGTGTATTGTCGGGCGGTCCCTTAGACCATGTATATTGTCTGGCGCTCCCGGAGACCATGTGTATTGTCTGGCGCTCCCTTAGACCATGTGTATTGTCTGGCGCTCCCTTAGACTACGTGTATTGTCTGCCGCTCCCTTTGACATTGTTTATTGTCTGGCGCTCCCGGAGACCATGTGTATTGTCTGGCGCTCCCTTAGACCATGTATATTGTCTGGCGCTCCCTTAGACCATGTGTATTGTCTGGCGCTCCCTTAGACCACGTGTATTGTCTGGCGCTCCCTGTGACATTGTTTATTGTCTGGCGCTCCCGTAGACCATGTGAATTGTCTGGCGCTACCTTAGACCTCGTGTATTGTCTGGCGCTCCCTTAGACCACGTGTATTGTCATGCGCTCCCTTAGACCACGTGTATTGTCTGGCGCTCCCTCAGACCATGTGTATTGTCTGGCGGTCCCTCAGACCATGTGTATTGTCTGGCGGTCCCTTAGACCATGTGTATTGTCTGGCGCTCCCTTAGACCATGTGTATTGTCTGGCGCTCCCGGAGACCATGTGTATTGTCTAGCGCTCCCTTAGACTATGTGTATTGTCTGGCGCTCCCTTAGACCATGTGTATTGTCTGGCGCTCCCTTAGACCATGTGTATTGTCTGGCGCTCCCTTAGACCATGTGTATTGTCTGGCGCTCCCTTAGACCATGTGTATTGTCTGGCGCTCCCGGAGACAATGTGTATTGTCTGGCGCTCCCTTAGACCATGTGTATTGTCTGGCGCTCCCTTAGACCATGTGTATTGTCTGGCGCTCCCTTAGACCATGTGTATTGTCTGGCGCTCCCTTAGACCATGTGTATTGTCTGGCGCTCCCGGAGACCATGTGTATTGTCTGGCGCTCCCTTAGACCATGTGTATTGTCTGGCGCTCCCTTAGACCATGTGTATTGCCTGGCGCTCCCTTAGACCATGTGTATTGTCTGGCGCTCCCGAGACCATGTGTATTGTCTGGCGCTCCCTTAGACCATGTGTATTGTCTGGCGCTCCCGGAGACCATGTGTATTGTCTGGCGCTCCCTTAGACCATGTGTATTGTCTGGCGCTCCCTTAGACCATGTGTATTGTCTGGCGCTCCCGGAGACCATGTGTATTGTCTGGCGCTCCCTTAGACCATGTGTATTGTCTGGCGCTCCCTTAGACCATGTGTATTGTCTGGCGCTCCCTTAGACCATGTGTATTGTCTGGCGCTCCCGGAGACCATGTGTATTGTCTGGCGCTCCCTTAGACCATGTGTATTGTCTGGCGCTCCCTTAGACCATGTGTATTCTCTGGCGCTCCCTTAGACCATGTGAATTGTCTGGCGCTCCCGGAGACCATGTGTATTGTCTGGCGCTCCCTTAGACCACGTGTATTGTCGGGCGGTCCCTTAGACCATGTATATTGTCTGGCGCTCCCTTAGACCATGTGTATTGTCTGACGCTCCATTAGACCATGTGTATTGTCTGGCGCTCCCTTAGACCACGTGTATTGTCTGGCGCTCCCTTTGACATTGTTTATTGTCTGGCGCTCTCGGAGACCATGTGTATTGTCTGGCGCTCCCTTAGACCACGTGTATTGTCTGGCGGTCCCTTAGACCATGTATATTGTCTGGCGCTCCCTTAGACCATGTGTATTGTCTGGCGCTCCCTTAGACCATGTGTATTGTCTGGCGCTCCCTTTGACATAGTTTATTGTCTGGCGCTCCCGTAGACCATGTGTATTGTTTGGCGCTTCCGGAGACCATGTGTATTGTCTGGCGCTCCCTTAGACCATGTGTATTGTCTGGCGCTCACGGAGACCATGTGTATTGTCTGGCGCTCCCTTAGACCATGTGTATTGTCTGGCGCTCCCTTAGACCATGTGTATTGTCTGGCGCTCCTGGAGACCATGTGTATTGTCTGGCGCTCCCTTAGACCATGTGTATTGTCTGGCGCTCCATTAGACCATGTGTATTGTCTGGCGCTCCCTTAGACCATGTGTATTGTCTGGCGCTCCCGGAGACCATGTGTATTGTCTGGCGCTCCCTTAGACCATGTGTATTGTCTGGCGCTCCCTTAGACCATGTGTATTGTCTGGCGCTCCCTTAGACCATGTAAATTGTCTGGCGCTCCCGGAGACCATGTGTAATGTCTGGCGCTCCCTTAGACCACGTGTATTGTCGGGCGGTCCCTTAGACCATGTATATTGTCTGGCGCTCCCTTAGACCATGTGTATTGTCTGGCGCTCCCTTAGACCATGTGTATTATCTGGCGCTCCCTTAGACCACGTGTATTGTCTGGCGTCCCTTTGACATTGTTTATTGTCTGGCGCTCCCTTAGACCATGTGTATTGTCTGGCGCTCCCGGAGACCATGTGTATTGTCTGGCGCTCCCTTAGACCATGTGTATTGTCTGGCGCTCCCTTAGACCATGTGTATTGCCTGGCGCTCCCTTAGACCATGTGTATTGTCTGGCGCTCCCGAGACCATGTGTATTGTCTGGCGCTCCCTTAGACCATGTGTATTGTCTGGCGCTCCCGGAGACCATGTGTATTGTCAGGCGCTCCCTTAGACCATGTGTATTGTCTGGCGCTCCCTTAGACCATGTGTATTGTCTGGCGCTCCCGGAGACCATGTGTATTGTCTGGCGCTCCCTTAGACCATGTGTATTGTCTGGCGCTCCCTTAGACCATGTGTATTGTCTGGCGCTCCCGGAGACCATGTGTATTGTCTGGCGCTCCCTTAGACCATGTGTATTGTCTGGCGCTCCCTTAGACCATGTGTATTCTCTGGCGCTCCCTTAGACCATGTGAATTGTCTGGCGCTCCCGGAGACCATGTGTATTGTCTGGCGCTCCCTTAGACCACGTGTATTGTCGGGCGGTCCCTTAGACCATGTATATTGTCTGGCGCTCCCTTAGACCATGTGTATTGTCTGGCGCTCCATTAGACCATGTGTATTGTCTGGCGCTCCCTTAGACCACGTGTATTGTCTGGCGCTCCCTTTGACATTGTTTATTGTCTGGCGCTCTCGGAGACCATGTGTATTGTCTGGCGCTCCCTTAGACCACGTGTATTGTCTGGCGGTCCCTTAGACCATGTATATTGTCTGGCGCTCCCTTAGACCATGTGTATTGTCTGGCGCTCCCTTAGACCATGTGTATTGTCTGGCGCTCCCTTTGACATTGTTTATTGTCTGGCGCTCCCGTAGACCATGTGTATTGTTTGGCGCTTCCGGAGACCATGTGTATTGTCTGGCGCTCCCTTAGACCATGTGTATTGTCTGGCGCTCACGGAGACCATGTGTATTGTCTGGCGCTCCCTTAGACCATGTGTATTGTCTGGCGCTCCCTTAGACCATGTGTATTGTCTGGCGCTCCTGGAGACCATGTGTATTGTCTGGCGCTCCCTTAGACCATGTGTATTGTCTGGCGCTCCATTAGACCATGTGTATTGTCTGGCGCTCCCTTAGACCATGTGTATTGTCTGGCGCTCCCGGAGACCATGTGTATTGTCTGGCGCTCCCTTAGACCATGTGTATTGTCTGGCGCTCCCTTAGACCATGTGTATTGTCTGGCGCTCCCTTAGACCATGTAAATTGTCTGGCGCTCCCGGAGACCATGTGTATTGTCTGGCGCTCCCTTAGACCACGTGTATTGTCGGGCGGTCCCTTAGACCATGTATATTGTCTGGCGCTCCCTTAGACCATGTGTATTGTCTGGCGCTCCCTTAGACCATGTGTATTATCTGGCGCTCCCTTAGACCACGTGTATTGTCTGGCGTCCCTTTGACATTGTTTATTGTCTGGCGCTCCCGGAGACCATGTGTATTTTCTGGCGCTCCCTTAGACCACGTGTATTGTCTGGCGGTCCCTTAGACCATGTATATTGTCTGGCGCTCCCTTAGACCATGTGTATTGTCTGGCGCTCCCGGAGACCATGTGTATTGTCTGGGGCTCCCGGAGACCATGTGTATTGTCTGGCGCTCCCTTAGACCATGTGTATTGTCTGGCGCTCCCTTAGACCATGTGTATTGTCTGGCGCTCCCGGAGACCATGTGTATTGTCTGGCGCTCCCTTAGACCATGTGTATTGTCTGGCGCTCCCTTAGACCATGTGTATTGTCTGGCGCTCCCTTAGACCATGTGTATTGTCTGGCGCTCCCGGAGACCATGTGTATTGTCTGGCGCTCCCTTAGACCATGTGTATTGTCTGGCGCTCCCGGAGACCATGTGTATTGTCTGGCGCTCCCTTAGACCATGTGTATTGTCTGGCGCTCCCTTAGACCATGTGTATTGTCTGGCGCTCCCTTAGACCACGTGTATTGTCTGGCGCTCCCTTAGACCATGTGTATTGTCTGGCGCTCCCTTAGACCATGTGTATTGTCTGGCGGTCCCTTAGAAATTGTGTATTGTCTAGCGCTCCCTTAGACTGTTTGTATTGTCTGGCGCTCCCTGAGATGTAAGTAGCCTACTAATTGTTATGAATAAAGTTATCTACAATATGTTGTTTGGACTTTCTTGGTATCGTCGGCTATGAAAATCACATGTTTGTTTGAAACCGTCTTACGTATTACAAGGAATCTATCCACTCAAATTATTTTCTACTATTTCTAGAGAGGTTCAACTGCCCATGGAACAAAGACAAGTGTGTGTTCCTCTCTTTAAAGTGTAATGGGAAGGACAACTGCGGTGACCGATCGGACGAGAGAAACTGTCCCTAACGTCAGTCGTCCGTAACGTCAGATGACAGTTTTAACTATGTGTCATATCAAAGACCATTGATGCTTTTTGCAATGACACAAAAAAAAATAAAAAAAAATAAACATAATTATAAAATGTCGCAAATTATTTTTGTTTGTTGGTCCATATATTTAGTTATTGTTTAATTATGTAATTATTAACAATATTTTAAATTTTAGTAAAAGGTATGTGGGCTATTTAAATAATAATTAAATAATAACAATAGAAATATTTGGGTCTTGGACATAATAAAATAAGGGCAATATAAGAAATAGGTGATTTAAAAATAAAATAATATCTATAGGACTATTGGGCGATGGAAAGAATAAAGTAATGATGATACAAATACTGGGCGATTAAAACGAAAGACAATATTGTTCTTTATTTTTAATGGCGATAGTGAACATTTGACAGTTTGTGGATTCCGACCCCCAGTGGTCAATTTAAAGACACATGACCTTATTGTCCAATATTTTACTTTTGCGATCTCGCTTCCAGATGTGTCCTCCCTACCTGAGTGGTTAGAGTATCCGACTTCCATGCGATGACCAGGGTTCGATTCTTTTTCTACTGTTTTAAAATGTCCATTAATATTACTTTTTTTTTTAAGATTGTAAATCGTTTCAGGATTTATAACTTTCCTAAAATGTTTTCAGTAAGTAAAATGAAATCATTTATGTTAGTGCCCATATATTTATTATTGTATATTATTATTAATATGGTAGCGTGGTGGCCTATGGGCAGCTAAACATTTATCTTCAGTTTTATTATAATATATTATAATCCAGAAAAGCTTACAACTTGAGTTTGATCACGACACAACACATAAACTTGTAATGACGAAGTAACAATATTTGTTACACTTAATTCAATTTTTATTGAAACACAAACATAGCTATAAGAACGAAGAATAATGTCACACACAAGTTGTATTCTATATAGTTATTGAAAGGAATTAAATATGATACTCAATGTTCTTATAATAAAGAAGTTTTACGCCATTCTAGGGCGGAGGTCGAAACTGACTTTAGACGATCACTTTACAAAAACTTAAACTTCTATTATTGAAGAATTCCTCAAATACATTGGGTGCACTGACATATATATAGGGTCTAATAAGGGATACTAAATAACTAGTGCAATAAACTGCAAATGTTTCAATACAAATATCAAACTAATTAAACGATCAATATAATTATTATATTTTAGTGGAAGGCGATATCCACATATCCCCCCCCTTGCAAAATAAAATCTATATATAGATTTTATGGAAAAAATGTATGTACAAAAATGTTACATTTGATCAAAGAAAAAGAATTAATACATCATTAAAATGAAGTTAATATGACATTAACTTGAGATATATATTTTTAGTCATAGTCATAGCATCATAATTTTTATTCTAGCTTAGTTATAATAAAAAATAATAATAATGTGACAACAACAAGCTTCCTCATCATGACTCATGTTCATGAATAAATATCAATAAGTTTACATTATTTTCCCACTGCTTAACTTTGAGTCTTATGTGTATCAGTTATTTATTGGCTTCAATGCTATCTTTAGTCTTACATGAATATCATACAATATTATCATCTAATGCTCTGACTTTAGAGTCTTACATAGGCATTTTATTATTATATCATTCTTATATCAATTTGCTCTAATGCTATTTTAAAGACTTATATAGGCATATTAATGGCATAACAGTTTCACTGTTCAGAGGCCACAAAATTTTATGTGCATAACAGTCTTATCAAACTGTTCAGAGGCTACATAAAAAAAAAAAATTAAAATTTTTTAACTGATAATCATTATTTTCATCAGCTCAGCTATTCATAATTTAATACTGTAAATTATTCAGTTTTGCAACTGGTAATTATATTTCATCAATGAAATTATTTACACATATTTACATTGTTTGTTCTTTACAAAGGGAAAAAAAAATGTTATCATGTCATTATACCTGTTACTGAAAATATCATATCCCATTCATAAATTTAGTTATTCCTATGTATAATTTTATTGATTATACCTGAGTTCTCTGTTAAAATTCCTTAGAATTTCACAACATTTTTTCAATGTTATTTTTCTATGTTCAGATTTACTAATATCATTGTCTGGTTTATTTTCAATTTCAATTATTTTGCTTTTATTTTCTCTATTATAGCTTCTTAGAATTGCACAACATTTATTTAATGTTATTTTTGTATGTTCTGATTTATTGATATCATCTTCTGATTTATTTTCAATTATCATATCATCTTCTGATTTATTTTCAATAAATGTTTGCATTTCCTTTTTATGAATTTCATATTTTATGGCTAATGCCTCAGCTTTTTCAGATAATTCAATACTAGTTAATTTCTGAAAAGATGCCATTTTTTATTTGTATTTGATTATAAAATGTATTTTATTGTGGTTATAATTTTATCACAATAAGTATTTGAATATGCTTCTTTACTAATTATATTATACAAGTATATTAAATTTGTTAAAAGTATAGTTTAGGTGACAATGTATGCACCGGTATATAGTATTGTGAAATGTGTACTGGTCAAAATGTGACCAAAATGTTAAAATGATTGTTGAAAAAAAATAATTTTGTTTACAATTTGTAAAAATACAGTTATATACAACTTATTTACAATTCATCATCAAACATTTTAGTATAGAATGAAATGAAATTATCAATAAAGAAAGACACAATGTGTGTTACAAAACAAGACAATGAATATAATAATTATATAATATGATAATAATAATAGGATATCACAAATAAGACTAGACAACAACAATGGAAGTAAGTATTTTTAAACTATGATAGTAGGAAAAATTTCACAGGAGAATTACAAATATGTATAACAATGACATAAACTGGACAAAATTTTTATTTCTACAACAAATAATGAACAATTTACAAACTGAACAGATTACAGCTAACAAATATATTCATAAATGTTTTATGGAATACCCCTCAATGTCTCATTTATGACAACACTATTCCATAGAACATGAACAAACAACTTAAAAGAATTGATCTGAATGTATCATTCAAGTAAGAAACAGAGAGTAGGAATAGACAGAGTTAAGAAAAGATTATCAAATGATACTACAGATTTGCCTCCAACCAAAAGCCCGTAATGAATGATGTAATAAAAAACATGTAATATAAATCAATACTTCATGAATTAATGCATTTATGAAAATATCATTTAGGCCTACTATTGAAATAGGCAAACTTCTTGACTTCACTTCAAAAATCCTTTAAGAATTATTAACACACAGGCATATTTTGAATAATCTTACAAATGTCCTTTTAGTTCATCATATTGTTAAATACCTGTTAAATTCCTCTTCTTGAATTTCATTAAAATCTTGAGAATTGTTTTATCATTAAAATTCTTTGAAATGTTCAAACTTTTTATACTATAGGAAACTCCATCTTCACAATCACCATTGGTGTAGGTAGCCTAGTAAAGTTACATAATGTTAAAATGTCCATAATTTCAATAATATTTAATATAGGCCACATAAATTGTCTATTAATTTTCCAATTGAAAGTCAACAATAAATGTCATTCTTGATATAAGTTCCACAAATAAACACCTGCTTATTGTTGATAATTGAAATTTGAGAAATTGTTTTCTTAGTACTGGGCTAGTTTATGTACAATTCTTGTAGAATACCATTATTTATATGTCTATTTCCATATTCAACACTTTGATGAGTAAGAAATAAATGTTGTTATAGTCAATAGTAATACAATTATCACTGATAGTACACAGGTAATATGTATCAGACGTTTATTGTCGATGATTAAAATTTGAAATAGTGTTCTCAGAGTCATAGCCTATGCAATCAGGCGTCTGCTAGTTCCATCTTGATTTTCATTAGGCAGGCATTAGGCCTAAGTTTAGTTTGATTAAAATCGTCACAATATACTGATCAAAATGATCAAAATAAATGAAGTTATAGTCCCCTATATTGCAGACTGAGTATAATATAGGCCCAGCAATCTTAGTTCACCATCGAATGATTCCTTTACATTTATAATAGTCCATAACTTCACTTCAGTCTTCAGGCATAGGTCCATATGAAATGATTAAGACTTCCAATTATTTCGAAAGAAATAAAAATTTCACTATTAGAAAAACCGCTGACCACCATTTATGTTAGTGCCCATATATTTATTATTGTATATTATTATTAATATGGTAGCGTGGTGGCCTATGGGCAGCTAAACATTTATCTTCAGTTTTATTATAATATATTATAATCCAGAAAAGCTTACAACTTGAGTTTGATCACGACACAACACATAAACTTGTAATGACGAAGTAACAATATTTGTTACACTTAATTCAATTTTTATTGAAACACAAACATAGCTATAAGAACGAAGAATAATGTCACACACAAGTTCTATTCTATATAGTTATTGAAAGGAATTAAATATGATACTCAATGTTCTTATAATAAAGAAGTTTTACGCCATTCTAGGGCGGAGGTCGAAACTGACTTTAGACGATCACTTTACAAAAACTTAAACTTCTATTATTGAAGAATTCCTCAAATACATTGGGTGCACTGACATATATATAGGGTCTAATAAGGGATACTAAATAACTAGTGCAATAAACTGCAAATGTTTCAATACAAATATCAAACTAATTAAACGATCAATATAATTATTATATTTTAGTGGAAGGCGATATCCACAATTATATTTTAGACGCATGTCGGAGCCACGTATTGATTTCCAGCAAGGGATAGCCCTACATTTTTTTTTTAATAAGAAGAAAAGTTCATTTTGAACTCGAACACAATATTTATGTTACAGTTCAGTTTCATTCAGAAATTCACTCACTCATTGAACTATTTAACATCATGTTGCAATGAATAAAACTGAACTGTAACAATCTATTTTAAATTACTTTCTTAAATGTTTTCAATAAATAAATAATAAATAGACTCTATATGTTTAAAATTATTATAGCTTTCTGTTCATAGTAGTTTGTACAATTTTTATCTGCAGCTATAGGCCTGTGTAATTGTTTGTTATCTGCAGCTATAGGCCTGTGTAATTGTTTGTTATCTGCAGCTATAGGCCTGTGTAATTGTTTGTTATCTGCAGCTATAGGCCTGTGTAATTGTTTGTTATCTGCAGCTATAGGCCTGTGTAATTGTTTGTTATCTGCAGCTATAGGCCTGTGTAATTGTTTGTTATCTGCAGCTATAGGCCTGTGTAATTGTTTGTTATCTGCAGCTATAGGCCTGTGTAATTGTTTGTTATCTGCAGCTATAGGCCTGTGTAATTGTTTGTTATCTGCAGCTATAGGCCTGTGTAATTGTTTGTTATCTGCAGCTATAGGCCTGTGTAATTGTTTGTTATCTGCAGCTATAGGCCTGTGTAATTGTTTGTTATCTGCAGCTATAGGCCTGTGTAATTGTTTGTTATCTGCAGCTATAGGCCTGTGTAATTGTTTGTTATCTGCAGCTATAGGCCTGTGTAATTGTTTGTTATCTGCAGCTATAGGCCTGTGTAATTGTTGCATTTAGCTTGTATAATATATAGTAATATAGTAACTCACCTCGACAAACATTACACACACTGTCCACAACAAGACCACTTAAGGGAAAAGATCATAAGAAACACAATAGATTTTTATAGAAGAAATAGATAATAATAACAAAGAATGATGACATATTACTATATTATCTAATCCTAATATAACAGACACTGCTTCTATAAAAATACTTTTGCGTCCTACGGTCATCTCTGGTCCAATTCTGTTCCTGCATTTTGATGAGTGTTTTTATAATGTTATGGTTTGTCTGGTTTTCCTGGTTGGTTCAGGATGAAATTAAAAAAGTAAGAAAGAGTATTTATATGCATTTGTTTTGTACTTATGTTTATCGGAACATATTGTTATTGTGTTGTATTTCTAGACTAGAACTTAATACCTTATATTTTATTACTACTTTACTCTTAGCTCCCATGTCCTCTAGTGTTTCTAGGTTTAGTGACTTAACTATTTCTGATTATTTGATTCTTGTCAGTTGTAAATTTTCGACAGTAATGAATCTTGCAGCTCTTTTTTTTTTGAATTTGTTCTAATTAATAAAATGTTCTCACGAAAGTTTTAACCACATTTTGTTTGCCACATACACAACATTTGCCCGACACTGCAGTAGACCTTTCTATTGGCTCTGTCACGTGTTGATGACGTATAGCTTGACCCCCCCCTCCCATCCACACACACACATAAGCATACAGTTGTAGCTTATTCATGCAATAAATGTTTTTTAATGTTTACTTGACAATACATGTGGTGGATGTTTCTTTAGTATGAACAATATATTTTAATGGAACAAAAGGATTATCTACAGTTTATTTCCTTTATTCCATGCAAGGAGTATTCTAATATGTTGCATGATATCTACACATTTGGCTGTATTGTTGTTTACAATGTTAAAACATCGCCCAGTTTCAGGTTTAATTCTATTTCTACTAATTCAAAACATCAACAAAAATATTACATTCTAATGCTCTTGAAACTCCAAATGTTGTTTTAAAATATTTTATATTGTAATTGTTTAAAGAATTGCCTATTGGTCCCATACACATTCTATTGCGGGGTGGCGGCCCCTTTTGAAAATGCACAAACAAAAAAACGGCAAACCAAATCTATAGTTCTAAAGGATACTCTAAACTCTAAAAAATAAACAACAACTGAATACAAAAGAGATACTTATCACATTTATTTGTCAAATATAAATGGTATGACTGCATTGTTATACTGTTGTTTTTTTTTGGGTGGGTGGGGGGGGGGGCACAGGGAACAACTGGAAGAAAAATGTACAAAGAGATGAATCAGCCCAACAAACAAGACAACATAAAGTTCCTCCCCCGCAAAGAACAATGCACTATATTCCAGTTGAGAACAGGACATATAGCACTCAACTCAAACCTAAATAGATTAAACCCAACTCACCCACCTAACTGCAGATATTGCCCCTGCTATGGTATGACTGCATCTACAATGACCTACAAACCAGTTGTTCCATGTTTGTCTTTGTTTGCCATATTGCAACCCTTTGATATTTCTGTTTTATTTTCATAGTAAACAGCGTGAAAAACAACAACTTCTCACGCCCCCACTCTGATGTTGAAAGACGAATACGATTGTCTGGTCTATTACACTGATGTCCGCTCTAAAATATGCCTGTTTGGTGGGATATTAGGTTCTCCTTCTTAAAGTACCAAGTGAGTCTTATTTAGTAGCCTCTATATTTGAAGTGTTGGGCCTCGTCTAAAAATATGGATTTTTAAAAAGTTGCAGTAGTGTGCCAATTTAAATAAATAAACGCGCTTATAAAATATCGAAAATAATATAGTTGTTTTTATCATTATTACTATACTGAATTTATTTAGTTTTGATGATATGAATTTATTACTGGAAAAACGGGTCTACTGAAAAAATTAGGACAGCGAAGATATCTGTTGCTTTAAAGTTATAGTTATTTATTAAGAATGAACTAGTTACTAGCATAAAATTTGAAACAAAGAAATGTAAAAACATAATTTAGTAACCAGCAAATGACATCAGCTGACAGAACTATGGATTGCTGTTATAGACTTGTGTTCAATTTAACCTTGTTGCATTTTAAACAAACTCGTCATTTGATTACACTGACTATGTAACACTGTGTTGGTCCTAATGGATTTAATTACAAATATTAAAACTTCATTGTTTTCAGTAGATCATTTACATAGGTCTAACCAATGCAGACAAGATTCAGTAGAAACAATATGAACTTAAATAACTTGAAATCGTAGTATGTAAACATAAAAAAAAAACTGAGTTCCATTCATCCATAACTTTTATACTCAGCTTAAAACAATTCTAGTCATTTTGCAATAATACATTTATTTTTTCATTTATCAAGTACTGTAGTATTGAAATTATTTCAATATTTTTAAAATAAGAGAAAGGATAGAAGACAAAATTTATTCATTTTTACAAAACAAAGGGATAGAAGTCATCGGAGAGATTTGTGTGAAATATTTTTATGATTATGTCCCCTGCTGGGGTATAAATGTTGATTTTTCTTATTATTAAAATTGATTATTCCGGCCAAGTTGAAACCTCTTAAAGTATGTTAGCGTTTATAAAAGTTATTCGTAGGGTTTCTCTTTCTGTGGCCGGAAAGCGCTGGGTCGGTCACTGACCCTCGCCCGTGACCTCCACAGCGTCGCCGCCAGCGCAGAAGAGAGGCCGGTAGTGGTATATCGCTTCGTATGTGATGTAACTGTATTTCTATGTTAGCTCTCCCTTATAAATTGTACTATAAAGTTAATTATCTCCCTTGAACCTTCTTTTAGGACACCTTTAATTAAATTATTATTGTTTTCATTATTATTATGTATTATATATATTATTATATGTAACTATGCCTTTATTGTAACTATGTACTATGTGGCAATTAAACATTGTTCATTGTTTATTTTTTCCAGCTGTTCCACTGTCAGTTCCCTTTCCAATTGGAAAACATTTAGAGTTTATTTAGAACAATGCCGGGACGATACATGGAACGGTGGTCGGGGGGTGGGGGGTGGGTGGGTGGCGGCGCGGCTTCTCTAGCTTTCCTCCCCTCCCGCCACGGTACCCAGTGACGCTTGGTCTTCACCTTACGCCGCCTGGGCGCTCGTGGTGGGGGAGGACGTGGGGGCTGATATTGTTATACCGCGGCTTACGCTTCACTGCGAGTTTACCAAGAAATTTGAAATTTTATTTCATGTATGCACAGTTTAGAGGTACAAAATTGTATACTCGCATATTTGAATTTAAAGTTGATAGTTGATAGTTGTAAGAAAGGAGAGAGAACATAGAATGCGGAAGAAAGACAACAAAATATAGTTTAACCGAGATGCCTTTAATCTGTTTTAGATTTACGCATAGATAAGTAGTAATCATATTACCTGGGTAGCTATTGTAATGCTTAAAAATATACATATACATTCTTTAGTCATATAATATTTATATAATTTTCAAATACTTTTTACAGTTTGATCACTTCAAAGTTATAAGTTAAAAGCAGTTCATTTTTTATAAAAGAAAAAAAAAACAGAAATATTAGCTTAAATAAAATGGACTAATTATCTCCCTTTAATTAAAAAATGTTTCCACAATTGATTCAATAGTGATGCCGAACAAGTTCTATTTTGTAATATAACAAATATTACTGATTTTTAGACCTAAGGCTTTTGCAACCAAAATTGAAACAAAAATAGACAAATTGCTAGCAACACACTAGGCAAACGATTAACATTAATATTGATTTATTTAAGCCTTTTGTTACGGCAATTTTTTGATCTATTAATTCTTACAATATGTTTCATATTAATTTTTTTTTAAAGACAATTAATCAATCAAAAAGTTTAGTCCGCCTAAAAAAATTGCGAAAACTATGGCCCAGATGGGCGGAAAAGGGGGGGGGGAGTGGGCGATAAAAGAAATTTGGGGGGGAGGGGAGCGGTGAACGGAAAAAGGTTGAGAACCTATGATGTAGACTGTAGAGAGAATTCTTTTTCGTTTAACTAATAACACGATGCCAAGCAAAATATTGGATGTGTCTCATTCTTTTAAATGTCTATTTATTCGTTTATTTAGTGCAGTGAAAATATTCCAAGCATTAGTTTTATTCTCGTGTTCACCAAAAACATTGGACAGTGTAAAAACAACAAAATGAAAGCTCAGAGAGATTTTTTTTAAAATGTGATAATTTGAGAAATACCAAGCTAACCCTTTATTTATCTTTACAATGAGTCGCAATTCCCCATTTATGTATAAAACATTAGGCTATCGCTATCATAACGCTTTTTCTATTAAACTATTACATTTCTCTGTTCAACAAAATTGATAATTACAGAAGTTTTATAAAAAGTCAACTTGTTTAATGTCATACTTGTGTTACAATTAAATGTGCACGTCGTGTATTTAGGTGAGTTTAATTTGATGCTACACGTGTCTCTGTATGTGTTGGTGAGTGTGTATCTATGGGTATGTCTGTATGTGTGAAATGTCTGTATGATTGGGTTTGTATCTATAAGTGTGTCTGTATGTAAGGCTGTGTCTGTGTGAATAGGTGTGTCTCTATATGTGGTTATGTCTGTGTATATGTTTGTCTTTCTTTAATATCCTAGTCTCTGTATGTGTGTGTGTTTCTATTTGTATATGTGTGCGTATGTGTGAGTGTGTGGGTGTGTTTATATTGAAGTCTCAGTGCGGTAATAATGAATCTGTGTGGGAATTGTTATTTGTAAGAATGCCTGTGTAAGGCAGCATGTCTGTATGGGTGTGTCTTAGTGTTGATCTGTATGGGTGGGTGTGTCTGTGTGGGTGTGTCTTAGTGTTGGTGTGTTTCAGTTATCGTATGTCTGTTAATTTTATGTGTGTATCTGTGTGTGTTTTCTGTAAGAGTATTTGTGCCTGTAAGTTATGTGGGTGTGTCTATGAATGTGTCCCTGTGTCTAAGTGTGTCTAAGTGTGTCTCTATGTATCTATATTTAGATTTCTGTCCTATTCAGTGAATAAATATATAGATCCAGTGTACGTGAGTCAACAGATTATCTCTTGGCTCATAACCTCCATTATAGAAGGGAGATAATTTTACTATTCAGTGACAGTTTAGATTTGACATTCGGCTCCACTTTAAATTATCTCTATAAGGCTTGAATCTTTTTGTTCCACCCACAGAAAATGACGTGTATTTAAAGTTCAAACAAAGTATCTATTTCAGGTCATTTTTAATTCACATAGCAAGTGAAGCAGCGTTTAGATGTACGATAATTTGGAAATAATTTTTTTTAACCATACCAACTAACAAACGGAACAATCTTATGTTATGGATAATGTCATGTCATGGATACGCTAATGTCATAAAAATAATGTCATCTATATTGTCTAAAAAAAAAGGTTTTACAAAAGTATAAAATGACGTACATTAGTAAGGAAAATGATATATTGCTGTGGAGCTCCGCATATGAAAGAAAACAATGATTCTGAAAGTTTGTGCGGTTGCCATTTTGGTTTTGGTCCTGGCCACAGAAGCCAAACCAAATCTAAAGGTTCTTAAAAGTGTTTTAGCTGACAGAGAGACTAGAAGTGAGTAAAAACGTTAAATAATTTCTATACATGTGCATTTTCAACTTGACGTTTTACTGTATCTCTTATATTTATTACCTTCCTGTTAGCTGATCAGAACATTCCATTACAGCGATCGCTCAAATTTTTACGAGTTCAAGAATTCCATATTTTTAGATGGTCAACTTCTTGTTACAACACGAATTTTAGATGTTTAAAATTACTAAAACTAGATATTTTACAATATAACTATTTTATATTTTAAAGTTTAATATATAAGATATTACATTAAGTATTGCATGAAATAATTAATAGGCGTAAAAAAACACTGTGTTTAAAACCCAAAAGCAAGGACAAATACATATAAGTACTCTTTCTTACCAAGTGGTATCCGAGATTAGAATGGGTTACTTGAACAAAAAAACAAAACAGAAACATAACCTCATTTAAAACAGTGATGAAAATATAAGACTATACTCAGATCAAGGTTAAGCGTAGGACGCAAAATTCTCCTGTAAGAATGAGCGTTTTTAACATATAAAAAAAAGCTCAAGGGTCTGAGGATGATTATAAAACTATTTTATCATGCGGACAAAAACTAAACATATAGTTTATTAACTTATATAAAAATATATTATTATGTTGCTTGTTACTAATGCATTGTAGTTCGCTTTAGCTTCACAAAGCTTAAGTAAAGTAAGTAATATACCTTCCAATAACATATACCTTTATACCTTCCAATAACTTATACCTTTATACCTTTATACTACCCAATAACGTATACCTTTATACCTTCCAATAACTTATACCTTTATACCTCCCAATAACTTATATTTTCATACCTTCCAATAACTTATACCTTTATAAAATTCCAATAACTTATACCTTTATACCTTTATGCCCTCCAATAACTTATACCTTTATACTTTTATACCTTCCAATAACGTATATCTTTATACCTCTATACCTTCCAATAACATGACATTAAACTCTTTATATCTTTATACCTTCCAATATCTTATACCTTTATACCTTCCGATAACTTATACCTTTATACCTTCCAATAACTTATACCTTTATACCTTCCAATAACTTATACCTTTATACCTTCCAATAACTTATACCTTTATACCTTCCAATAACTTATACCTTTATACCTTCCAATAACTTATACCTTTATACCTTCCAATAACTTATACCTTTATACCTTCCAATAACTTATACCTTTATACCTTCCAATAACTTATACCTTTATACCTTTATACCTTCCAATAACTTATACCTTTATACCTTCCAATAACTTATACCTTTATACCTTTATACCTTCCAATAACTTATACCTTTATACCTTTATACCTTCCAATTACTGAGTTTTTTGTGTAGTTTATTGTTTGCATGTACTATAAAGAAATATCAATATGCAGTTATTTTGTTCCTATATTATAGATACTGGATGTATTCATGGATCCGAATTCCAGTGTAGCAATGGGCAATGCATTAAAAGCTCTCAGGAATGTGACGAAGTGGACAATTGTGCTGATGAGTCAGATGAGGACTGGCACTGTTTTTATGATTATTACTAGCGATGCATCAAGAGGGTAAGTCTTTTAGAAGTAACTGGTCGGGGACAAACTATACGTTTTATAGAAATTATGTAGCAAAGCTTTGAAGATATATCTTTTAAAGAACAATCATATGAGTGGGACTTTAGAAAAATCATTTACATATAAACTATATAAGAATGTTGACATGGTTCAGTCACGTGGTGCGACATATTAACCTGCCAAAAAATAATCCTCCGCGGCACTGTACAAGGTAGACTTCGGAGAGGCCGTCATCAATGATGTTTCGACAATATTATAAAGGATTGATTGGACAAAGTTGCAAAAGGCTGAACTAGTGATAGCGGCTCAATATAGGCACAACTGGATAAAGATGACTGCTGAGGTGTCGCTCCAACTCTTTTGTTTGACAACAACATAAATTATCCATACCCCGTAACCGATTGCTATAAAAACCAATTTTAAAAAAATATATTAAAAATTTATATTATATTCAAGCCTGCCGTAAAAACAATTTTAAAATAATATATTTATATTATATTCAAGCTTGTTTTAACAACTAATTTAAAAAAATAATTTTATATATTTATTATATTCATGCTTACTATAAAAACTAACCATTGAATTCTACTAAATAAATTACAAGTAATTAATTAACCTAAAAAACAAAACAATTTGTGATACTAATTTTTAATAACATGATATTTGTTTAGAAATCTACTTATTAAATTCATTTTGTTTTAATTTTTTTTCAGAACAATGTGACTGTCTTGATGGTCAAAATAAAGTGCAAGAATTTTCAATTACTCTGACAGACTGTTTCTGTTGCAGCTGTTGTTTAATCTGCTTGTACTCTTTCATTCAATAAATTGAAGTGTTTTGTCTTTGAGATAAATGAATACAATTTTTAAATATCGTAAATAGCTTTGTCTTGTATTTAGATATCTACTGAGTTTATTGTGATATGGTAAATGGATTGCTGTGTAGAACAATGGATTGCTGTGTAGAACAATGGATTGCTGTGTAGAACAATGGATTGCTGTGTAGAACAATGGATTGCTGTGTAGAACAATGGATTGCTGTGTAGAACAATGGATTGCTGTGTAGAACAATGGATTGCTGTGTAGAACAATGGATTGCTGTGTAGAACAATGGATTGCTGTGTAGAACAATGGATTGCTGTGTAGAACAATGGATTGCTGTGTAGAACAATGGATTGCTGTGTAGAACAATGGATTGCTGTGTAGAACAATGGATTGATGTGTAGAACAATGGATTGCTGTGTAGAACAATGGATTGCTGTGTAGAACAATGGATTGCTGTGTAGAACAATGGATTGCTGTGTAGAACAATGGATTGCTGTGTAGACTTGTATTTATCAGGAGCCGCAAGAGTTACGAGGTGTTGACTACACAAGTCAGAAACTGGCACAATAGTACACACAATTTAATAACATGTTATTATTTAAAAAACATATACAACGTATTTTAATTAATTAATAAGTTGAGAGCATTTCGACTAATGACTAAAAAGTACTTGTGGATAGGCAGTCCGCAGTGCAGCTTTAAATTGAGATGCTTTGTTTAGAAGATCCATTATGTTATCATTTTCAAATTTATTTCTACATTTTTAAATCACAATTTGCGCTTTTTAACCAGGATCGGAGATAGACTCCTGTCTTAGGCCTCCTGATTGTTACTAGCTAATGACATTATCCAGGTAGATAATAGGTCACGGAACCGGGATTTCAAAAGAGCAAGTCACGTGGTCAACCTATGTTTTAATAATGCAATCTAAAATACGTATTTATACGTTGTATAAGGTTGATCGTACGGTACTCAAGATCGTCTCCCAATATCAATTAGCCAAAGTAAGATTTTATTTATAAAATATGATTTTTGTACAGAACTGATAACATACTCCTTTCAACTGTACAACGACGAAAGCGGAGATGGTTTGCTCATACTGTAAGGCATGACTCCTTGACCAAAACCATCCGACAAGGTACAGTGGAAGGAAAATGGAAGGAAAACGTAGAAAAAGTCTCCAGAAAAAGAAGTGGTTGGACAACCTGAAAGAGTCAAACCAAACTACCCCTTGATACGCTTCTGCAAACGGCTTCTGACCGGGACAAATCGAGAAATCTCGTTACGCGCACCGTCGTAGCGCCCCCTCCCCACCCCAACGACGAAAGTCACGGGTCTGGTGATGATGATGACATTGCTAAAGTAGATATTGTTAGTATTTCCTTGTGCTTACTTCAACTTTAGCTTTAGTGTATTAGAAACAAACTCGTTATATGATTACATTGACATTGTTGGTCGTAATGGACTGATTACCAATATTAAAACTTCATTGTTTTCTGTAGACAACTTTAACATGTCTAAGCAATAAAGTGAAGAATCAGTAGAAACAATATTAACTTAAATAACTTGAGATCGTATCTTACAGGACTACGGCCTTAAAACTAGCGCCTCAGCTTTGGTGGCCCAACTTCAACTGGAGCCCCTACATCATCGCAGAGCGATAAACAAGGTCACCACTGTTTACAAGATCGTGAACCGCCACGTGGAAATGTCCACTCAGCCAGGCCGAATCCAACAGGTGTCCCGCTCTACCCGAGGCCACCAGCTCAAGCTGCATGTCCCACATGCACGCACCGACGTCTACAAATATTCTTTTTTTCCGTCAGCCATTAGGCTGTGGAACACCCTGGACCAGGCCTCCATCACTGCCCCTACTGTGCCGGCTTTTAAATCGTCACTGAAGGGCTGGTCTAAAAACCTAAAGTGACACTCTGTCACCTGTTTATAATTGTTGTTTGTGATGCTTTTTATTTTATGTGTATTTAAATTGTGGGCTCTTTCCTCGGTTCTATCGGGGTCTCCACAGTATTATGAATAAGAATAAGATAAGATAAGATCGTAGTATGTAAACAAGCAAAAAACTCTAAGAAAAAAAATCTCAGGACAAGAGCATGAAAAGAACTATTATAATAACTATTAGACTTATTATATTAACTATTAGAATTATTATAATAACTATTAGAATTATTATAATAACTATTAGAATTATTATAATAACTATTAGAATTATTATATTAACTATTATAATTATTATAACAATTAGAATTATTATAATAACTATTAGAATTATTATAATAACTATTAGAATTATTATAATAACTATTAGAATTATTATATTAACTATTAGAATTATTATAACAATTAGAATTATTATAATAACTATTAGAATTATTATAATGACTATTAGAATTATTATAATAACTATTAGAATTATTTTAATAACTATTAGAATTATTATAATAACTATTAGAATTATTATAATAACTATTAGAATTATTATAATAACTATTAGAATTATTATAATAACTATTAGAATTATTATAATAACTATTAGAATTATTTTAATAACTATTAGAATTATTATAATAACTATCAGAATTATTATAATAACTATTAGAATTATTATAATAACTATTAGAATTATTTTAATAACTATTAGAATTATTATAATAACTATTAGAATTATTAAAATAACTATTAGAATTATTATAGTAACTATTAGAATTATTTTAATAACTATTAGAATTATTATAATAACTATTAGAATTATTATAATAACTATTAGAATTATTTTAATAACTATTAGAATTATTATAATAACTATTAGAATTATTATAATAACTATTAGAATTATTATAATAACTATTAGAATTATTATAATAACTATTAGAATTATTATAATAACTATTAGAATTATTATAATAACTATTAGAATTATTTTAATAACTATTAGAATTATTATAATAACTATTAGAATTATTATAATAACTATTAGAATTATTATAATAACTATTAGAATTATTTTAATAACTATTAGAATTATTTTAATAACTATTAGAATTATTTTAATAACTATTAGAATTATTATAATAACTATTAGAATTATTATAATAACTATTAGAATTATTATAATAACTATTAGAATTATTTTAATAACTATTAGAATTATTATAATAACTATTAGAATTATTTTAATAACTATTAGAATTATTATAGTAACTATTAGAATTATTATAATAACTATAAGAATTATTATAATAACTATTAGAATTATTATAATAACTATTAGAATTATTATAATAACTATTAGAATTATTATAATAACTATTAGAATTATTTTAATAACTATTAGAATTATTATAATAACTATTAGAATTTTTTTAATAACTATTAGAATTATTTTAATAACTATTAGAACTATTATAACAATTAGAATTATTATAATAACTATTAGAACTTAACTCTACGCCAAAACACACATGGTAATTCTACAATTAAATCTATTGGCACCCTCAAACGGATGAGCTAAGAATCGCGCATTGTTAAAATAGATCAGAAAGGTAAACAACACAAGGGCGCCATTTTGGTTTAGGGTGATGTTAAAGAAGAAATGAAGTGATGTAATATATTCAGGCGTGAGATGATAAAAGGTTGCCAGAATAGATTGCGCTGGAGGACAATTATTGTAGAAGCCTCTACGTTTTACCAAATACTAAAGGAGCTAAGCGAGAAATAGTACAGTGCAGAATCCACTTGATGGAATGGCAGACGATGTAGAGAGAATCTTTTGTGATTTACTAATAACACGATGCCAAGCAAAGAAGTTTGACTTTTAGATTATAAAAAAAATAATTAAAAAAGATAAAATCTACCCAGTATTGTTATACACTGAACCGTAACTTGCCCTAAAGGCGACTCAGTATTTCTTCTACTCCAAAGACTAGTTTGGAAGGAAAAAGAAATTTATTCTAAGACTTAATGTATACGGATTCTTACTTCTGGATAACTACGTGTTACAAGTGCGACTATTTTCTACAAAGCTCGCTCCCTCTGGCGTCAAACCATGCTAAGCCACCAGACGACTTAAACAAGATTTCAAGTGGAATGTATTGAAAAAAAAATAATGAAGATCTAAATGTTAAAATCGTTATCTGTGTGTTGATTTGTGTGTTGATGTGTGTTGATTTGTGTGTTGATGTGTGTTGGTTTGTGTGT
The DNA here is from genome assembly GCA_949126835.1 of Anisus vortex. Lineage (NCBI taxonomy): Eukaryota > Metazoa > Mollusca > Gastropoda > Planorbidae > Anisus > Anisus vortex. The sequence goes on from OX421496.1 coordinate 856,149, forward strand.
TGATGTGGGTTGATTTGTGTGATGATGTGTGTTGATTTGTGTGTTGATGTGTGTTGATTTGAGTGTTGATGTGTGTTGATTTGTGTGTTGATTTGTGTGTTGATGTGTGTTGATTTGTGTGTTGATGTGTGTTGATTTTTGTGTTGATGTGTGTTGATTTCTGTGTTGATGTGTGTTTATTTCTGTGTTGATGTGTGTTGATTTGTGTATTGATGTGGGTTGATTTGTGTGTTGATGTGTGTTGATTTGTGTGTTGATTTGTCTTGATTTTTGTGTTGATATGTGTTGATGTGTGTTGATTTGTGTGTTGATGTGTGTTGATTTGTGTGTTGATGTGTGTTGATGTGTGTTGATTTGTGTGTTGATGTGTGTTGATTTGTTAAGATAGAGATCAGAAGAGATAAACAAAAAAAGATTTTTTTTTCTTATGTTTTTTTTAAATATTGGTTGTGTTTTTTATTTTATAAAACGTGTATATTTCTACGTTTATTCCATGTCTGTTTATAGGCCTACGTTTATTTTATGTGTATTTCTACGTTTATTCCATGTCTGTTTATAGGCCTACGTTTATTTTATGTGTATTTCTACGTTTATTCCATGTCTGTTTATAGGCCTACGTTTATTTTATGTCTATTTCTACGTTTATTCCATGTCTGTTTATAGGCCTACGTTTATTTTATGTGTATTTCTACGTTTATTTCATGTCTGTTTATAGGCCTACGTTTATTTTATGTCTATTTCTATGTTTATTTTATGTCTGTTTATAGGTCTACGTTTATTTTATGTCTATTTCTACGTTTATTTTATGTCTATTTCTACGTTTATTTTATGTCTATTTCTACGTTTTTGTCATGTCTGTTTATAGGCCTACGTTTATTTTATGTCTATTTCTACGTTTAATTCATGTCTATTTCTACGTTTATTTCATGCCTATTTCTACGTTCATTTCATGTGTACTTATACGTTTATTTCATGTCAATTTCCATGTTTATTTCATGTCTCTTTATACTTTTATTTCATGTCTATTTGTACGGGTTATTTAATGTCTATTTATACGTTTATTTCATGTCTGTTTATAGGCCTACGTTTATTTTATGTGTATTTCTACGTTTATTTCATGTCTGTTTATAGGTCTACGTTTATTTTATGTCTATTTCTATGTTTATTTTATGTCTGTTTATAGGTCTACGTTTATTTTATGTCTATTTCTATGTTTATTTTATGTCTGTTTATAGGTCTAAGTTTATTTTATGTCTATTTCTACGTTTATTTTATGTCTATTTCTACGTTTATGTCATGTCTGTTTATAGGCCTACGTTTATTTTATGTCTATTTCTACGTTTAATTCATGTCTATTTCTACGTTTATTTCATGCCTATTTCTACGTTCATTTCATGTTTACTTATACGTTTATTTCATGTCAATTTCTATGTTTATTTCATGTCTCTTTATACTTTTATTTCATGTCTATTTGTACGGGTTATTTAATGTCTATTTATACGTTTATTTCATGTCTGTTTATAGGCCTACGTTTATTTTATGTGTATTTCTACGTTTATTTCATGTCTATTTATAGGTCTACGTTTATTTTATGTCTATTTCTATGTTTATTTTATGTCTGTTTATAGGCCTACATTTATTTTATGTCTATTTCTAGGTTTATTTTATGTCTGTTTATAGACCTACGTTTATTTTATGTCTATTTCTAAGTTTATGTCATGTCTGTTTATAGGCCTACGTTTATTTTATGTCTATTTCTACGTTTAATTCATGTCTATTTCTATGTTTATTTCATGCCTATTTCTTATTTCATTTCATGCTTACTTTTACGTTTATTTCATGTCAATTTCTATGTTTATTTCATGTCTATTTATACTTTTATTTCATGTCTATTTGTACGGGTTATTTAATGTCTATTTATACGTTTATTTAATGTATATTTATAATTTTATTTTATGTCAATTTATATGTTTATTTCATGTCTATTTATACGTTTATTTCATGTCAATTGGTATGTTTATTTCATGACTATTTATACGTTAATTTCAAGTTTATTTATACGTTTATTTAATGTGTGTTTATACGCTATTTATACGTTTATTTCATGTTTAATATACATTTATTTCATGTTTATTATACATTTATTTCATGTCTATTTATACGTTTTTTCATTGCTATTTATACGTTTATTTAATGTCTATTTATAAGTTTATTTCATGTCTATTTATACGTTTATTTTATGTTTATTATACATTTGTTTCATGTCTATTTATACATTTTTTTCATGTCTATTTGTACGCTTTTTCATGTTTATTATACGTTTATTTCATGTCTTTTACTCCCTTTCTATTAACTCGTACTGTCTGTCTGTCTGCTTGCTTGCTTGGAAAACTTTGCATCGATTTTTTGACCACTTCCCGTCGTCCAATGGAGCTGAAACATGGGCAGCAGACTTGTTGTGACTAACAATACATTCTGTCAAATTTTCAGCATCATACCATAGCCTTTGGAATAGTCACTAATACCTTCGACCAATTTGCGAATCGAAGAAAATATTACGTAAAACACGGCTGCCTTTACCAGTAAAGTAAATTAACTGTTCGGATATTTTCGTTTTTACGAAATAAATAGAATGAAAACGACACAATGTAACCAAAACAAAGCAGGTTATCTTTTTATGTTTTTTGCGGGCCAAAGCTAGAAAAAAAAGGATGCGCACAATTTTAGTGTGGAAATTCATAAGGTATGAAATCACTGAGGCCTATAATTAATTTAATCAATCAAAATATAAATTAAGTATAAACTTAGTTTTCAAAGAAAGGGAGTATAATAAAAACTTTGTTTGTATGGGTTAGTTTATTATACGTTTATTATTTCATGTCTATTATACGTTTATTTCATGTCTATTTATGCGTTTATTTCATGTCAATTTCTACGTTTATTTGCATGCAGTGAAAATGTTCTAAGCATTAGTTTCATGCTCGTGTTTACCGACAAATTCCGACAGTGAAAAACAAAATGAACGCTCAGAGAGATTTATAAAAGTATGTCGTGATAATTTGAGAAATACCAAGCTAACATTTTTTATTACACTGAGTTCCCATTCCCCATTAATGTATAGAACATTGTGCTATCGTAATCACAACGCTATTCTATTAAACTATTACATTTCTCTGGTCAACAAAATTGATCATTACAGAGGTTAGTCTTGTTTAATGTCAAATCTGTGTTACAAATACAAGTGCAAGTGTATTTAGGTGGGTTTTAAAATGATGCTAATTGTGTTTCTGCGTGTGTGGAAGTGCTCTCACATAGGGGAGGGGGCAACGGGAGGCATATGCCCGAGGGCGGCACTTCCAGGGAAGCCACAAATGTAGACTAAAAAAAGCAAATATAGCATTAACACAAGCAGTTACTGTATGCAAGGTGGCGGCGCTGAAACTTTTGCCCTGGGGCGCCACATAAGCTTGTAAAAGTTGTGGGTGTGGTAAGTATGAAGATATGTCTGAATGTGTGAAATGCCTGTATGATTGGGTTAATCTGTATGTATATGCTTGTCTATATGTAAGGCTATGTCTGTGTGAATAGGAGTGTCTGCATGGGTAAGTGTGTCTATATGTAAGGCTATGTCTGTGTGAATAGGTGTGTCTGCATGTGTAAGTGTGTCTATATGTAAGGCTATGTCTGTGTGAATAGGAGTGTCTGCATGTGTAAGTGTGTCTATATGTAAGGCTATGTATGTGTGAATAGGTGTGTCTGCATGTGTAAGTGTGTAAGACTATGTCTGTGTGAATAGGTGTGTCTGCATGTGTAATTGTGTCTATATGTAAGGCTATGTGTGTGTGAATAGGTGTGTCTGCATGTGTAAGTGTGTCTATATGTAAGGCTATGTGTGTGTGAATAGGTGTGTCTGCATGTGTAAGTGTGTCTATATGTAAGGCTATGTGTGTGTGAATAGGTGTGTCTGCATGTGTAAGTGTGTCTATATGTAAGGCTATGTATGTGTGAATAGGTGTGTCTGCATGTGTAAGTGTGTCTATATGTAAGACTATGTCTGTGTGAATAGGTGTGTCTGCATGTGTAATTGTGTCTATATGTAAGGCTATGTGTGTGTGAATAGGTGTGTCTGCATGTGTAAGTGTGTCTATATGTAAGGCTATGTATGTGTGAATAGGTGTGTCTGCATGTGTAAGTGTGTCTATATGTAAGGCTATGTATGTGTGAATAGGTGTGTCTGCATGTGTAAGTGTGTCTATATGTAAGACTATGTCTGTGTGAATAGGTGTGTCTGCATGTGTAATTGTGTCTATATGTAAGGCTATGTGTGTGTGAATAGGTGTGTCTGCATGTGTAAGTGTGTCTATATGTAAGGCTATGTATGTGTGAATAGGTGTGTCTGCATGTGTAAGTGTGTCTATATGTAAGGCTATGTATGTGTGAATAGGTGTGTCTGCATGTGTAAGTGTGTCTATATGTAAGGCTATGTATGTGTGAATAGGTGTGTCTGCATGTGTAAGTGTGTCTATATGTAAGGCTATGTATGTGTGAATAGGTGTGTCTGCATGTGTAAGTGTGTCTATATGTAAGACTATGTCTGTGTGAATAGGTGTGTCTGCATGTGTAATTGTGTCTATATGTAAGGCTATGTGTGTGTGAATAGGTGTGTCTGCATGTGTAAGTGTGTCTATATGTAAGGCTATGTATGTGTGAATAGGTGTGTCTGCATGTGTAAGTGTGTCTATATGTAAGGCTATGTATGTGTGAATAGGTGTGTCTGCATGTGTAAGTGTGTCTATATGTAAGGCTATGTATGTGTGAATAGGTGTGTCTGCATGTGTAAGTGTGTCTATATGTAAGGCTATGTCTGTGTGAATAGGTGTGTCTGCATGTGTAAGTGTGTCTATATGTAAGGCTATGTCTGTGTGAATAGGTGTGTCTGCATGTGTAAGTGTGTCTATATGTAAGGCTATGTATGTGTGAATAGGTGTGTCTGCATGTGTAAGTGTGTCTATATGTAAGGCTATGTATGTGTGAATAGGTGTGTCTGCATGTGTAAGTGTGTCTATATGTAAGGCTATGTATGTGTGAATAGGTGTGTCTGCATGTGTAAGTGTGTCTATATGTAAGGCTATGTATGTGTGAATAGGTGTGTCTGCATGTGTAAGTGTGTCTATATGTAAGGCTATGTCTGTGTGAATAGGTGTGTCTGCATGTGTAAGTGTGTCTATATGTAAGGCTATGTATGTGTGAATAGGTGTGTCTGCATGTGTAAGTGTGTCTATATGTAAGGCTATGTATGTGTGAATAGGTGTGTCTGCATGTGTAAGTGTGTCTATATGTAAGGCTATGTATGTGTGAATAGGTGTGTCTGCATGTGTAAGTGTGTCTATATGTAAGGCTATGTATGTGTGAATAGGTGTGTCTGCATGTGTAAGTGTGTCTATATGTAAGGCTATGTATGTGTGAATAGGTGTGTCTGCATGTGTAAGTGTGTCTATATGTAAGGCTATGTATGTGTGAATAGGTGTGTCTGCATGTGTAAGTGTGTCTATATGTAAGGCTATGTATGTGTGAATAGGTGTGTCTGCATGTGTAAGTGTGTCTATATGTAAGGCTATGTATGTGTGAATAGGTGTGTCTGCATGTGTAAGTGTGTCTATATGTAAGGCTATGTATGTGTGAATAGGTGTGTCTGCATGTGTAAGTGTGTCTATATGTAAGGCTATGTATGTGTGAATAGGTGTGTCTGCATGTGTAAGTGTGTCTATATGTAAGGCTATGTATGTGTGAATAGGTGTGTCTGCATGTGTAAGTGTGTCTATATGTAAGGCTATGTATGTGTGAATAGGTGTGTCTGCATGTGTAAGTGTGTCTATATGTAAGGCTATGTATGTGTGAATAGGTGTGTCTGCATGTGTAAGTGTGTCTATATGTAAGGCTATGTATGTGTGAATAGGTGTGTCTGCATGTGTAAGTGTGTCTATATGTAAGGCTATGTATGTGTGAATAGGTGTGTCTGCATGTGTAAGTGTGTCTATATGTAAGGCTATGTATGTGTGAATAGGTGTGTCTGCATGTGTAAGTGTGTCTATATGTAAGGCTATGTATGTGTGAATAGGTGTGTCTGCATGTGTAAGTGTGTCTATATGTAAGGCTATGTATGTGTGAATAGGTGTGTCTGCATGTGTAAGTGTGTCTATATGTAAGGCTATGTATGTGTGAATAGGTGTGTCTGCATGTGTAAGTGTGTCTATATGTAAGGCTATGTATGTGTGAATAGGTGTGTCTGCATGTGTAAGTGTGTCTATATGTAAGGCTATGTATGTGTGAATAGGTGTGTCTGCATGTGTAAGTGTGTCTATATGTAAGGCTATGTATGTGTGAATAGGTGTGTCTGCATGTGTAAGTGTGTCTATATGTAAGGCTATGTATGTGTGAATAGGTGTGTCTGAATGATAAATTGTGTCTATCTGTTTACGTGGTTGTGTCTGTGTATATGCTTGCGTTTGTTTAATATTTTAGTCTCTGTCTGTATGTGTGTGTGTTTCTATTTGTATGTGTGTGTGTCTGTGTATGTGGGTGTGCTTATGTTGAAGTTTCATTGTGGTATTATAATAATGTGTCTGTGTCAGTTTCTGTGCGATTGTGTCTGCGTGAGTTTCTGTGCGGGTGTGTCAGTGTGAGTTTCTGTACGGGTGGGTCGGTGTGAGTTTCTGTACGAGTGTGTCTGAGTAAGTTTCTGTTCGGGTGTGTCTGTGTGGGTGTGTCTATTTTTTGGTATGTCTGTGTGAGTGAATCATAATGTTGGTATGTCTGTGTGGGAGTGTCTTTGTTTTAGTATGTCTGTGTGAATGTGTTGTAGTGTTGGTAAGGTTGTGTTGCTGTGTCTGAATATGGGTGTGACTAAGTGTCGGTGTGTCTTAGTATTTGTATGTCTTTGTGAGTTGGTGTATATGTCTGTGTCATGATATCTCAATGTTTTTTATCTTATAAGTTTACAGACGTTCCTTCTCGATAGAAGATTATTACGTCCACTAGGCCCAAAACTCTTGCAGGGCGACAGGGATCCGTCGGTGGCAGGGATAGAACCCGCGACCTGTCAGTTGGTTGTTTGGTTGAGAGTCCGGTGATCTAACCGCTGGACCAGCCGGCTTCATAGCCGGCTTTTTTTGTATGGGTGTGTCTTTGTTTGAGCGTCGCTATGGTATGAAGGTGTATCTGTGTGTATTTTTCGTAAGAGTATTTGTGACTTTAAGATATGTGGGTGCGTGTATGAATGCGTCCGTGTGTCTAAGTGTGTCTCTATGTATCTCTCTTAAGTCCAACTCAGTGAATAAATGTTAATATATAAATCAAGTCTCCGTGAGTGAACAGATTATCCCTTGGCTTATCATCATTAATTCCATGACCGTTGTGGTCGTTGTGGGGAGCGAATGGACACTTCGGCAGACAACTTTCTCCAATTTTGCCTATCCTTAGCGGTTGTCAATAGCTGAGTCAACGGCTACCTGGTCCAATACTTTACATTGTCGAAACATCTCATCTCCCCATACCAGCCTTCCGCTGTGCCCTGGAGGATTGTTTTTTGACAGTCTATTGTGTCGCAACAAATGACCGAACCATGTCAGTTTGCGCCGTGTGATTGTTGCCATAATGCAATTGAGGATATTCTGTCCTACACATACGCATTTTTCCTTATAACCTCCATTATATAATGGGAAATAATTTTACTATTCAGTGACAATTTAGATTGTATATTCAGCTCCACTTTAAATACTCTATATAAGGCTTTAATAATTATGTTTGTTCCGCCCTCAGAAAATCACGTGTATTTAAAAGTTCAAGGAAAGTATCCATTTCAGGTCATTTTCGTTTTACATGGTAGAGTTGAGATGTACGATAATTTAGACATTTATTTTGTTACCATACCAACTAACAAACGGAACGATCGTATGTGTGTGAATGCAATAATGTCAGAAAGTTAATGTAATCTATTAATTAATGTAATGAATGTAATCTATATTTTCTAAAAAAAGGTTTTGCAAAAGTATAAAACGATGTACATTAATGAGGAAAATGTTATATCGCCGCAGAGCTCCACTTATTAAAGAATAGAATGCTTCTGAAAGTTTGTGTGATTGCCATTTTGGTTTTGGTCCTGGCCACAGAAGCCAAACTAAATCTGAATACTTTAAACACTGATCTATTAGACAGATTGAGCAGATTTTTCAATTGTGAGTAAAAAAAAATTGTTTATTATTAGCATGTACTATAATGAAATATTATAAGTATGTAATTATTTTGTGCCTTTATTATAGATCCTGAATGGGACGAATACCAGTGTTGGAATGGTCAGCGTATTAAAGAATCTGAGTTATGTGACGGTGTCAACAATTGTGGTGATAATTCGGACGAGAATCTATTCTGTGGTGGTTAGGGTCTAATCATTTGAATATGCTTATTAGGCCTACTGGCTAGAGCATCAAGACTGTAAGTATTTTAAAAGTACAATTTCAATAGGTCGGGAACAAACTATATGTTAATAGAAATTGTCTAGTAATATAAGTAGAGATCTCTTTTAAAGAACAATTATATGAGTGGGACTTTAGAAAAATGATTTACATATTATAAACTATAAGAAAGCTGACGTTGTTCGGTCATGTGTGGCGGTATAATAACCTGCCGAAAACCATCCCTCAAGGCACTGTAGAAGGTGGACGACGGAGAGGCCGTCAGTGGAGATGCTGGTTCGACAATATAAAGGATTGGACAAAGCTGCAAATGGCTGAACTATTGATAGCGGCTCAAGACTGGCAAAAATGGAGAAAGATGACTACAGAGGTGTCCATTCGCTCCCCCAAATGACCAAAACGGCCAAGGGTCTGATTATTATTATTATTATAAAACTATTTTATCAGCAAACTAAAAAAATAAACTATATTAAGTGTTTTGTTTGCTAACAACAAAATCTCCACATTCCGCAACCAATTGCTTACAATTGAAAAATTATATATATTTATATATTATAGTCAAGCTTGACTTTTACTAAATACATTACTATTTATTGCTTTATTAAAAAAACAACTATTTCTGCTGCTAACCTATTATAACATAAAAATTTGTTTCGAAATCTACTTATAAATTCTATTTTGTTTTCCATTTTTTCTACAGTACAAGGTGACTGTCGGACAGAGACAGACTGTTTCTGTTGTAGCTGTTGCTTAATCTGCTTGTACTATTTGATTCAATAAACTTTCACTCAAATAATATTAAAGTGTTTTGTCTTTGACATAAATGAACACAATTTTTAAATATCGTAAATAGCTTTGTCTTGTATTTAGACATCTACTGAGTTTATCGTGATATGGTGGTGTTTATGTCTTGAATAATAGTAATATAAAATAATCTAAGCATCGAAAACAGAATGATTAGAATCTTACATTGAATATTTGGGACAATTACAGTTTTGTGTTTCATCTTAAAAAGATTTAATGCCGAATTTAGCGATGAAAACAAACCGGAGTAGTCTATTACCTAATGATGTTTTACTATTTCCTCTGATCTATTTGACTACCGGAGTAGTCTATTATTTAATGATGTAAAAAAAGGCCAAAACATTGAAACTTATAATGATAATGAAACCAAAGATAATATCCTTAACACACACTTTGCATCATCCTTTTCAAATCCAGGTGACAAAGAAATCTCCATAAATTTAAACAAACTAGAAGAGATAGGACACATAAATGTAGATGAAAAAGGCATTAAACAACTCCTAACCAACTTAAAAGCAAACAAAGCTTCTGGTCCAGATGAAATACCAGCAACAATGCTTAAAGAACTAACCAATGAAATATCTCCAATCTTTAAAATACTTTCTCAGGCCTCTCTAAACCAGGGCAAAGTGCCCAGAGATTGGAAATTAGCTAATGTAACCCCCCCTTTTCAAAAAAGGAGATAAATCTGACCCCGGAAATTACAGACCTGTTTCTCTAACCAGCATAACATGTAAATTACTTGAACATATTATATATAGTAGTATAGTAAATCATCTAGACAAACTTAATGCACTGTGCCCACACCAACATGGCTTCAGGAAAAATAGATCATGTGAGACTCAATTAATAGGCCTAATAGATGACTTGTCAAAAGGATTAGATAATAACAACCAAATTGATGCTATATTACTAGATTTTTCAAAAGCATTTAATAAAGTTCATCATTCCAGTCTACTAAAAAAACTTAAATATTTTGGCATCTCTGGTCCCTTACATCAGTGGATTCAGGACTTTCTTATAGGCAGAGAACAAACAGTGATAATAAATGGCTCTAAGTCATCACCAATAACTGTAAACTCAGGAGTTCCACAAGGAACTGTTCTAGGACCCCTATTATTTCTAATTTATATTAATGATCTGCCAAATTGCATCAACACAGGAACAAAAGTAAGATTATTTGCCGATGATTGCATAATTTATAGAATAATAAAGACAGGAAAAGATAGTGAACTTCTACAAAAAGACCTAGATGAACTACAAAAATGGGAATCAAACTGGAGTATGTCTTTTCACCCAGAAAAATGCCAACTAATAAGGGTATCCAAGAAAAAGAAACAAATAATAGCAAACTACTTCATTCATGGTAAAGAACTAACTCAAACTAGCAATGCTAAGTATCTAGGAGTAATAATAAATGATAAGTTATCTTGGAACCCTCATATTGATGAAGTAATTAAAAAATCAAACAAAACATTAGGATTCAAAAAAAGGAACTTTTATAAAATGTAATAAGAACATAAAACTAAAATGCTATCTCACATTAGTTAGGCCTATACTAGAATATGCAGCATCTGTATGGGACCCATCAACTAAAGAAAACATTAAAAAATTAGAACAAATTCAAAAAAGAGCTGCAAGGTTCATAACTAGCGAATATTCCCAATTAACAAGAGTAACACCATTAGTCAAATCATTAAACCTAGAAACACTAGAAGACAGAAGGGCAAAGAGTAAAGTAGTAATAATACATAAGGCATTAAACTCTAATTTAGAAATACAACACAATAACAACCTGTTGCAAAGCTCAGATAAACATAAAGACAAAAACACTTTTCTTGTCCCTTATGCGAGAACAAATGCATATAAGTACTCTTTCTTCCAGAGTGGCATTCGGGCATGGAATGGGTTGCCTGAACAAACCAGGAAAACCAGTAACTTAACATCATTTAAAACATTAATAAAAATGCAAGACTAGACTCGGACCACGGATGAGCGTAGGACGCAATAATCTTCTTTATAGAAGGAGCGTCTGTAATGTATAAGATAAGATAAGATGTTTTACTATTTCCTCTGATCTATTTGACTGATATTTTTCTTACCAACAGTTTATTGATCTTGAGGAAATTTTGAACAATTATTAATCATTAATCAATCATTAATCGTCACATATGCAACGAATAGGCCGATTTGCATTAAAATGTAATATATAATTTTATTTGTAGATTAAAAAAATAAACCAATGAAAATGTAAATTTCATGTAAAATAAACAGTGTAGTGAAATAAACAGTGTAGTGAAGCCGTAAAACCTGTTCTCTTTAACCAAACTTTAACACAAACAGAATTTATATTATACTATCAAGATATTACATGTTTTTATTAAACTATCATCTGCTAGCTTAGCCTGAAAACGGTGGTCTATAATAATATATTAAAGATTTATTATTATTGTTAGGATCTTTAAGGCATTTATAGAACAAAACACACACGTAGGTCTTTCACTTCATTTATAGAACAAAACACACAAGTAGGTCTTTCATTTCAATGACAAAAAAATATAACATATAACATACTTATGGGCTGCGGTGGCCGAGCGGCAGCGCGTTCGACTGCCGTACCAAAGGTCCAAGGTTCCCTGTGAAGGATAGTATTTTTCCCTGGAATTGAAGGAGTCCCTGAGTCTACCCAGCTTTGATGGGTACCTGACATTATTTGGGTTAAAGTAAAAGTGCCTGAGCAATGTAATGGCCGCATATGCCCTAGTTTTTCGTGGCCACTTAAACTTGTGAACGCTGCTTCACCGGCCATATTATCAATTTGTTCCGACGGGATACTTTACTTAGCCTCTGATACTTTACTTAGCCTCTGATACTTTACTTAGCCTCTGATACTTTACTTAGCCTCTGATACTTTACTTAGCCTCTGATACTTTACTTAGCCTCTGATACTTTACTTAGCCTCTGATACTTTACTTAGCCTCTGATACTTTACTTAGCCTCTGATACTTTACTTAGCCTCTGATACTTTACTTAGCCTCTGCTAGCAAAACCTGGAAACGGTGGCCTATAATAATATATTAAATATTTAATATTATTAGTATCGTTGATACTCTTATATTACAAACCACACACAATTAGGTCATGGACTCCTATGACTAAAGAAATATAACTTTTGTCCAGGTAATGTAAACATTAACAGAAGTCAACTATAATATATATCAAAAAGATTTACTACAGTTTTTAAACAGACACATAATTTTTCATTGCCTATTCCAAATTTTGGTTAGGCCTCCAAACGAAAATAAGGATATTTAAGAGCAATGTCCTCAGCGTCCTGCTGTATGGGTTGGAGTGCTGGAAAACCACTAATACCATAGAAAAGAAACTAGAGGTGTTCTAGACACAAAGCCTTCGCCGCATCCTCAAGATCTTCTGGCCAAACACAATATTAAATGATGATCTACGTGAGAAAACAGGAGTAATCCCTTTAGCAGAGAGCATCTCAGCAAGGAGATGGAGATGGATAGGACACGTCTGCAGAATGTCAGCTGGCTCCCTCCCCAGGACAGCCCTGAGATGGACCCCCAGGGAAAAAGATCGAAAGGCAGACCAAAGGAAACTTGGAGAAGGACGGCGGAAAGGGACCTAAAGGCTTCAGGCCTGAACTTTGAGACATCCCCTGGAGCTGCTACAGATCGAGACAAATGGAGATCCTTGGCTTCCGCCTCAAGCGCCAGCCGGCACTAAGAGGACCAAGAAAGAGAGAGAGAGATTCCAAATTTAAAATTGAAATGCAACTGTCCTGCAGATTAATTAAATCCTATATCATATTTATCTAAAGATGACAGATTTGTTGCTATTTCGATTTTGCTTTGAAGGAGTCGATAGATGTTACGTCATCAAATAAAGTATTGTTTAGAAAATATCACAAAAGTTTTAGTTGGCAGACGAGATAATTATGTCATAATATTTAGCCAGCTTTAAAAAAAAACAGCACTCACATAATTTGGCGACACCCACAGAAAATGCACGTATATTTCTGCCACGTATTGCCGACGTATATCGTGACCCCAAGGCCCTTCCCACTCACACACAAACTGCACACTCTTTAAAATGACATAATGTCAACTTGACATTGCATATTTTTTAGTATCAACAATATATTTTGAAACAAAACGTCTTTGTAATATTTGTTCTGAGTGAGTTAATTTGTCTGTGTGTGTGCTTGTGTTTTTGGGTTTGGCTGTTTCACTTTTGTCTGTGTGTTTGTCCTTGTATTTATGGGTTTGGCTGTTTCCCTGTTGTCTGTATGTGTGTGCTTGTGTTTATGGGTTTGGCTGTTTTCCTGTTGTATGTGTGTGCTTGTGTTTATGGGTTTGGCTGTTTCTCTGTTGTCTGTGTGTGTGTGCTTGTGTTTATGGTTTTGGCTGTTTCTCTGTTGTCTGTGTGTTTGTCCTTGTATTTATGGGTTTGGCTGTTTCCCTGTTGTCTGTATGTGTGTGCTTGTGTTTATGGGTTTGGCTGTTTTCCTGTTGTATGTGTGTGCTTGTGTTTATGGGTTTGGCTGTTTCTCTGTTGTCTGTGTGTGTGTGCTTGTGTTTATGGTTTTGGCTGTTTCTCTGTTGTCTGTGTGTGTGTGCTTGTGTTTATGGGTTTGGCTGTTTCCCTGTTGTCTGTGTATGTGTGTGCTTGTTTTTATGGGTTTGGCTGTTTCCCTGTTGTCTGTGTATGTGTGTGCTTGTGTTTATGGGTTTGGCTGTTTTCCTGCTGTCTCTGTGTGTGTGCTTGTGTTTAGATTACTTCATTTATGTCCACGTGACAATTAAAGCAGAATGGAAACGTCTGTAAAACTTATAAGGTCAAGGTCACTGTCAGAAGTTTCAAAACTAATTAACCCAAGAATTATACAATCAAGTTAGTTACGCCACCGCTTGCAATATATATTATATTTAATTTATCATTTAGAAAAAGAAATTTTATTGCATCGAGTTCATTTAATTGAACTCATGTTGCTATTTCTTAAAATGTATATGTATTAAGGGGACATAATTCATCTGATGATTGAAAGAGTAGTATTGCCATTTCACTCCCTTTCAAATTATCTCGACATTAGTATCAAATCTCTACAAGCCATTATGTTAGTTTTGTCTCCGCCCCACATAATGAACTGTCGGCATTTAACAACCAATCATATATGAGAGGCGGAGTCTTCAGTCTGTCCCCCCCCCCCCACACACATACACACATACACAGACACACACTCGGACCTTCCGTCCTAGATAAAAAAAAAATACAAAAGGTCATAAAAAAACTAAGGCTGACCCCGTCAAGGTCAAACATCCGGGAAGTCAGGTTAGGACACCGTCACGTTGTTATCACTTAAAGCAAATTTAACATCAATAACGATATACAGCCAACTGGGTTCATTTGATTCAGATAGCCGACGCCCTGGTCGTCGAACGAGGCCGATATCTTGAAATAGACAATATAACTATCAGCCAAGCCCATTATCAGCCCTTAGGTAGGCCGATTACAAGAAAAGTAAAAGTCAAAATATTTTAACATCATAAAGGAATTAATAATAAAATTATATGCCCTTCATCAACGTTTCAAAAATCAGGAGTTGGCTTTTGGACGAGTTTTCTCCAGTTACAGTTAAATGAATCAATTTTACATTTGAATATCTGTGGAGTTTGATTAGGTATTCATATTTCGTGAGTTTATTCTTTTTATATCCGTCATTTGGCATCTGGCGGATTGGAGTAAATGGGAAGATAAAAGCAGTATTTTGGGGTATTCAGTTTCGACTGGTGTAAGTGTAATGAGGTTTTAGCCTGTTAATGTGACATAACTCTTTCTTTCCCGAACTTAGATTCCACATTATAGGGTCCAGAAAATTGCTCGTTTCGTGGTTTTAGCCAGGTATGTCAGGTATGTGGGGAAAAAAAAGCACCTTAATCTTGGCTTTTTGATATAATAGGCTAGCGTGGCTTTTTACTCAATTAAAATCATCAATAAATATTTTTTAACTAAACATCAATAATGAGCAGTCAGTCACGTGGTCCCTTTTGACAACATGCACATTCTTTGAAGCATATTGAGAATTCCTCTGACTGTTTCACTAGAAAGGGACAGAAACTGAGAGACTTTAAGACAACATCACGAAAAGCAAGCAGAGACAATTGGCTTGAACTTCAACTAAAGACGCTATCTTTTTACTTCCTTTCTATTAACTTGTATTTTCTATCTGTCTGCTTGCTTGCTTGCTTGCTAGGATGTTTGTTAGCAAAACTTTGCAAGTTTACAAAGAAATGGAGTATAATAAAAAAAACTTTGTTTTTATGGTTTTCTTGTTTACTCCCTTTCTTTTAACTCGTACTGTCTGTCTGCTTGCTTGGTTGTTAGCAAAACTTTGCATCGATTTTTCGACCACTGCCCATCGTCCAATCGAGCTGAAAATTGGGCAGCAGACTTGTCCCGACTAACAATACATTCTTTCAAATTTTCAGCATCAAAACCTTTGGAATAGTCACGAATTCCTTCGACCAATTTGCGAATTGAATAGTATATTTCACGTCAAACATGGCTGCCTCTACCGGAAGAGACGGAAGTAAAGATTTTTTTCAGATTTGTTCGTTTTTACGAAATAAATAGATTGAAAACGACACAATGTAGCCGAAACAAAGCGAGTTGTCTTGTTATGGTTTTTGCGGGCCAAAGCTAGAAAAAGAAAAAGGATGCGCAAAATTTTAGTGTGGAAATTCATAAGGTATGATATCACTTATATTTATTTTAATCTATCAAAATATAAATTAAATTAAATATAAATTTAATATAAACTTAGTTTACAAAGAAAGGGAGTATAATAAAAACGGTGCTTTTATGGGTTAGTTTATTAAAATTTTAATGTATCTACATCTTCTTTTACATTGACGAGTCTTAAATAGGCTAATTGGATGCAAATTCATTTCTGCTTTATTTCCGTAAACAATCGTATAATTATCTTTTCGGCATGTTTCTAGTAATTTACTCTATACATGTTTTTATACCTTTTTAAATATTTCAAGTGCATTGTGGAACTTCCGGTTTCATTTTATATTGCTTAAATGGCAACCATTACGATTGCAAGCTGAGATTTATGCATTGTTGCTGCCTTAACATTCACGGATGTTGATACATTCATTGCACTTTCAACTGATTTCAAAGTTCAGGCCGAATACAAATAAACAAAGGCTATAAGCATTATTGATCTCACTCAAGACATAAAATGTCCGGTTCTATAGTCTCCTATGTGGATCTGTTGGTCTCTTAAAGTCATATAACTTTTCTAACACCATTTTTAACATCAGGGTTATTGGAAAGAGAAGTTTTATCTGCACATTAGAGTTCGTTTGAATTTGCTCTAGTTTACTTCAATGGCTCTTCCGTCTGATTCTTTAGAGAGATTTCATTGTTTAATATCTTACATTTTTTAATGTCGTAATTTCTGTAGCGAAATAAATACTACATGATTTGGGGGGGGGGGGGGGTTTGCTTGCCCCATGCTTACCGTTCATGTTTTAAGCCTATGACGTCACGGCGGTTGTTATTTATATCGCAGATGAGTATTTTATATCTTATACATTCTATATTATATATACCTTATAATATAATGGAATTATAATATGTTATATTCCCGTATCACTCTATACATATTAGATAGGTTTTCCCCAACGCGTTGCCTGCGAGGCGCCCGATGGGAGATTAACTACTGAACAAGGGAAACATTTGTTAACTAAGTGTGGTAATGATATAATGTTTGGTTCCATTTCAAATTATATAGGCCCTTAGTCTCAGATCTATACAAACTATTATATTGGATGTCTTAACGCTGGGCAATGATGTACAGTAGTCTCAGATCTGTACAAACTATTATATTGGATGTCTTAACGCTGGGCAATGATGTACAGTAGTCTCAGATCTGTACAAACTATTATATTGGATGTCTTAACGCTGGGCAATGATGTACAGTAAACGGTTAAAATGCATTTAACTGATGGCCGATACATGTCGAATGCATGGAGAAACCAATACTTTATATTACATCAATGCAACCCATCCCTCCCTCCCAAAGCATAGCTTCACATAAAATAAAACAATATTCACCGTTCATTATAAACATTTCATTATACGCAGTTGCCCGTAAACACGCACTGTGATAAAAAATTAAAAGTGAATTGTTCGAGGGAAGAAAAAAAAGGTTCACAAATGTATGTAATACAACTTTGACATTTACATGTTAACAGAAATTACAATTTGATACATAGAAAAAAATAAAATATAGTGAACAGATATACATTTATTTTGTAATTTGATTCGGTCAAAAAAAGTTAGACAAAGGTTACAAGAACCAATATAAAACGAGATTAATATAGTGAATAAATCATTCTGATATAAAAAAGCTCTCTACTTCAAGGGAAATAATGCATCTACAACAATGTGTGATTGCTCTTGTTACTTTGATACTGTCTATAGAAGCCAAACCATATCCAGAAAGCAATGAAGAAGTTGTGAGTGACATAAAAACTAGAGGTGAGTAGAAAACAGAAACCAATGACTATATTGTATCTATAACTTTAATTATATTTCTGTCAGCTGATCAAACAAATATATAAATAATTTAATTTGAAATAATCGCACAACTTTTTTTAAACTGACACTAATTGTATCATCGGTGTTAGTTTGGAATTAGCTCGCAGATAGCATTTAGCTCTCTGACTCTGTGGATGAATACACGGTATGTTAAAAAAACAACTTGGAACGTTTTCGGCAACCAGACTCTGCTCGGTTTCTGATATTTACCGAATGTAACTTACGGTATGTTGCATAGAGCCCGAATCAATTTAGAATACACTCAGCACTAGAACTGAATCAGGCCCGAGCGCAACTTTTCTAAACTTCAATATTACTACCCGAACTGCCGAATAAATACAATATAATTAACGATAATTAAACCCATCAAGCTATTGTATTAGCCATATAGCAATACTAGACTTTAAAAATATAAAAATTCATCAGTACAAACCAGTGCATCACTACGTGACAACGATCCAAGACTCCCCCCTCCCACCCCGTTGTGCATACATGTCCCTTTCTTTCACATCGGCAAGCGTTCATCAGACAGCAATATCATCCCCCATTACAACACCCCACCCCCTTATCTATAACATCACGTTATATTAAACATGTTGGGAATTATGACAATCATCAAGGCTGACATCTTTCTATGGTTATGTTATTGAACCTGAACTAGAATACAAAAGCAAAATGTCTCAACTAATTACCATAACTTTTATAGGACAAGTCCCATGTCCTTAATGTTTGTGACATTTGAATTCTAAATTTACAGACGTTCTTTCTAGATTCTAGATCAAAGATTAACCCTTCCCGTACCGACCTACTTCTATCTATGCTGCCTTCAGCTCCACTATATACGGGACTGTAACGGTTAATACGTCCGAAACGTTGAAGAAAGAGCTCAATGCTTTGGTCTCAAAAATACAATTTTTTTTTTTCAGGATTTCTTTAATTCAATTTTGAAATATTAAAAAAAGATGATAAGTTGAGCCACCAATATAATAATAGTATCATCGCTTTATGATAGGCTTTAAAACTTGTGTAACCCTTACAAATTTACAAATTTACTCATTTTAAATACCCGCTAAATTTTTTTTGTTCTAATATTAAGTTTTTCTTTCATTTATGTTGTGTAATATTTATTTTCATTTTCCAGACCTATGCTGTGATGACGACAATTTCGCCTGTAAAGATGGCCGTTACTGTATCCCGAGGAAACATACATGCAACTTTGTGCCAGATTGTCACGATGGATCAGATGAAGTGCTTACACTTTGCCGTAAGTAATTACGTCATTCAAACGTACGGCATTAAATTATAATACTGCGCCAATACTGTACCAATACAGCGCCAATACTGCGCCATGTAAGGTATTCCCAGAAAGTCTCAATATATGTAATTACCTTCCTTTATTACGGATGGTCACATTCTTTTGGTGACCCTTGTCCGTCTGGCATGAGCGACCATGTGGTGTGTAGTTAGAGTAGAGAGTAGGGTGTATTGAGACACTGGTTAGGCTGTGTTGCTTCTTGTATTCTGTGTAAATCGTGTTATTATTATTGACTTGTGTTGAGCTTTGATGTTATGTGTTATGTATAATTTAAAGTTATGTTGTTAATTATTGTTCCTGGCGTCGTCCTAAATTACTTCGATGGAAGTTTGGGAGAGACATAAGGATTCTTCAATGGTAACAAAAGTACTTTGTGATAAACCGGCCACCTTAGACAGCGAGACGTACAACTTTTAAAATCTGAAATGGTTTTAGAAAAAAATGAAAAAAAGAAACGCTTTGTTTATTATTATATTATGTATTATAAAATATTGATTGTAATATAATAAGTAAAGTTTTTTTATGAATAAATTATATATACATATGTAAAATATATATGTATATAATATAAAGTATATAATTTTTGTAAAAATCTATGTATATTATATTTAAAGGTATATAATGGTATAAAATCTATGTTTATTATATTTAAAGGTATATAATGGTATAAAATCTATGTATATTATATTTAAAGGTATATAATGGTATAAAATCTATGTGTATTATATTTAAAGGTATATAATGGTATAAAATCTATGTATATTATATTTAAAGGAATATAATGGTATAAAATCTATGTATATTATATTTAAAGGTATATAATGGTAATCAAGGATCCAATAGAAAAGTTTACTGTTAAACTAAGCCTGATAGACCAAGCCAAATTATAGACTTTGTATCTAATATAAATTAATATAAACACAGGAAAAAACAACTTTGTTAAAAGTATTATTCAGAAAGCAATAAGGTGCCAAAAACCAATTGAATAGTCATTGGACAAGTTTTTTTCTGGCATTTATAAAAATCTGCTTGGGGGGCAGGGGCAATTATTGTTGTGTTTTATCTGCGGATTTGGGCTTTAATGCGCCATTAACAAAATTTAAATATTATTTGTGCTTTGTAAAATTTAGTTGATGCCTCTTTTACTTGATGCCATAAGCGTACCTTTAGTTTAATGGTTACAAAAGGGACGCTGACAATTGTTCATATATATTGAGCACCAATATATAATAAACAATATGACTTTTCTATTATTTAGATAACTTGCTCAAATTTTCTTTTTTTTCTAACAAGTGCAGAGAAGCCGATCTCTATCATAATAACTAAAAGTTTACTCTAAAACTTAAAAAGGGTTTAAGTAATAGGGATAAGTAATTACATTATAGACTGCTCTGTGTTTTATTTTTTGTTTATTTTAAAAGGCGTAAACTGTAATGCCACTGAATTCCATTGCCTGAATGAACTTCAGTGTGTAGACTTAACAAAATTATGTGACGGTCTACACGATTGTAATGATGGATCAGATGAATCTGAAGACACTTGCAGTAAGTAATACTAATACAAATGAATTTTGTAGCGCATCGTTCCATGCAGTAGATTTTAGCAAGCTCTGTGCGCTTGCTCGCTAAATTTCTATTTGTGATGTTTGGATGGGGAAGTCACAAAAACACTGCAAGGAGAAATAAATGTCTTCAAATTGTTTGAAGCATTTACGCAGCTTACTATTAAATATTGTATGTAGCAAGGCTTTTGACAACGCAGGCTTTGAATATTTAAAGGAACTCACTGCAAAATACTTCCTTTTGTGCCCGAGGACTAGAAATGTCGTTCAAAGACTTTAATTAGAAGACAATCAGTTGGTTAAACATGATTTGCAATGATCTTTGAAAATAGAAACATGCGGTGCCATCCATACAGCTGTTGCTGCAAAAAGAAAAACTATTACGATCAATTGACTTAGTCACAGAACGCGGGGATGATACTAAAGAACAGAGTGATATGCTTCGATTAATTTTACAGTCAGCCGTGCTGAATTACTCTGTACCCATGGATCTTAAAACGAAGAAGTGTGGAAACCACCAGTCTGCTTGCATGAAGAGCTCACCGGTGGGCTAACGCATGAGAACGGCCCTTCTGTGACACAGGGTGTCCCGCTGCCATTGCATTCGTGAAGTTCTATGGCCCTGGTGGGGAGGAAGAAATGAGCGCAGCCAGCCCCACCTAAATCCCGAACTGGTACTTGGATGCCCATACCCATAGTATGAGATTTGCACAACCAGGCCACATTGCAGGTCTACTGGCAACCAGGACACATTGAAGGTCTACTGACAACCAGGCCGCATTGCAGGTCTACTGGCAACCAGGCCGCATTGCAGGTCTACTGGCCAGTCACCACGTTAATGATCCAAGGGGAATTCCGCAGTTGTGTTGACTGAAGTATTGACAACTAGATTCAGCTGTTGTATTTCTGGTTGACTGAAGTATTGACAACTAGATTCAGCTGTTGTATTTCTGGTTGACTGAAGTATTGACAACTAGATTCAGCTGTTGTATTTCTGGTTGACTGAAGTATTGACAACTAGATTCAGCTGTTGTATTTCTGGTTGACTGAAGTATTGACAACTAGATTCAGCTGTTGTATTTCTGGTTGACTGAAGTATTGACAACTAGATTCAGCTGTTGTATTTCTGGTTGACTGAAGTATTGACAACTAGATTCAGCTGTTGTATTTCTGGTTGACTGAAGTATTGACAACTAGATTCAGCTGTTGTATTTCTGGTTGACTGAAGTATTGACAACTAGATTCAGCTGTTGTATTTCTGGTTGACTGAAGTATTGACAACTAGATTCAGCTGTTGTATTTCTGGTTGACTGAAGTATTGACAACTAGATTCAGCGCTTTTGTTTCCTATTGTCCAGTAACTGGCTGATAGCGATGTCCAGTAACTGGCTGATAGCGATGTCCAGTAACTGGCTAATAGCGATGTCCAGTAACTGGCTGTTAGTGATGTCGGCTTTGGGTCGGATGTAAACAAGTGTTAACGTATATTTGTGTCAATTCTCTCTGTAGTTAATATGGCCTCAGGCTGATGGACAATAACTCTATGTCTGATGTGCATATCATTCCATAATGCATAACTCTACAGCCCCGTTGATAGTACATACTAGTAATTGATCATTGTTCAATAATTATTGTAATTTAGATTTAAACATACGCATTTTAAATAGCTCTATATGTAATAATTTATTCATTAAATATTCAAATGCTCTATTTTTTCCTAAAAGTTACAACCTAACCCTATATTTTACTACTAAACTTAAAAAAATTGCATCTCGTCCCTACAGCGTCGTACTACCAATGTGATGTAACAATGTGATGTAACAATGTGATGTAACAATGTGATGTAACAATGTGATGTAACAATGTGATGTAACAATGTGATGTAACAATGTGATGTAACAATGTGATGTAACAATGTGATGTAACAATGTGATGTAACAATGTGATGTAACAATGTGATGTAACAATGTGATGTAACAATGTGATGTAACAATGTGATGTAACAATGTGATGTAACAAACTTCATAACACGATCCAATAAGTGGACTATATCGACATTTTAAAATAAAATTAAAAACATACATTTTTTTTCGATTTATGTTAATTACACTGGGTTGATGTAAAGCGCATTCAAAGACTAACTGCTATAAACAAAGCTATTTAATATGTGTAATGTGCAATTTCTCATAATTTTAAAGTTTACTTCTGAAGTTTGAAATGTATACGTGACAATCAATAAATGGCAGCAGTGTAGATTTCTTTCTGTCTTTAAATAAATCTCTTTTAGTTTTAAATCAATTTATTTATGAAGAAATTACTCAAATTTTGCTTTTTTATCAACTAATATATTTTTGTTGTTTATTATTATTTTTAAAAGGTGAATTCTGTAATGACATTACTTGCAAAAATAAACGTCCGTGTGAGACAAGGACACACATTTACGACGATGAAGATAACTGTGACGAAGGCTCCGGTCAATCTGAACATATTGGTAGTAAGTAACAAAAATTATCTCTAACAACAAAACTTTTGTAAGTAAACGAACAATTGAGTAGCCACAATGATTTCACAATAAAAGCTAACACGTACGTATGAATGTATTCTGGATATTATAACACGGCACGCTCCAAAGTTACTAACTTTTTAAAAAGTTGTGTTTCATACATTTCGCATCAAGTAAATTGTCTACTGCTTAATTTAACGTCTCATTTTTTACATTTTATTTGTTGTATTTTCTAAATTTTAGAATGTTTTTACTATGAATTTCAATGCGAAAATGAACGTCAGTGTGTGACAATGGTAAAGGGACAAACACAAGAGTGAAATGGACAAACACAAGATTGAAAGGGACAAACACAAGATTGAAAGAGGCAAACACAAGAGTGAAAGAGACAAACACAAGATTGAAAGGGACAAACACAAGATTGAAAGGGACAAACACAAGAGTGAAAGGGACTAACACAAGATTGAAAGGGACAAACACAAGATTGAAAGGGACAAACACAAGATTGAAAGGGACAAACACAAGATTGAAAGGGACAAACACAAGAGTGAAAGGCACAAATCTTCAAACTTAAATTAAAATATTCTTTTATCTTACAATTCCTAAATGTCTTAAGGAGGTTTTGTTTTCACAGAACTGATGGCGCATATTCTAAGTAGAGAAATTAAAATGAAAGCACTAAGAACCTAGGACCTAGAGCAAAGACTATATAAAGGGAGGGGATACATGGAGCCGCTTAACCACAAGGATCCGCTTAGCAACATGGAGCCGATAGCCACATGGATCCCCATAGCAACATGGAGCCGCTTAGTTACATGGAGTCGCATAGCAACCTGGAGCCGCATAGCCACATGGAGCCGCATAGCAACATGGGGCCGTTTAGCCACATGGAGCCGATAGCCACATGGATCCCCATAGCAACATGGAGCCGCTTAGTTACATGGAGTCGCATAGCAACCTGGAGCCGCATAGCCACATGGAGCCGCATAGCAACATGGGGCCGTTTAGCCACATGGAGCCGATAGCCACATGGATCCCCATAGCAACATGGAGCCGCTTAGTTACATGGAGTCGCATAGCAACCTGGAGCTGCATAGCCACATGGAGCCGCATAGCAACATGGGGCCGTTTAGCCACATGGAGCCGATAGCCACATGGATCCCCATAGCAACATGGAGCCGCTTAGTTACATGTAGTCGCATAGCAACCTAGAGCCGCATAGCCACATGGAGCCGCATAGCAACATGGAGCCGTTTAGCCACATGGAGCCGATAGCCACATGGATCCCCATAGCAACATAGAGCCGTTTAGCCACATGGATCCCCATAGCAACATGGAGCCGTTTAGCCACATGGAGCCTATAGCCACATGGAGCCGTTTAGCGACATGGATCCCCATAGCAACCTGGAGCCGCATAGCCACATGGAGCCGCATAGCAACATGGAGCCGTTTAGCCACATGGAGCCGATAGCCATATGGAGCCGCATAGCAACATTGAGCCGTTTAGCCACATGGAGCCGATAGCAACATGGAGCCGCATAGCAACCTGGAGCCGATAGCCACATGGAGCCGCATAGCAACATGGAGCCGTTTAGCCACATGGAGCCGATAGCCACATGGAGCCGCATAGCAACATGGAGCCGTATAGCCACATGGAGCCGATAGCCACATGGAGCCGATAGCCACATGGAGCCGATAGCAACATGGAGCCGCATAGCAACCTGGAGCCGCATAGCCACATGGAGCCGCATAGCAACATGGAGCCGCATAGCAACCTGGAGCCGATAGCCACATGGAGCCGCATAGCAACATGGAGCCGTTTAGCCACATGGAGCCGATAGCCACATGGAGCCGCATAGCAACATGGAGCCGTATAGCCACATGGAGCCGATAGCCACATGGAGCCGCATAGCAACATGGAGCCGTTTCGCCACATGGAGCCGATAGCAACATGGAGCCGCATAGCAACCTGGAGCCGCATAGCCACATGGAGCCGCATAGCAACATGGAGCCGCATAGCAACCTGGAGCCGATAGCCACATGGAGCCACATAGCAACATGGAGCCGTTTAGCCACATGGAGCCGATAGCCACATGGAGCCGCATAGCAACATGGAGCCGTATAGCCACATGGAGCCGATAGCCACATGGAGCCGCATAGCAACATGGAGCCGTTTAGCCACTTGGAGCCGATAGCCACATGGAGCCGTTTAGCCACATGGAGCCGTTTAGCCACATGGATCCCCATAGCAACCTGGAGCCGCATAGCCACGTGGAGCCGCATAGCAACATGGAGCCGTTTAGCCACATGGAGCCGATAGCCACATGGAGCCGCATAGCAACATGGAGCCGCTTAGCCACAAGGAGCCGCTTAGCCACATGCAGCCGCTTAGCAACATGGAGCCACTTAGCCACATGGAGCAAAGTTGTGTTCTATGTCTACATGTTTGCCTACTTCTTCTTCTTCTATTAGCCAGTCTGCAGAGCAGTTTGCTCTCTTGCAGTCAATGTCAGACACACTGCCTTATATAATATTACAACTTTGAACTTCTGTCGTCAACTAAATTATAAGTTTACAGACGTTCCTTCTAGATAGAATAGTATTACGTCAAAACTCATGCAGAATAGAACCCGGAGCATTTTATTGACAGCGCGGTGTATTATTCACATGACCAGCCGGACTAGTGTTTCTATGTTTAGTGTTGTAAATTCTGGGGATAGTCTTTCCAGCTGTGAACAATCACTTAAATGAACTTTGCAGCTCTTTTTTAAATTTGTTCTAAAGTTTCCTATGTATTGTTTACTTAGTTTATCCCATACAGATGATGCATATATGCTAGTATAGGTGTAACTTATGTGAGATAGCATTTTAGTTTTATGTTCTAATTACATTTGTAAAAGCTCTTTTTTATGAAGCCTAAGGCTTTGTTTGGATTTTTTTAATAAATTTAACAATAGTTGGATTCCAACATAATTTTAAATTGATTATTACTCCTAAGTACTTAAGGTTAGGAATTCTTCCATAAATGAAGTAATTTCTATTTTTTTTAATATTATTTTGATAATCTTAAAAGTTTGTTCTTCGTGTACATTGTTTTTTCGATATATCTTTTTTTCAAGCTAACATTTATTTAGACTTTTGACTGATCAACTAAATTACTAAAATTTTGATGTATTTTTTACGCCTAATATTTTTCTTGTTGTAGTTTTGTTTTTAAAAGAAGTAAATTGTACAGACAATCAATATGCTTGTAAAAATGGACTAGAGTGTGTATCAGAGACCAAAATGTGTGATGATGAAGATGACTGTTACGACGCATCAGATGAAGATGACCCTATTTGCAGTAAGTAAAAAAAATATTTAACAATTAAAGTTTCGTAAGTTAACGTACAATTAAATATGTAACAATATATTACAATACTCAGATAAACATAAGGACACTTTTCTTGTCCCTTATGCGAGAATTAATTCATCTCAGTACTCTTTCTTCCCGAGTGAGACCCGAGCATGGAGTGGTTTACCTAAAGAAAAAAGGAAATCAGTAACTGAACATCATTTAAAACACTAATAGAAAAGCAGGACTAGACTAGACTCAAACCACGGATGTGAGTAGAACACAATAATCTTCTTTATAGAAGGAGCATCTGTAATGTATAAGATAAGATAACACATAACGCTTCACACATTGATATTAGTACACAGGAAACGGGAATTTTATAATTGCCTAGTGTTATCCATGTAAAAGTGAACAGTGAGTTGTAAACAATCACGTCATGCAGTAATAATAATGTAGTGGTTCCGGGAAAACCATTCTCATAAAAGTGAAGACAAAAAAACTCTCAAAAGATACTTGCCACTGGACAAATAAGCAGCAATAAAACGATAAAAACGACTCCTACTAGTCCTACTATAACCTTAATTGCTCTTTTAAATATTTTCTTAAAAGCAAATATTTAAAATAAAAAAATCATTTCTACTAAATTTATTATAGATTTAACCTTAATAAGTCTCTTTAATAATTTTTCTTTATGCTGTATTCTTAAATTATAAAAGCCCTAGAATGTACTCTCAATGAATTTCCTTGCGAAACTGAACGTCAGTGTATATTAAAGACCAAGGTCTGTGACGGTGTCCACGACTGTAAGGATGGATCAGATGAATCTGACACTTTGTGCAGTAAGTAATCATTTCTTTCCAAAAATTATGTTGTGATTTTCGGATCGGTAAGTCACAGTCAATTTTGCAGGGCTGGCCAAATCACAGGAGCGCAAATCTAATCGTCTTTCGAGACTATGGAGCCAATGATGATGATGAAGTCACAAAACCTTTAGCCAAAGTGACAGAACTTTAAATCTTTCTTAAATGATTCTTTTTTTTACTCCCTTTATTTTAAGTTGCATTTTCTGTCTGTCTGTCTGCAATGGTGCAAAAATTGGCTTCGATTTTTCGACCACTTCCCGTTGTCCGATCTAGCTGAAATTTGGACAGAAATTTACTTTTTTCTATCGACCTTACAGGGCCTGTACAGGGTTTTATTTAATTTGGTTCTATCGACCTTACAGGGCCTGTACAGGGTTTTATTTAATTTTTTCTATCGACCTTACAGGGCCTGTACAGGGTTTTATTTACTTTTTTTCTATCGACCTTACAGGGCCTGTACAGGGTTTTATTCACTTTTTTTCTATCGACCTTAATCTATTTAGCGCGCTCTTCCAAGCCAAACATACAATTGCATAGTGGCACGAGACAAACATATCAATGGACGACTATAATTTGTTCGTTTTGTTTTCGTTGGATGTTCGCTAGCTGCTTTTCTTTGTGTGTTTTTTTATTTTGTTTTAAAATCAATTCATAATTTCAACCGGTATCAGCACTGTGGTTGAACAAATTAAATTATGAATTCTTGAAGATACATTTTTATTCTGATGTGTCCTTCTTTTGTTTTAAGATAAAAAAGAATATCCAGTTCATCTATCGGTCAAACCATCCGTGATTGACAAATGGAAGACGACGCCTTTATTGGTTAACTGCACTTTCAATCTTAAGAATGTTCCTGAATCTGTGTCTTTGAATTCCATCACATTGTCACGTTTGGTACAAAACGAGCGCCGTGATGTAGCTACAACTGCAGGAGAGGAGTTCTCAATTTACGATGGAGATGATTTGAATTGGAATGTGGAGCCAGAGGAAGAAAATATTTATTTTATGTCTCTCGAGTGGTACAATGCAGACAATGAAGATGCAGGCGTTTACGTTTGTGATGTCCAGGCAACTCTATCGTCAATGAAGAATCAGACGTATAGTGCCAATGCTGAAGTACATGTAAAACCTTAAGCTTGATAGCGAGATTCGACTTGTCGTAATATTAACCAGCTTTATAGATATCTGTGTGAATATTTGACAAGATTGTCAGAAGATGATTCTAATAAATTACTCAATTTTAAATTAATATATTTTTGTGTTACATCCTTATTTAAAAACTGTGTTGTTGTTTGTTTTTAAATTTCTATATCTTTATATATATATATAGAATTGAATAACACTCAATGAACTAAAGATAAAATAATTCAATAAACATTAGATAGTAATGTGTACTATTCATAAAAACATAACAAAAATTACTCAATTATTTTCGCCAAAAGCGTAATTATTATTTTTTCATTCTTACATTAGTTATAGCTCGCCGAATTAATTTTATGACAATTATTGCATGAATGTAGGCCTACACGGTAGAATGGGGCGAGTTGCTATAGTTTTTACATTCATAGACATTAATAGCAAATCATTATATTTAGAGATTGTATAAATACTTTTATTTATTTCCCTAATATAATAATCCTTCATCTATTTATAAATCTACACATTTTATCCATCAGAATATATTTAAAATAAATACAGCACTAATAGTATAGTAAGATATAAAAATGTGTAAGTTGATGTTATTTTAGTAATAAAAGTAATACAATGACAAATTAATAAAGTAAACAATAAAGAGAGCACCGTCATCAGCAAAGAGAAGTTCTTGTATCAGAACATGGCGTACTTTGGTTTAGGCCCTGAGACGTGCCAGGTTAAATAGTTTGCCATCAGATCCTTTGCGGATAAATACACCGTCCTTAGATATCTCAAAGGCGCTGGACAGAACAATGGAGAAAAATATTCCAAATAATGTTGGAGCTTTACACCACTTTTAATGGGAAATGGGTGAGACACGGAGCCGTCATATTGCACCGTTCCTTGCACATTGTCGTGGAAGGAGGTGATCAACTTGAGCTGTTTTGGAGGGCAACCAATCTTCTCTAGGGTAGCAAAAACTGTATCCCATGGCAATGTGAACCTTGCAGTTCGTCAGTTTATTGCTTAGATCTACTTTATCAATGTCTTTGAAGTCTCTATTTTTTAAAAGCTTTTTCAAGAATCTAGCAAATTTCTACAACTTCTTTGCAGATTTTATTCTGCAAACCGTAACTGTCATATAGGAAACGAATTACAAAAAACATTTTTAGCATCCGAGTTAATATTTCTTGTATTGCAGTGTCTTTCTGATCTTCAATAGGCTCGAAGTCATCATCCTTGTATACGCATATTCTTCTGTTAACGGCAAGTTTAAGTGTTACAAAACATTCTGGTATCTCTAAATCGACTGAAAGTTCATCTGCGAATACCATTTTTTTTTAAAAAGTAAAGTATCTCGTCGGACCAAATTGATCCATTGGACGCTGAAGCAGCGCTCACCAGTTTCAGTGGCCATGGCATACTAGGTTATTGTGTGGCCAGCACAATGCACAGCCGCCTTTACTTTACCCCAAACTAAGAGCTGGAAGACTCAAGGACACCTTCCAGACTTTGTAAAATATCCTAGCCTGCACCAGGATTCGAACCCAGGCCCTTCGGTACGCCAGCCGAACGCGCTGTGTTTTCTCAAAATATTTCTCTCTTTTATCCTTGTAGGCGTTTTA
Organism: Anisus vortex; assembly: GCA_949126835.1. Lineage (NCBI taxonomy): Eukaryota > Metazoa > Mollusca > Gastropoda > Planorbidae > Anisus > Anisus vortex. Next base: position 886,393 of record OX421496.1, read on the forward strand.
CACATGAACACAAAGACTGTACAAAACAGTACAATGACAACAATATTGACACTCTACACTGTGTTCCAGCAAATAACAACAGTATTGACACTCTACACTGTGTTCCAGCAAATAACAACAGTATTGACACTCTACACTGTGTTCCAGCAAATAACAACAGTATTGACACTCTACACTGTGTTCCAGCAAATAACAACAGTATTGACACTCTACACTGTGTTCCAGCAAATGACATCAGTATTGACACTCTACACTGTGTTCCAGCAAATGACAACAGTATTGACACGCTACACTGTGTTCCAACAAATAACAACAGTATTGACACTCTACACTGTGTTCCAGCAAATGACAACAGTATTGACACTCTATACTGTGTTCCAGCAAATGACAACAGTATTGACACTCTACACTGTGTTCCAGCAAATGACAACAGTATTGACACTCTACACTGTGTTCCAGCAAATGACAACAGTATTGACACTCTACACTGTGTTCCAGCATATGACAACTGTATTGACACTCTACACTGTGTTCCAGCAAATGACAACAGTATTGACACTCTACACTGTGTTCCAGCAAATGACAACAGTATTGACACTCTACACTGTGTTCCAGCAAATGACAACAGTATTGACACTCTACACTGTGTTCCAGCAAATGACAACAGTATTGACACTCTACACTGTGTTCCAGCAAATGACAACAGTATTGACACACTACACTGTGTTCCAGCAAATGACAACAGTATTGACACTCTACACTGTGTTCCAACAATCACAACAGTATTGACACTCTACACTGTGTTCCAGCAAATGACAACAGTATTGACACTCTACACTGTGTTCCAGTACAATGACAACAGTATTGACACTCTACACTGTGTTCCAACAATCACAACAGTATTGACACTCTACACTGTGTTCCAACAATCACAACAGTATTGACACTCTACACTGTGTTCCAGCAAATGACAACAGTATTGACACTCTACACTGTGTTCCAACAATCACAACAGTATTGACACTCTACACTGTGTTCCAACAATCACAACAGTATTGACACTCTACACTGTGTTCCAGCAAATGACAACAGTATTGACACTCTACACTGTGTTCCAACAATCACAACAGTATTGACACTCTACACTGTGTTCCAGCAAATGACAACAGTATTGAAACTCTACACTGTGTTCCAGTACAATGACAACAGTATTGACACTCTACACTGTGTTCCAACAATCACAACAGTATTGACACTCTACACTGTGTTCCAGCAAATGACAACAGTATTGACACTCTACACTGTGTTCCAGTACAATGACAACAGTATTGACACTCTACACTGTGTTCCAACAATCACAACAGTATTGACACTCTACACTGTGTTCCAACAATCACAACAGTATTGACACTCTACACTGTGTTCCAGCAAATTACAACAGTATTGACACTCTACACTGTGTTCCAACAATCACAACAGTATTGACACTCTACACTGTGTTCCAACAATCACAACAGTATTGACACTCTACACTGTGTTCCAGCAAATGACAACAGTATTGACACTCTACACTGTGTTCCAACAATCACAACAGTATTGACACTCTACACTGTGTTCCAACAATCACAACAGTAGTGACACTCTACACTGTGTTCCAGCAAATGACAACAGTAGTGACACTCTACACTGTGTTCCAACAATCACAACAGTATTGACACTCTACACTGTGTTCCAACAATCACAACAGTATTGACACTCTACACTGTGTTCCAACAAATGACAACAGTAGTGACACTCTACACTGTGTTCCAGCAAATGACAACAGTATTGACACTCTACACTGTGTTCCAACAAATGACAACAGTATTGACACTCTACACTGTGTTCCAACAAATGACAACAGTATTGACACTCTACACTGTGTTCCAGCAAATTTTAACAGTATTGACACTCTACACTGTGTTCCAGCAAATGACAACAGTATTGACACTCTACACTGTGTTCGAGCAAATGACAACAGTATTGACACTCTACACTGTGTTCCAGCAAATGTTAACAGTATTGACACTCTACACTGTGTTCCAGCAAATGACAACAGTATTGACACTCTACACTATGTTCCAACAAATATCAATAGTATTGACACTCTACACTGTGTTCCAACAAATGACAACAGTATTGACACTCTACACTGTGTTCCAACAAATGACAACAGTATTGACACTCTACACTGTGTTCCAACAAATGACAACAGTATTGACACTCTACACTGTGTTCCAACAAATGACAACAGTATTGACACTCTACACTGTGTTCCAGCAAATGACAACAGTATTGACACTCTACACTGTGTTCCAGCAAATGACAACAGTATTGACACTCTACACTGTGTTCCAGTACAATGACAACAGTATTGACACTCTACACTGTGTTCCAACAATCACAACAGTATTGACACTCTACACTGTGTTCCAACAATCACAACAGTATTGACACTCTACACTGTGTTCCAGCAAATGACAACAGTATTGACACTCTACACTGTGTTCCAACAATCACAACAGTATTGACACTCTACACTGTGTTCCAACAATCACAACAGTATTGACACTCTACACTGTGTTCCAGCAAATGACAACAGTATTGACACTCTACACTGTGTTCCAACAATCACAACAGTATTGACACTCTACACTGTGTTCCAGCAAATGACAACAGTATTGACACTCTACACTGTGTTCCAGTACAATGACAACAGTATTGACACTCTACACTGTGTTCCAACAATCACAACAGTATTGACACTCTACACTGTGTTCCAGCAAATGACAACAGTATTGACACTCTACACTGTGTTCCAGTACAATGACAACAGTATTGACACTCTACACTGTGTTCCAACAATCACAACAGTATTGACACTCTACACTGTGTTCCAACAATCACAACAGTATTGACACTCTACACTGTGTTCCAGCAAATGACAACAGTATTGACACTCTACACTGTGTTCCAACAATCACAACAGTATTGACACTCTACACTGTGTTCCAACAATCACAACAGTATTGACACTCTACACTGTGTTCCAGCAAATGACAACAGTATTGACACTCTACACTGTGTTCCAACAATCACAACAGTATTGACACTCTACACTGTGTTCCAACAATCACAACAGTAGTGACACTCTACACTGTGTTCCAGCAAATGACAACAGTAGTGACACTCTACACTGTGTTCCAACAATCACAACAGTATTGACACTCTACACTGTGTTCCAACAATCACAACAGTATTGACACTCTACACTGTGTTCCAACAAATGACAACAGTAGTGACACTCTACACTGTGTTCCAGCAAATGACAACAGTATTGACACTCTACACTGTGTTCCAACAAATGACAACAGTATTGACACTCTACACTGTGTTCCAACAAATGACAACAGTATTGACACTCTACACTGTGTTCCAGCAAATTTTAACAGTATTGACACTCTACACTGTGTTCCAGCAAATGACAACAGTATTGACACTCTACACTGTGTTCGAGCAAATGACAACAGTATTGACACTCTACACTGTGTTCCAGCAAATGTTAACAGTATTGACACTCTACACTGTGTTCCAGCAAATGACAACAGTATTGACACTCTACACTATGTTCCAACAAATATCAATAGTATTGACACTCTACACTGTGTTCCAACAAATGACAACAGTATTGACACTCTACACTGTGTTCCAACAAATGACAACAGTATTGACACTCTACACTGTGTTCCAACAAATGACAACAGTATTGACACTCTACACTGTGTTCCAACAAATGACAACAGTATTGACACTCTACACTGTGTTCCAGCAAATGACAACAGTATTGACACACTACACTGTGTTCGAGCAAATGACAACAGTATTGACACTCTACACTGTGTTCCAGCAAATGTTAACAGTATTGACACTCTACACTGTGTTCCAGCAAATGACAACAGTATTGACACTCTACACTATGTTCCAACAAATATCAATAGTATTGACACTCTACACTGTGTTCCAACAAATGACAACAGTATTGACACTCTACACTGTGTTCCAACAAATGACAACAGTATTGACACTCTACACTGTGTTCCAACAAATGACAACAGTATTGACACTCTACACTGTGTTCCAGCAAATGACAACAGTATTGACACTCTACACTGTGTTCCAGCAAATGACAACAGTATCGACACTCTACACTGTGTTCCAACAATGACAACAGTATTGACACTCTACACTGTGTTCCAGCAAATGACAACAGTATTGACACTCTACACTGTGTTCCAGCAAATGACAACAGTATTGACACTCTACACTGTGTTCCAGCAAATTTTAACAGTATTGACACTCTACACTGTGTTCCAGCAAATGACAACAGTATTGACACTCTACACTGTGTTTTAGCAAATTTTAACAGTATTGACACTCTACACTGTGTTCCAGCAAATGACAACAGTATTGACACTCTACACTGTGTTCCAACAAATGACAACAGTATTGACACTCTACACTGTGTTCCAGCAAATGACAACAGTATTGACACTCTACACTGTGTTCCAGCAAATTTTAACAGTATTGACACTCTACACTGTGTTCCAGCAATGACAACAGTATTGACACTCTACACTGTGTTCCAGTACAATGACAACAGTATTGACACTCTGCACTGTGTTCCAACAAATGACAACAGTATTGACACTCTACACTGTGTTCAATATAAGTCATTGACATTGTATTGTCTACAGTATCACATCATCTTTATTCTCACGTTTAACTGTTTTATTCCCGATATCATATAAATAAATTTGAAAAACATCAAAATGGTTTCAGACATATCCACAATTTAAAACGTTAAGAAAACAAAAATATAGAAACATTGCTTTAGCTACTTTATTATTTTAATTAACTTAATGATCATTAATTGTTAAATAACACAATCCTATACATTAAAGATCATTATAGGACTAGCACACAGTTAATTGTTGAACACTTTTGCTTTATTTTCATAGTATTTATAGAAATACAGTTTATTATTTAACAAGTACATTGAGCCAAAAAAAAAAAACAACTTCACATTTTAACTTCATTTCATTGATTGTTGGTTACGAGCACTCCTGATGCGTAAAAAAATAAATGGTCTGTCAATGTTTCTGTTGCTGCTAGGGATGTGCCTTTATTCTGTGTGGACAGAGAAGAAGAAATACACAAATGGCGTGTCGTTACGGTTGAATAGCTAATAGCTGCTCAGTCTTCAATCGTCAAAATTAATCCCTAATAATCCAGCAAATATGTGAATAATTATAACACAGCAAATACGTGAATAATTATAACACAGCAAATACGTGAATAATTATAACACAGCAAATATGTGATTAATTATAACACAGCAAATATGTGATTAATTATAACACAGCAAATATGTGAATAATTATAACACAGCAAATATGTGAATAATTATAACACAGCAAATACGTGAATAATTATAACACAGCAAATACGTGAATAATTAGAACACAGCAAATATGTGAATAATTATAACACAGTCAAGGGGCGCGGTGGTAGAGCAGCAACGCGTTGAACTAGCGTACCGCAGGTCCCGATTTCGAATCCTGGTGAAGGCTATTTTTTTCCCGGAGTGTGTCCCTGATTCTACCCAGCTCACATGTGTACCTGACCATAGTTGGGATAAAGTAAAGGCCCTATGATCAATTTGACCCGAAGGGTACTTTACTTTACTAAATTCAGGACATTTTATCTGGTAGGAATTCTTTAAAATATATTGTTTCTGCTCCGTTTTCAAATAATCAAAAATATACTTCTGTAGTTACATCATTTTTGAAAAATTGCATTAAATGATTAATTTTGGTTGTCGGGACGCCGCATTTTTGTAATGCTGAAATCTATAAAACAAAAAACTGGACCCATTTGAAGAGAAGACTATTGACTGTCGAGGATTGAATTTATTGTGTATAACACAGATGTGCTCTCCTTTTGCTACAGAATAAAATTAAAATATCAATTTATATCTCCTAAAGCAGTCTGTAAACTTGACTTACCGATGCTCCTTAAGCAGTGTGTCAACTTGACTTACCGATGCTCCTTAAGCAGTGTGTCAACTTGACTTACCGATGCTCCTTAAGCAGTGTGTCAACTTGACTTACCGATACTCCTTAAGCAGTGTGTCAACTTGACTTACCGATACTCCTTAAGCAGTGTGTCAACTTGACTTACCGATACTCCTTAAGCAGTGTGTCGACTTGACTTACCGATACTCCTTAAGCAGTGTGTCGACTTGACTTACCGATACTCCTTAAGCAGTGTGTCGACTTGACTTACCGATACTCCTTAAGCAGTGTGTCGACTTGACTTACCGATACTCCTTAAGCAGTGTGTCGACTTGACTTACCGATACTCCTTAAGCAGTGTGTCGACTTGACTTACCGATACTCCTTAAGCAGTGTGTCGACTTGACTTACCGATACTCCTTAAGCAGTGTGTCAACTTGACTTACCGATACTCCTTAAGCAGTGTGTCAACTTGACTTACCGATACTCCTTAAGCAGTGTGTCAACTTGACTTACCGATACTCCTTAAGCAGTGTGTCAACTTGACTTACCGATACTCCTTAAGCAGTGTGTCAACTTGACTTACCGATACTCCTTAAGCAGTGTGTCGACTTGACTTACCGATACTCCTTAAGCAGTGTGTCGACTTGACTTACCGATACTCCTTAAGCAGTGTGTCGACTTGACTTACCGATACTCCTTAAGCAGTGTGTCGACTTGACTTACCGATACTCCTTAAGCAGTGTGTCGACTTGACTTACCGATACTCCTTAAGCAGTGTGTCGACTTGACTTACCGATACTCCTTAAGCAGTGTGTCAACTTGACTTACCGATACTCCTTAAGCAGTGTGTCAACTTGACTTACCGATACTCCTTAAGCAGTGTGTCAACTTGACTTACCGATACTCCTTAAGCAGTGTGCCAACTTGACTTACCGATATAACTGTTACATCGTGGAAAATTAGCTGGGGGAGAAGGCCAAAGGTTAAAGGACTCATTCACCAAGGCCAGCATGCCGTCGAGCATGTGTAGGTTAATGTGACAATGTAACGTCCACAGTCCAGGGTTGTCTGCCTGAGGTCAAACATTAGCATACATTAGAAGAAAATACTCCATTTTGTAACATTCAGTTTAAATTATTTTACAAACTTCTTTTTTTACCCCTTATATAAAAAGTTACAAACATAACCATATCGTCATAACATGTATGTAAAAAGTAATAAACCATCCTACAAGGTACAGTGGAACGAGCACGCAGAAAAGGTCTCCAGAAAAAGAAGTTGTTGGACAACCCTGAAAGAGTGGACTACCCCTAGACACGCTTCTGCAAATGGCTTCTGACCGAGACGAGGAACCTCAGTGAATAATAAGCTGTGCTGCGGAAACCTTCCTTGTTACACGGCACGCCACCCCTTTGTCGTTGGGTGGCTGGAGTCCGGTCAGAGCTCTGGTGTGCCCCCCAGAGCTCACTCCTAATACTTTACGCCCTGGACTATAGAGCGCCCTGGACTATAGAGCGTTGGGCTCGTCTGGTGTTTTTTTAAAGATATATTGTAATGCTGACCGGGACGCATGGAGAAATCTGGTTACGCGCACCGTCGTACCACCCCCACCAATGTAAGTCACGGGTCTGATGATGATGTTAATGAAGAAACAGAAGAAAATTGTCACAACCTTTACTTAAAAAGTATTAAACAGAACCGAATAGTCACTAACTGTGTGTAAAAAGTTATAAATAGAACCAAAATGTCACAACCTTAAACCGAGTGATGACATAACCTCCCGAAGGTACCAAGATGGTGTCCTTAACGGGGGCGTTGTTCAGGTCCAAACCAGGTATGTCGCCAGAATTCCAACTCTCATTGGCCCATTGGGCACTATTGCAGAAACTTTCAAATCCGTTTTCTCCCTGGCCACAGTTGATATCAGAGTTTTGTCTAATGAATTCCCCGGTAATATTGTCATATTCGGGATAAGCATATTTTACAACCTAAAAGTAAACAAAAAAAAATGGTTTCAATTTCAATCAATTGATTGAATTTTAGCTCAAAGACTAAATGGCCTAAACATTTTGAGCACGTGGTTTTACTTTGTCACCAATTGGTTCCATTATTAAAAAACTCGACCTAAACTTATATGATCACTTCGCTCAAATTACTTTAATAATATATGTTTATATATATGTAAATATATATATGCTAGAAATAATTGTTTATATGTAACATGCAAAAACGTAAAATGCAATAAGTGTAAGATATATTCAACTAGTGTTAACTATAGCGTTAGAGATTATCTGGGTTAGTTTAGACTGTGCAGTGTTCTAGAATCCTCTTGACTTAGAGAGTTTCAATGACGTCATTGTTCTTCCTGTTTCTACAATTTTCGGCACTTACTATTCTCTTACTTTCAACACAAAAACTTTTATGCCGGTGGATAAAATTGTAATTGTTGTTGTTAAAGAAGTTTACAAAACAATTGTTCTATATAAATATTATGAAAACTTTTTACTAGAGATTACATATTGTGTTCATACTTTAAACCTAATGTATTATAGAACAGATCTGTACACAGATGCTTTTTGAAGCTTGTCACATGAATTTGGTTGGCTGACCAAAAGAGGAAAACCAGTAAGTTTACATCATTTAAAACACTAATAGAAATGTAAAACTAGACTCGGACCACGGATGAGCATAGGACGCCATAGTCTTCTTTATAGAAGGAGCGTCAGTAGTAAAAGATAAGACTTCTCAAATGGGGGTTAGTTAACTTGACTTACTTGGAAAGAATGGCCATGCAGATGAATAGGGTGGTCCCACCCACGTCCGGCGCCCAGGTTAGAGAAGACCATTTGGACAAGGTCGTTACTGGAAATTGATACATGATAGGGACAGTGGCACACCTTGTTGTTGCCACATTCTTCTCGTGAGCATATGTGGTTTGAGTCATGGGGCTGTTGAGATCCAATAATAGCACGTTAGCTAACACATAAATACAAGATACATAGTCTGTGGACGTTTAGACTTTCAATCTATTCGTAAAAAAAACACAGTAAATATATGCGTATAAAGACGATTGCAGATAGACGAAATATGAAGTGTAACATTGTAAATGAACTGTGACAATGAAATGCATATATTAATTATAAATAGTATATAGAAGATTGCAGAGAGTGGCATGGACAGAGAAAGCATCTAATGAGGATGTGCTCAACATGTCAAATGCTAATAGAGAATTAATTGTAAACACCATGAAGAAGAAATCAACGTTAGTAGGCCATATAATAAGAAAAGAAAAAACATCGAAAACATCAAAATAACTGGAAATCTGGAGGGAAACTGATGCAGAGGAAGACAGAGAAGGGAGATATTAGATGATATAGCGGGATGGTATACCAAATACAACAGAAATGCTGGAGTTTACCAGTAGATGATATAGCGGGATGGTATACCAAATACAACAGAAATGCTGGAGTTTACCAGTAGATGATATAGCGGGATGGTATACCAAATACAACAGAAATGCTGGAGTTTACCAGTAGATGATATAGCGGGATGGTATACCAAATACAACAGAAATGCTGGAGTTTACCAGTAGATGATATAGCGGGATGGTATACCAAATACAACAGAAATGCTGGAGTTTACCAGTAGATGATATAGCGGGATGGTATACCAAATACAACAGAAATGCTGGAGTTTACCAGTAGATGATATAGCGGGATGGTATACCAAATACAACAGAAATGCTGGAGTTTACCAGTAGATGATATAGCGGGATGGTATACCAAATACAACAGAAATGCTAGAGTTTACCAGTAGAAATGATACGTAGAAAGACATTATCGCCTTTGCTAACCGGCATGACACCTTATTATATATATATATATATATTTAAACCTCCAAACTATTCTTTGAAAGTATTCTGGCCAGCTGAAGAGTACAATACATATCACGTTAAATAACAATAATTATTATCATCAAAGTTTAGAAAGTTGTAAATATTGTATGTTTACCTGGACTAGTGGAGCCACATGATAGTCTCGGTAAGCTCTGCCATTGACAGAGCCAGGTGTCTCAGTGTAGCCAGGAAAAGCAAAGTTTAAGAAATGCTGGACAATTGGTCTACCTGGTTCTGACTGGGAGATGGTAGAGTTAGATTTATATATTTTCTTTGTACAATAAATGTAAAATACATGTCCAGAATAGTTTTATAGAAAATAACCATTGGTTTACTATGCCTTAATGTTAACTGTACCCAACAATACAGCCCAATAGTTAAATAATTTGGAAGCAAAGCCCACACTAGTGTTAAGATGAACACTCTGTGTTTACACTGTTTCTAGTATAGGGCAAGGCTTAGCGAACATTTTAATAATACTAGACTACTAGACTATGCCAAAGTAGGCCTGCAAATAGCCTAAATGTCATCCTGCGCTTTACTTTACTCGAAGAAGAGACTTGAATAGCATTCCGGGGGGGGGGGGGGGATCTTCCACGTGCCATTAGATGATAAGTCAGAGTAGCCTACTTAGCCTGGCACACTTGACGTATGTTGCCGATTCTGGTCTAAGAGATATACTAAGCTGCGGACAGTAATACGAAGTAAAATACCTCCAGCCTTTCAGTAGCGGCCGACTTGACTTTGTTGAAATTGTGACACTCAATATAGGATCCTTTTGGATAGTCCCGAAACGGACAGTTAAACACACGGCATGTGTTCCCTTTACAGCAGTCTTTTCTCTTGGTGACCGGCTCCTTATCTCTGGGGACGCCCACGTAGTTAAGAATCGCCTCTGCAACATGATGGTAACCGACCTAAAAAGTTATTCATAGGAATTATTTTCTAATCTTATATATTACAGAGTTTCTTTTATATAGAACCATTTGTTGTCTGTAGTTTGAATGTAGTTTTGCAATTTGATGTTTTAAATCATGTTGAGTTACTGGTTTTCCGGGTTTGGATTACCGTTAGTATAAGGTATTATAACAACCTTGGTTTGGATTACCGTTAGTATAAGGTATTATAACAACCTTGTCGAACCAACTTGATCCATAGGGTCTGTAAAGCAGCGCTAACAAGTTTTCAAGGCCACGGCAAAGGCCTAACAGGGGACTGTAAAAAGGCTGCCCAGAATCGAGTGTGCTGGAGAGCTGTTGCGGAGGCCCTATGTTCCACAAGGAGCCAAATGAACTAAGCAAGTAAGCAGGCTTCAAAATCTAAAAGTTTTTCTCAGTAATAAATCGTGTACTGTCATTTACTTCTAGAACATGTGACTTTTAAAATTAATATTTAACGATAATAAACTGCTTATAAAAGTAGTAAGACTATTGATTCAGTAGTTCAAATGTCCCTACCTCTAGGGTATGTCCCCTAATCCAGTAGTTTTTAATGGTTCTATTGCAAGTGATCATCACATCAATGCGTTCTGCCGGGTGGATAATGACAGACTCCACCTCAAAGGGCTGCAGGTCATAACCATCAGAAGCAACGACCAGCAGACGATGGTGATCGATGGACACACGGAAAGGATACACGTCACCAGGATGAAACAACCGCAATCTAGGGAGAAATAATATCACATTTAGAACTAAGCTGTAACAATGAGAAATAATGTCACATTTAGAACTAAGCTGTAACTGGGAGAAATAATTTCACATGTAGAACTTTGTTGTAACAAGGAGAAATAATGTCACATTTAGAACTCAGCTGTAACAAGGAGAAATAATGTCACATTTAGAACTCAGCTGTAACTGGGAGAAATAATGTCACATTTAGAACTCAGCTGTAACAAGGAAAAAAAAGTCACATTTAGATTTCATCTGTAACAAGGAGAAATAATGTCACATTTAGAACTCATCTATAACAAGGAGAAATAATGTCACATTTAGAACTCAGCTGTAACAAGGAGAATTATGTCACATTTAGAACTCAGCTGTAACTAGGAGAAATTATGTCACATTTAGAACTCAGCTGTAACAAGGAGAAATAATGTCACATTTAGAACTCAGCTGTAACCGGGAGAAATAATGCCACATTTAGAACTCAGCTGTAACAAGGAGAATTAATGTCACATTTAGAACTCAGCTGTTACAAGGAGAAATAATTTCACATATGGAACTCAGCTGTAACAAGGAGAAATAATGTCACATTTAGAACTCAGCTGTAACTTGGAGAAATAATGTCACATTTAGAACTCAGCTGTAACAAGGAGAATTAATGTCACATTTAGAACTCAGCTGTAACTGGGAGAAATAATGTCACATTTAGAACTCAGCTGTAACAGGGATAATTAATGTCACATTTAGAATTCAGCTGTAACAAGGAGAAATAATTTCACATTTAAAACTCAGATCTAACGTCTTCACATGCCCCCATGTTGATATTTCACATATAAAACTTAGCTGTAATAGAGGGAAGCGTATTTCTTCAACTTCTTGACTAACTAGAACTCATTGTGACAAGTGACGTTATTATTTTAGCTAGATATAGGTTTCAATATTACTACATGTGCACTAGTTAGATATAGGTTTAATATTACTAAATGTGCACTAGCTAGATATAGGTTTCGATATGACTAAATGTGCACTAGCTAGATATAGGTTTTGATATTACTAAATGTGCACTAGCTAGATATAGGTTTCAATATTACTAAACGTGCACTAGCTAGATATAGGTTTCAATATTACTAAATGTGCACTAGCTAGATATAGGTTTCAATATTACTAAATGTGCACTAGCTAGATATAGGTTTCAATATTACTAAATGTGCACTAGCTAGATAGAGGTTTCAATATTACTAAATGTGCACTAGCTAGATATAAGTTTCAATATTACTAAATGTGCACTAGCTAGATATAGGTTTCAATATTACTAAATGTGCTCTAGTTTGATATAGGTTTAATATTACTAAATTTGCACTAGCTACATATAGGTTTCCATATTACTAAATGTGCACTGTGCTCAACTTCTTGACTAACTAGAACTCATTGTGACAAGTGACGTTATTATTTTAGCTAGATATAGGTTTCAATATTACTACATGTGCACTAGTTAGATATAGGTTTAATATTACTAAATGTGCACTAGCTAGATATAGGTTTCGATATGACTAAATGTGCACTAGCTAGATATAGGTTTCGATATTACTAAATGTGCACTAGCTAGATATAGGTTTCAATATTACTAAACGTGCACTAGCTAGATATAGGTTTCAATATTACTAAATGTGCACTAGCTAGATATAGGTTTCCATATTACTAAATGTGCACTAGCTAGATATAGGTTTCAATATTACTAAATGTGCACTAGCTAGATAGAGGTTTCAATATTACTAAATGTGCACTAGCTAGATATAAGTTTCAATATTACTAAATGTGCACTAGCTAGATATAGGTTTCAATATTACTAAATGTGCTCTAGCTAGATATAGGTTTAATATTACTAAATTTGCACTAGCTACATATAGGTTTCAATATTACTAAATGTGCACTGTGCTCCTTGGTCGGGGTGGCATATATTGCTTTTTAGACTAGGCAACTATGCTCATGTGGCCCTTCAACTTAACGAAAACTATGCACTCACCTATATGTTTGGCCTTGCTCCACACTAAACACAGACAGTGGAGCGCCATTGTGTTTACCTTTGTTGTCATAGAAACGACCTTTTCCGTTTATGAGACCAGATTGGAAAAGAAAAGCACTGCAGATGTATAAAGATGTATAAAGATGTATAAAGATGTATAAAGATGTATAAAGATGTATAAAGATGTATAAAGATGTATAAAGAAACAAAGTTTCATTAGATATAGTAAATAAACTACTTTCAATTAATATCTAAGTAAAGTAACAAACGGCCCAAATTGATCCAAAAGGCGAGTCAAGCAACTTTCACCAGTTTCTGTGGCCACGGCATACTATATCAAGGCCCGGATGCATAGAACAGGATGACGATGCTTGTCCATCGGTTTCGGTGAAGACCAGCCTCTGACAGAGTCATAGTTGGGATCACGGATGCGTGGCTTGATGGCCAGTGATAGCGGAGCTGACTTCGCCCGATCTTATGAGGTGTTGCTTTTCAATTGCGTCATTTATCTTCGTGGGCTGCTGCTCCAGTGAAAGTCATTTATCTTCGTGGGCTGCTGCTCCAGTGAAAGTCATTTATCTTCGTGGGCTGCTGCTCCAGTGAAAGTCATTTATCTTCGTGGGCTGTTGCTCCAGTGAAAGTCATTTATCTTCGTGGGCTGCTGCTCCAGTGAAAGTCATTTATCTTCGTGGGCTGCTGCTCCAGTGAAGTCATTTATCTTCGAGGGCTGTTGCTCCAGTGAAAGTCATTTATCTTCGTGGGCTGTTGCTCCAGTGAAAGTCATTTATCTTCGTGGGCTGCTGCTCCAGTGAAAGTCATTTATCTTCGTGGGTTGCTGCTCCAGTGAAAGTCATTTATCTTCGTGGGCTGCTGCTCCAGTGAAAGTAATTTATCTTCGTGGGCTGCTGCTCCAGTGAAAGTCATTTATCTTCGTGGGCTGCTGCTCCAGTGAAAGTCATTTATCTTCGTGGGCTGCTGCTCCAGTGAAAGTCATTTATCTTCGTGGGCTGCTGCTCCAGTGAAAGTCATGTAGCGCTATGAGGATCGCTTTCCCGGTTGTAAGGATCACCATAGAAACTGTCTAATAATAGTGTTTGTTAGTGCACGCCACGTATTGTGATTAATGTTCAGTGGTGAAGACTCCAGTTTGACAATATATCTATTGACAACCAATATATCTATTGACAACCAATATATCTATTGACAACCAATATATCTATTGACAACCAATATATCTATTGACAACCAATATATCTATTGACAACCAAAATATCTATTGACAACCAATATATCTATTGACAACCAATATATCTATTGACAACCAATATATCTATTGACAACCAATATATCTATTGACAACCAATATATCTATTGACAACCAATATATCTATTGACAACCAATATATCTATTGACAACAAATATATCTATTGACAACCAATATATCTATTGACAACCAATATATCTATTGACAACCAATATATCTATTGACAACCAATATATCTATTGACAACCAATATATCTATTGACAACCAATATATCTATTGACAACCAATATATCTATTGACAACCAATATATCTATTGACAACCAATATATCTATTGACAACCAATATATCTATTGACAACCAATATATCTATTGACAACAAATATATCTATTGACAACCAATATATCTATTGACAACCAATATATCTATTGACAACCAATATATCTATTGACAACCAATATATCTATTGACAACCAATATATCTATTGACAACCAATATATCTATTGACAACCAATATATCTATTGACAACCAATATATCTCGACCAGCGATTTCCCCATAGCACTGTTGCGTTTCTCTTGTATTTAGAATATAATCTTTAGATTTTAGAAAATACTCTTTTATTTCTCTTGGTTTGTATGAAAATATCAACTGCTGGGGAGAGGTCAAATACAATTTTGATAATAACTACTCAATAACAATAAAATATTAAGAATTGTTTGGTAAATTTCATTTGTTCCAACTCGGAGCCTTCAGTTCCTTGCAAAAAGAAACATAATGATTTTATTATTTCAATGATTTGGGCAGCCTTTTTTTTTTTTTTTTTTAGAATAAGCTAACATGATAACTAAGATTACGGTCTTAGACAAAATAAGGCGGACAACTCTAGGTAATTATTAAATATTTAAATATTATTATACATTTATTGCCCTTAAAACACGTTCAGCTGCAACACATCAGAAAGACCTTTGACAGACTTGAATACTTACCTGTAATTAATATTGGCGACTGTTTTGGATGTAGGGTGCTTACGGCCCTCGTGGTAAAGCCCCCATCTCATTTTCAGGGCACCTGTGGTTGTATCCCAACTGTGGTTCCAGTCGTGAAACATGAGAATAAACTCCCTTTGTCCTGCAGTCACAGTTGACCTGATGTCAGACACGGTACTTAAAGGTCAGACACGATAGTTAAGTCAAAGGTTGAAATAATGGTATAATATGCGAAACAAAAATCTTAAAATCATTCTAGGGAACAAACGTGGGCTACATGATTATAATATATATATATATTATACAGAGGGTGGATCTGGACACCTCGCCAGGGCTAAAAGAGCAGCAAAGAACATTGGCTGCCTCTGCCCAAACTCCAGAGAAGCCACTTTTCCGTCTGTCTCTCAATGATAGAACTCCACAGCCACAACAAATACTGCCAAGCTGGTGAAATCACAAAGGAGGGAAATCTGATCGTCTTATCTCGAGACTATGGAGCCAATTATGATATAATGTGTGTGTGCGTGTGAGTGTGTAAGTGTGAAAATCTAGTATTATGTGTGTAAGTATTTCTTTATTTTGGATCATTCGTAACGGTATATTTTAGTAAATACGTATCTGGTATTTAATCAACAAGGACAGGTATATTCAATTGTACTGCGAACTTTATTTCATATCGGACAGCCTGCTGTTATATATGACAGCCCGCTGTTATACTGGACATTCTGCAATTATACCAGACAGCCTGCTGTTATATCGGACAGCCTGCTATTATACCTGACAGCCTACTGTTATACCAGACGGTCTTCAGTTATAGCGGATAGCCTGTGGTTATACCGGACAGCCTACTGTTATACCGGACAGCCTTCTATTTTACCGGACAGCCTGCTGTTATACCGGAAGGTATACCTGCCAACCTTATTGCTAACGTTGTATTTATTTCCTACTTCAACTGGTCAATATTGCTAACGTTGTATTTATTTCCTACTTCAACTGGTCAATATTGCTAACGTTGTATTTATTTCCTACTTCAAAAGGTCAATATTGCTAACGTTCTATTTATTTCCTACTTCAACTGGTCAATATTGCTAACGTTGTATTTATTTCCTACTTCAAAAGGTCAATATTGCTAACGTTCTATTTATTTCCTACTTCAACTGGTCAATATTGCTAACGTTGTATTTATTTCCTACTTCAAAAGGTCAATATTGCTAACGTTCTATTTATTTCCTACTTCAACTGGTCAATATTGCTAACGTTGTATTTATTTCCTACTTCAAAAGGTCAATATTGCTAACGTTCTATTTATTTCCTACTTCAACTGGTCAATATTGCTAACGTTGTATTTATTTCCTACTTCAAAAGGTCAATATTGCTAACGTTCTATTTATTTCCTACTTCAACTGGTCAATATTGCTAACGTTCTATTTATTTCCTACTTCAAAAGGTCAATATTGCTAACGTTGTATTTATTTCCTACTTCAAAAGGTCAATATTGCTAACGTTCTATTTATTTCCTACTTCAACTGGTCAATATTGCTAACGTTGTATTTATTTCCTACTTCAAAAGGTCAATATTGCTAACGTTCTATTTATTTCCTACTTCAACTGGTCAATATTGCTAACGTTGTATTTATTTCCTACTTCAAAAGGTCAATATTGCTAACGTTCTATTTATTTCCTACTTCAACTGGTCAATATTGCTAACGTTGTATTTATTTCCTACTTCAAAAGGTCAATATTGCTAACGTTCTATTTATTTCCTACTTCAACTGGTCAATATTGCTAACGTTGTATTTATTTCCTACTTCAAAAGGTCAATATTGCTAACGTTCTATTTATTTCCTACTTCAACTGGTCAATATTGCTAACGTTGTATTTATTTCCTACTTCAAAAGGTCAATATTGCTAACGTTCTATTTATTTCCTACTTCAACTGGTCAATATTGCTAACGTTGTATTTATTTCCTACTTCAAAAGGTCAATATTGCTAACGTTCTATTTATTTCCTACTTCAACTGGTCAATATTGCTAACGTTGTATTTATTTCCTACTTCAAAAGGTCAATATTGCTAACGTTCTATTTATTTCCTACTTCAACTGGTCAATATTGCTAACGTTCTATTTATTTCCTACTTCAACTGGTCAATATTGCTAACGTTCTATTTATTTCCTACTTCAACTGGTCAATATTGCTAACGTTGTATTTATTTCCTACTTCAAAAGGTCAATATTGCTAACGTTGTATTTATTTCCTACTTCAACTGGTCAATATTGCTAACGTTGTATTTATTTCCTACTTCAACTGGTCAATATTGCTAACGTTCTATTTATTTCCTACTTCAACTGGTCAATATTGCTAACGTTCTATTTATTTCCTACTTCAACTGGTCAATATTGCTAACGTTGTATTTATTTCCTACTTCAACTGGTCAATATTGCTAACGTTCTATTTATTTCCTACTTCAACTGGTCAATATTGCTAACGTTCTATTTATTTCCTACTTCAACTGGTCAATATTGCTAACGTTGTATTTATTTCCTACTTCAAAAGGTCAATATTGCTAACGTTCTATTTATTTCCTACTTCAACTGGTCAATATTGCTAACGTTGTATTTATTTCCTACTTCAACTGGTCAATATTGCTAACGTTGTATTTATTTCCTACTTCAAAAGGTCAATATTGCTAACGTTGTATTTATTTCCTACTTCAAAAGGTCAATATTGCTAACGTTGTATTTATTTCCTACTTCAACTGGTCAATATTGCTAACGTTGTATTTATTTCCTACTTCAACTGGTCAATATTGCTAACGTTGTATTTATTTCCTACTTCAACTGGTCAATATTGCTAATGTTGTATTTATTTCCTACTTCAACTGGTCAATATTGCTAACGTTGTATTTATTTCCTACTTCAACTGGTCAATATTGCTAACGTTGTATTTATTTCCTACTTCAAAAGGTCAATATTGCTAACGTTGTATTTATTTCCTACTTCAACTGGTCAATATTGCTAACGTTGTATTTATTTCCTACTTCAACTGGTCAATATTGCTAACGTTGTATTTATTTCCTACTTCAACTGGTCAATATTGCTAACGTTCTATTTATTTCCTACTTCAACTGGTCAATATTGCTAACGTTGTATTTATTTCCTACTTCAAAAGGTCAATATTGCTAACGTTGTATTTATTTCCTACTTCAACTGGTCAATATTGCTAACGTTGTATTTATTTCCTACTTCAACTGGTCAATATTGCTAACGTTGTATTTATTTCCTACTTCAAAAGGTCAATATTGCTAACGTTGTATTTATTTCCTACTTCAAAAGGTCAATATTGCTAACGTTGTATTTATTTCCTACTTCAACTGGTCAATATTGCTAACGTTGTATTTATTTCCTACTTCAACTGGTCAATATTGCTAACGTTGTATTTATTTCCTACTTCAACTGGTCAATATTGCTAATGTTGTATTTATTTCCTACTTCAACTGGTCAATATTGCTAACGTTGTATTTATTTCCTACTTCAACTGGTCAATATTGCTAACGTTGTATTTATTTCCTACTTCAAAAGGTCAATATTGCTAACGTTGTATTTATTTCCTACTTCAACTGGTCAATATTGCTAACGTTGTATTTATTTCCTACTTCAACTGGTCAATATTGCTAACGTTGTATTTATTTCCTACTTCAACTGGTCAATATTGCTAACGTTGTATTTATTTCCTACTTCAACTGGTCAATATTGCTAACGTTGTATTTATTTCCTACTTCAAAAGGTCAATATTGCTAACGTTGTATTTATTTCCTACTTCAACTGGTCAATATTGCTAACGTTGTATTTATTTCCTACTTCAAAAGGTCAATATTGCTAACGTTGTATTTATTTCCTACTTCAACTGGTCAATATTGCTAACGTTGTATTTATTTCCTACTTCAACTGGTCAATATTGCTAACGTTGTATTTATTTCCTACTTCAACTGGTCAATATTGCTAACGTTGTATTTATTTCCTACTTCAACTGGTCAATATTGCTAACGTTGTATTTATTTCCTACTTCAACTGGTCAATATTGCTAACGTTGTATTTATTTCCTACTTCAAAAGGTCAATATTGCTAACGTTGTATTTATTTCCTACTTCAACTGGTCAATATTGCTAACGTTGTATTTATTTCCTACTTCAACTGGTCAATATTGCTAACGTTGTATTTATTTCCTACTTCAACTGGTCAATATTGCTAGCGTTCTACTTATTTCCTACTTCAACTGGTCAATATTGCTAGCGTTGTATTTATTTCCTACTTCAACTGGTCAATATTGCTGACCGTGGGTGCACAATGAATGCTCCATATACTCCGTTGGTCATTTGAGGCCCACTGTGGGCGTGGTAGAAGTAAGATCCTTCAGGGTAGGCTCTGAACAAATGGAGGAAAAATTATCAATGAATAATTTTGTAAGTAATAAAAAAATAAATTAACAAAGAACTGTAAAACTGTATAGACACAATTAGGCTCGCCTTATTTCAAGATTAGTATAACTTATCTGTTTAAGTTAATCAATTTTTTTTAATCTAACGTATTAATCCGCTGTATTTAATTCAGCGATACAAGATTTAAATCTACTAATCTGTAACTAATCTCTAGCCCACGCGCAGATTTTACAGAATCAATAAGTTTTTTGTTAAATTTATTATTTGCATATATACACATCACCAATGTACATGTATTGGTCTATTAACAGAGTGTTGGACTCTAGATATCAACACGTGGGTCCTGGAAAGTTGTGAATTAGTCCTTTAGTCTAGATCAGGGGTTTAACACCCTTTTGATAACAGCGTGCCCAAGTAGGATTTCTAATTCACCCAGAGTGCCAATAGTTTAAAAGTCATACTGCTCTAGCAGTCAATTTCTCGTAAAAGAGGACTTAATTCACTTTTTGGGGGTTTTCCACGTGCCAATAAAGATCGCTCTGTGTGCCAAGTCTGGAACGCGTTCTAAAGGTTGCCGACCCCTGGCTTAGATTACAACCAAGTTGATAGGAAGCTCAACAATGTGCTAGCTACACATCTCAATGGTTTTAAAAACTCACATTTCCTAATTGCTTTTTCTACAAACAAATTTCTACTGTGGAAGTGAAAACAAATAAATATTCTATGCTCATCTCTTAGAAACATCATAGACTATAATATACCTGGACCGCTTGCTTTAGTATTTCTGCTATATGATGACTCCATATAATAATATAATATACATGGACCGCTTGCTTTAGTATTTCTGCTATATAATGACTCCATAGACTATAATATACATGAACCGCTTGCTTTAGTATTTCTGCTATATAATGACTCCATAGACTATAATATACATTTCTGCTATATAATGACTCGAAACACTGTTTTCGGAATTTCCGATTCGTTGTTTCCTTTGCACTTCCGTTTTATTCAATCGCTTCGAGTTTCTCAATGAAAAATTAAAATTAAAATCAAAAGTTGTATAAAGCGGAAACATTTAAGAAACAACGAGGAGCGTAGAAGTCATTCAAGACAGCCTTATTGGTTGCGAACGTAAAAAGAGTTGATATAAGCTCTAAAAATAGAGCAAGCGGTCCATCTTATTATAGTCTATGGAAACACAAACTAAACATTATCAAGTGAATGGAGAAACTAGATTATGTTGCGATTATTAAATTATAAATGCAATTTTTAGAACAAACCAATGGTAAAGTATTGAAATAAAAAATGCGAAAAAAAAAAACGTAACATGAAAATTTTTATAAGTTCTTCCAGACAGAATTGTGTACCTACTTCTATGTTCATTTGAATATGTAAATTATTACTTCCTAGTTCATTTGAATATGTAAATAAATACTTACGTAAAAGTTTGGTCAAACTGTTGGCCAGGTAAAATTGGACACTGGGTTATAAAAGGTACACCGTCACTAAAAGGTGTGCCATTCTGATGTTGGCCATGAATATGAATTGATGTACTCTCCTGGAGATTACAAACAACACCAACATTTTCATACTTTTAAAAAAAAGATAGAAATATATGCAAGGAAAACGGACAATAACTTATTTTATTTTATACTTTACAGACGCTCCTTCTATAAAGAATATTATTGCGTACTACGCACATCCGTGGTTTGTGAAGCCGGCTGGTCCTGCGGTTAGTTCCCCCGACTGTCAACTAAAAACCAACTAACAAGTCGCCGGTTCTATCCCTGCTACCGTTCGATCGCTGCCGCCCTACAGGAGTTTTGGGCATAAATGACGTAATAATCTTGTAGAGCGCACTGAGCATGCTAAAATAGCATGGATAGAAGCGCTATATAAATAACCATTATTATTATTAGTCCTGCATTTCTATAAGTGTTTTAAATGATGTTAAGTTACTGGTTTTCTTGTTTTGTTTAGGCAACCCATGCCTGAATGCCACTCGAGAATAAAGAGTACTTATATGCATTTGTTCTTGCCAAAAAAGGATATGGAAAGTTTTTGTAATAATGTTAATCTGAGCATTGCAACAGAATGATTTTGTGTTGTATTTCTAAATTAGAATTTAATGCCTTATGTATTGTTACTACTTTATTCCTGATGTCACCAGATAACTAAACATCCTGATGTCACCACATAACAAGGGTACTAACTTGCATCATCCTGTTGTGGATGTGCAGATGTACTCGCTGACCCAGTCTGACGTGGAGGGCCGGGCCAGGTATGCTCCCGTTCACGGCCATGACTATTCGGGGCTCGTGGTACCCGTCACCGGTGATGACGTCATCCGGCGAGACAGTGGGGGAACAAGTAAAGTTTTCAACGCTATAGCTGTAGGTAAATAAAATATCATTCCATTGAATGTATGGCGTAATAACGCACACTCCCTGAGAACAATACGCACATGATATTTTAAAATGAAGAGACATGAGTTATTTGAAAACTATAGTTACCTTAGTTATAAGAGTTTTACTATTTTAAAATGAAGAAACATGAGTTATTTGAAAACTATAGTTACCTTTGTTATAAGAGTTTCACTATGTGATTATCGCAAAAACAAACAAACAAAAACAATGGATAATAAAAAATGGATGTTACTTTGTCTTTATCTGGGCTAGGGATTTAAAGTGCAATTGTCGATTATAATTTAGAATTGTATTTATCTACAAACTGGCAGTGTTGTTTGATTCTCAAGGCACGTCAGAGCGGCTTCTAAATTCAGTGATTCAACCGACTAGATGTTGCATTTACAATTACTTTATATTAATAAGAATATTAATTTATAATAAATTTTACAGCTTTCTTTTTTCCTAATCTTCTTATCTTATTTATTACAGACGCTCCTTTTATATAGAACATTATTGCGTCCTACGCTCATCCGTGGTCCGAGTCTTGTCTTGCATCCTTGTTAATGTTTTAAATGATGTTTAGTAACTGGTTTTCATGGTTTGTTCAGGCAACCCATCCCTTGCCCGAATGCCACTCGGGAAGAAAGAGTACTTTTGTTGTCGCATTAGGGATGAGGAAAGTTTTTTTGTTCTTATGCTTATCTGAACATTGCAAAAGATTGTTATTTAGTTGTATTTCTAAATTAGAGTTTAATGCCTTATGTATTATTAATACTTTACTCTTTGCCCTTCTATCCTCTAGTGTTTCCATGTTTGGGAATTAGTAAATCTACTTAGATCTATTAAACTAGTTGTTTTTTATATTAAACGATTAACAACTAAAGAGTGATTTGAATCAGTTGACGCAATATGTTAATAATAAAAAACAAAACACCACTTACTGGTACAACTTTCCATTGACTACTTTGACGAGTTTATTCCCATCCATCATGGTCATTCTATAGTCTATCTCTAAAGTAAAATGACAGTCGCTGGCGTCCTTGTGGCACCAGTGTTGGGACATGGCGAGACAGACTTCCAGTAGAATCCACCACAGCTGTAGTCTTAGACTCATCACGTGAAACGATGTCATTGTTTCTATTAGTTGATGGGTTTATCACGTGTTGTCTTATCTCTCCTTTTATTGGCTCGTCAGTTCTTCATAAATGGAAAGGGAATCAAACATTTAAATCAACACTTACATATTTAAACCTTTACATATTTAAACACTTACATATTTAAACACTTACATATTTAAACACTTACATATTTAAACACGTACATATTTAAACACGTACATATTTAAACACTTACATATTTAAACACTTACATATTTAAACACTTACATATTTAAACACTTACATGTTTAATGTCGATATGTGTTTACCTGAGATATGAATTCACCAAGTAGAATTTGACAAATGTGTCAGAAAAATTGTGCGTTTGTGTGTGTGTGCGTGTAGTGCGAATTGCGGCAGAGATTGTGTGTGTTGGCTGCTGTATTAAATACACGATAAGCTTGAAGAGGAAACACATACATCCATTGCTCTATTGGAGATAATTAATCCACTGCTGTATATTGTTGTGCGCTGCTTAAAACATCTCAATAGATTAAACAGTTGAAAGGAATCGTCAACAATACAATTGTAATGATGACGTTTTGAAAAGATAAATATTCAACGAACCAAGCAGTTCAACCCAATACAATAATTGATATTAGACATTAGATGATAGAGTGTTTATTTAAACTTTGTACAGTGGTTGTCATTGTGTGGAAGTAAAGATGTATGTAGAAGGGTGAGTGGTGGGGGGGGGGGTAGCATCAGCAGCACTGTGTATTAAAACACACATTATCATCATTAAATCACCTTTTCCGATAACACACATATATAAAACGTTTCTCATACTATGCTGACTTACCTTAAATGCCAACAAATAAAAATGAAACATAGTTGGACAAACTCTTTCAAATAGTATTATAAAATAATAAGAAATTTTCTCATCTATGTAGTATAAGTTTATTTGCTTTATCTTTGAGACTTTTCTTTTGTAGAAAAAAGGCACTATTCACGGAAGATGTGTATCTCTGTGTTGGTAGTTGGTGTGTATCTCTGTGTTGGTGTGTATCTCTGTGTTGGTGTGTATCTCTGTGTTGGTGTGTATCTCTGTGTTGGTGTGTATCTCTGTGTTGGTGTGTATCTCTGTGTTGGTGTGTATCTCTGTGTTGGTGTGTATCTCTGTGTTGGTGTGTATCTCTGTGTTGGTGTGTATGTCTGTGTTGGTGTGTATCTCTGTGTTAATGTGTATCTCTGTGTTGGTGTGTATCTCTGTGTTGGTGTGTATCTCTGTGTTGGTGTGTATCTCTGTGTTGGTGTGTATGTCTGTGTTGGTGTGTATCTCTGTGTTGGTGTGTATGTCTGTGTTGGTGTGTATCTCTGTGTTGGTGTGTATCTCTGTGTTGGTGTGTATCTCTGTGTTGGTGTGTATCTCTGTGTTGGTGTAAAACTCTGTGTTGGTGTGTTTCTCTGTGTTGGTGTGTATCTCTGTGTTGGTGTGTATCTCTATGTTGGTGTGTATCTCTGTGTTGGTGTGTATCTCTGTGTTGGTGTGTATCTCTGTGTTGGTGTGTATCTCTGAGTTGGTGTGTCAGTGACTGTCTGAGGAAATCAATATCTAGTGACAAGACACTGGGCAACACATTTCCCTACAAAACTCTTTCTGATTTATTTAGCTGGCGATAAACAGAAACCAGCGAGCACAGTTTACAATAAATGTTGTAAGGTGTTCATTAGATTAAACTCCGTCTCGTGGGATGACATCACTTTTATTTGCTGACTTAGAGATGATGTAAAGTTACCAATGAAACGATGCAAGTTATTTCAATTAATAATGGATTCTTAAGAAAAAGTAAATAGCAAGCTGAATCTTAAATGATAACACAGCGAGATCTAGATGTATACGAACCTGAAGAAATAATAACAGTTACAATAAAGTGTTACGTCTCGCTGTCTAGGGTCGGCAGTTTATCACAATTACTTCTCGGTACCATTGAAGAATCATTAACTCTCACCCAACTTTCATCCAAGCAATTTAGATACGACGTCAGGAATAATTACTAACAACTTTTAATTCAACATAACACATAACATTGAAGCTCAACACAAGTCAATAATAATAACAACACGATTTAAAAAGAACACAAGAAGCATTAAAACACAGCCTAAACAGTCTCTCAATACATTCTACTACTTAAACTAAAACTAAACATCACACGGTCCTGAAACTCCTTCCGTGCTTGCTCATGCCAAACGGACAAGGGTCACCCAGCGTCACCAAAAGAATGTGACCACTAGCTACAAAGGAAGATAATCAAAACTAAATAAACAAGGGAGCTAATTAATTATAATATCATACATCACAATAGTTAGCAACATCATTTTAAAAGTAAACTAATTTAGAGAATAAATATTGGCAAGCCGTGCATTATCCACCAGTAAACATTGAAACAGTACGAGCTTAAAGATGCATTGTTCAATGTTTTTCTTATAATTTGAAGAAAGAAATATATAGATTTAATGAGCAGGATCATCTTTGAAAAAATAGCATTCAGATCTACTTACGTGTTATTTACAGGAATGATAGGCACTTGTACAGCGTAGACGAGTCATTGTATTAGAGTGATCTCGCTTTAAACTGTTTATCAGAACATGTTTGTATAATAAATACAGGAAACTGAACTGTCAAAAAAAAACAAACCATTAATTGTGATTTCATTCTAACTTATGGCTTCCACTTCGATTTTGACATTTAAAAAAAAATAAAACATAGATGTATGTTGAAAAACATAGGAGTGATATTCGTAAGATTATAATGGTATGTTTTAACATTCTTCTCAATTTAAATCAGAAAAAGGTTCAGCGTCTATAATTAATTTTATTTTTTAATTTTCAGCGGACAAAACAAAAACACGCAAACAAATAAGATAATAAGTACGCCAATAGAATCATGTGTATGTAAAGATAATAAGTACGCCAATAGAATCATGTGTATGTAAAGTTAATAAGTAGGTCAATAGAATCATGTGTATGTAAAGATAGTAAGTAGGCCAATAGAATCATGTGTATGTAAAGATATTAAGTAGGCCAATAGAATCATGTGTATGTAAAGATAGTAAGTAGGCCAATAGAATCATGTGTATGTAAAGATAGTAAGTAGGCCAATAGAATCATGTGTATGTAAAGATAGTAAGTAGGCCAATAGAATCATGTGTATGTAAAGATAGTAAGTAGGCCAATAGAATCATGTGTATGTAAAGATAGTAAGTAGGCCAATAGAATCATGTGTATGTAAAGATAATAAGTACGCCAATAGAATCATGTGTATGTAAAGATAATAAGTAGGTCAATAGAATCATGTGTATGTAAAGATAGTAAGTAGGCCAATAGAATCATGTGTATGTAAAGATAGTAAGTAGGCCAATAGAATCATGTGTATGTAAAGATAATAAGTACGCCAATAGAATCATGTGTATGTAAAGATAATAAGTAGGTCAATAGAATCATGTGTATGTAAAGATAGTAAGTAGGCCAATAGAATCATGTGTATGTAAAGATAATAAGTACGCCAATAGAATCATGTGTATGTAAAGATAGTAAGTAGGCCAATAGAATCATGTGTATGTAAAGATAATAAGTACGCCAATAGAATCATGTGTATGTAAAGATAGTAAGTAGGCCAATAGAATCATGTGTATGTAAAGATAGTAAGTACGCCAATAGAATCATGTGTATGTAAAGATAGTAAGTAGGCCAATAGAATCATGTGTATGTAAAGATAGTAAGTAGGCCAATAGAATCATGTGTATGTAAAGATAATAAGTACGCCAATAGAATCATGTGTATGTAAAGATAATAAGTAGGTCAATAGAATCATGTGTATGTAAAGATAGTAAGTAGGCCAATAGAATCATGTGTATGTAAAGATAATAAGTACGCCAATAGAATCATGTGTCTGTAAAGATAATAAGTACGCCAATAGAATCATGTGTATGTAAAGATAGTAAGTAGGCCAATAGAATCATGTGTATGTAAAGATAATAAGTACGCCAATAGAATCATGTGTATGTAAAGATAATAAGTAGGTCAATAGAATCATGTGTATGTAAAGATAGTAAGTAGGCCAATAGAATCATGTGTATGTAAAGATAATAAGTACGCCAATAGAATCATGTGTATGTAAAGATAGTAAGTAGGCCAATAGAATCATGTGTATGTAAAGATAATAAGTACGCCAATAGAATCATGTGTATGTAAAGATAATAAGTAGGTCAATAGAATCATGTGTCTGTAAAGATAGTAAGTAGGCCAATAGAATCATGTGTATGTAAAGATAGTAAGTAGGCCAATAGAATCATGTGTATGTAAAGATAATAAGTACGCCAATAGAATCATGTGTATGTAAAGATAATAAGTAGGTAAATAGAATCATGTGTCTGTAAAGATAGTAAGTAGGCCAATAGAATCATGTGTATGTAAAGATAGTAAGTAGGCCAATAGAATCATGTGTATGTAAAGATAGTAAGTAGGCCAATAGAATCATGTGTATGTAAAGATAATAAGTAGGCCAATAGAATCATGTGTATGTAAAGATAATAAGTAGGCCAATAGAATCATGTGTATGTAAAGATAATAAGTAGGCCAATAGAATCATGTGTATGTAAAGATAAAAAGTAGGCCAATAGAATCACGTGTATGTAAAGATAATAAGTACGCCAATAGAATCATGTGTATGTAAAGATAATAAGTACGCCAATAGAATCATGTGTATGTAAAGATAATAAGTAGGCCAATAGAATCATGTGTATGTAAAGATAATAAGTAGGCCAATAGAATCATGTGTATGTAAAGATAGTAAGTAGGCCAATAGAATCATGTGTATGTAAAGATAGTAAGTAGGCCAATAGAATCATGTGTATGTAAAGATAATAAGTACGCCAATAGAATCATGTGTATGTAAAGATAATAAGTAGGCCAATAGAATCATGTGTATGTAAAGATAATAAGTAGGCCAATAGAATCATGTGTATGTAAAGATAAAAAGTAGGCCAATAGAATCACGTGTATGTAAAGATAATAAGTACGCCAATAGAATCATGTGTATGTAAAGATAATAAGTACGCCAATAGAATCATGTGTATGTAAAGATAATAAGTACGCCAATAGAATCATGTGTATGTAAAGATAATAAGTAGGCCAATAGAATCATGTGTATGTAAAGATAGTAAGTAGGCCAATAGAATCATGTGTCTGTAAAGATAATAAGTAGGTCAATAGAATCATGTGTATGTAAAGATAATAAGTACGCCAATAGAATCATGTGTATGTAAAGATAATAAGTACGCCAATAGAATCATGTGTATGTAAAGATAATAAGTACGCCAATAGAATCATGTGTATGTAAAGATAATAAGTAGGCCAATAGAATCATGTGTATGTAAAGATAGTAAGTAGGCCAATAGAATCATGTGTCTGTAAAGATAATAAGTAGGTCAATAGAATCATGTGTATGTAAAGATAGTAAGTAGGCCAATAGAATCATGTGTATGTAAAGATAATAAGTATGTCAATAGAATCATGTGTATGTAAAGATAGTAAGTAGGCCAATATAATCATGTGTCTGTAAAGATAATAAGTAGGTCAATAGAATCATGTGTATGTAAAGATAATCAGTAGGCCAATAGAATCATGTGTATGTAAAGATAAAAAGTAGGTCAATAGAATCATGTGTATGTAAAGATAGTAAGTAGGCCAATAGAATCATGTGTCTGTAAAGATAATAAGTAGGTCAATAGAATCATGTGTATGTAAAGATAGTAAGTAGGCCAATAGAATCATGTGTATGTAAAGATAATAAGTAGATCAATAGAATCATGTGTATGTAAAGATAATAAGTAGGTCAATAGAATCATGTGTATGTAAAGATAATAAGTAGGCCAATAGAATCATGTGTATGTAAAGATAATAAGTAGGCCAATAGAATCATGTGTATGTAAAGATAATAAGTAGGTCAATAGAATCATGTGTATGTAAAGATAATAAGTAGGTCAATAGAATCATGTGTATGTAAAGATAATAAGTAGGCCAATAGAATCATGTGTCTGTAAAGATAATAAGTAGGTCAATAGAATCATGTGTATGTAAAGATAGTAAGTAGGCCAATAGAATCATGTGTATGTAAAGATAATAAGTAGGTCAATAGAATCATGTGTATGTAAAGATAGTAAGTAGGTCAATAGAATCATGTGTATGTAAAGATAGTAAGTAGGCCAATAGAATCATGTGTATGTAAAGATAATAAGTAGGCCAATAAAATCATGTGTATGTAAAGATAATAAGTACGCCAGTAGAATCATGTGTATGTAAAGATAATAAGTAGGCCAATAGAATCATGTGTATGTAAAGATAATAAGTAGGCCAAAAGAATCATGTGTATGTAAAGATAATAAGTAGGCCAATAGAATCATGTGTATGTAAAGATAATAAGTAGGTCAATAGAATCATGTGTATGTAAAGATAATAAGTAGGCCAATAGAATCATGTGTATGTAAAGATAATAAGTAGGCCAATAGAATCATGTGTATGTAAAGATAATAAGTAGGCTAATAGAATCATGTGTATGTAAAGATAATAAGTAGGCCAATAGAATCATGTGTATGTAAAGATAATCAGTAGGCCAATAGAATCATGTGTATGTAAAGATAATAAGTAGGTCAATAGAATCATGTGTATGTAAAGATAATAAGTAGGCCAATAGAATCATGTGTATGTAAAGATAATAAGTAGGCCAATAGAATCATGTGTATGTAAAGATAATAAGTAGGCCAATAGAATCATGTGTATGTAAAGATAATAAGTAGGCCAATAGAATCATGTGTATGTAAAGCTGAATGTTTGTGTAAGATTTAAAAATACCACAAAATGGAGGCTGGATGTGACGTAACTCAGTGTTTGTTAGTTGGCACACCTGTGGAGACTGAGACCACAGCTCTTTCTAAATATGCTGATTTATACCTTAGCAGATAATACGTTGGCAGTTAGCCAACCAATAAACAAGAGTCAAGTCTTTTCTCAAGTTTTACTGACACTTAAACTGACATATTCATTTGCTAAACCAATTTAATCTTTATTTACTATAATATTATTTTTGATTTGATCTACGTATTTGAAAAGAAAAAAACTGGAATTTCCCAACTGATGCTGAACGTTTTTTTAACAGACAAACACACCGATGGACGTCAGGTTGCAAGATACTTGAACTTCAAAAAGGGGGTCATACAGAGACAAAAAGAATGACATATTTAGTGTTTTACAATCAACAATCAGTTCAATTTTATTACATTAGCTGTCAATAATTGTGTATTAGTAAAACTAACCCAACATTTTATTTAATGTAGACTGAAAAGCACTTGGGCGATTAAAAAAACAACTATGCAGCTCATGAAAGGTTCTTTTCAAAAACTGTGAATTTTATTGCCGGACGTCTGTCAACCCTAGATAGATGTGTCAGGGATTTTATTCATATTCAACAAATATTCTTTTAATGTGTGTAACATATAGATCTAACATCCACTGATTTATATTATAATTATAAAGGTCTAAATTCATGACACTACAGCATTTGACTTCTGCTAATCAAAAATCAACTTTTTTTTTATAGATTTCACCACGTTCTAAGGTTTAATGGTCCTTCGTATTATTTTTTTAGTATAATCAATGCAAATTTGTCTTTTCCAAACTATAACTTACTTTGCCCGGGGGCTGAGAGAAGGAACCGGAAATATTATATTTAGAACCGAAAATAGGTTTTGAGAAAAAAAAAGGATATTATAACATCCCTAATGTGAAGTAGAAGACTGAAGTTAATAATAACGGATTATTTAATCACTCCAAAGAATGGTTTACTCAAATAGAGTGCCCATAAACTGGTTAATATTACACATAAATGTGCAGTCTTTTGAAATCATTTGTTTCGCATTTTCGTTTTTTTTTCGGTTTCTGTCGAAGTTTAAGTTAAACTTTTGGTTTGGGCTTCGATTTCGGCCAAAAGTCAATGTATAATATTCGGTATGTCTTCGTTTTCGGCCGAAACTAAAAATTTGGTTTCGGTCGGTCTCTAATCATAATAGCGTAAATAGTCTTCAAAATGATGCCTGGCTATTTACACGAGTAATAGAATTGTCGTGTGAGGCATACAGTCTACATCATGGGAGTGAAATCCTGCCAAAGTTGAGTCGCTTGTAATGTACACAATAAAAGAATACAGGAAATGTGTTAATAAAAACTCTAAAAGCAAATTTTTGTTGGTCGGAGAGGGAAGATAAGACTAAAAATGACAAAGAATTAGTTGCCGCACAGGGCTTAACGTCTATGTGCCAAATTCCAGATTTTATAAAATAAAGAAAATGTACTGTCCTATATGTTATAATGTTACGTGTGTGTCAAGGTTCAGTGGTTACCGTATTGTTTGTTTTCGTGGTGTGCCTGGAAGTTCACGTGTGACCCTGGTCCTGTGTAACGTTGTCCTAATAAAGGTCAGTTATTGTCCAACACATGGACCAAGCAGTTGTGTTTCTGCTTATAAGGAAAACCTAGACACTGCAGGAAAGTAGTTCAATTAGTTTTCCGACGGTCAGGTCGTTGGGTCACCATAAAGCCAGCCAGAATGTTTTGTGAAGTTGATGTAAAGAATTGAAATTTAAAAAGCATTCAAACTGAAGACATAAATGTTGAGGAAGCAAACTAAACCTCCACTATATAAACTTATTGCTGAAAAACGTTCAATGCTATAAACTAAGTATTGTCCTACAATTTAAAACATTGTTTGCGGAGGAAAGTGGTTGCGGACATGGTCTAGGAGAGAACATCGCGAATGTATTTATTTAGCCAACTAGAGTCAATACTTCTAGGATAAGATTACGCCAGTGTCCATTTTACTTTCCGATTTAAAGCAGCTGATATAAAACAAAACTCCTTTTCTATTTATGCAATTGTAATAGTATAGAATTCCACTTAAATGGTATATAATTCCACTTAAATAGTATAGAATTCCTCTTAAATAGTATAGAATTCCACTTAAATGGTATATAATTCCACTTAAATAGTATAGAATTCCACTTAAATGGTATATAATTCCACTTAAATAGTATAGAATTCCACTTAAATGGTATATAATTCCACTTAAATAGTATAGAATTCCACTTAAATAGTATATAATTCCACTTAAATAGTATATAATTCCACTTAAATAGTATATAATTCCACTAAAATAGCATATAATTCCACTAAAACACGTGGCGGTATAAATAATTAAAGAACTCAATTTTTTTTTTAAAGTAGTCACTGTTTAAGTGTTGCAATAAACATCTTTTTTTTATCGTTTCATAAAAAAAAAAACGGGATTTACGGAACGGTACTCATGTGTTTATTAAATATGCAGGGTACAATTAAGCAAACTAACCTGGCCCTAGGACTCGCCTGCAATAATCAGCAGTAGATAGATGTTCTGTGTGAGTTAGCTATATCGTATACAGGCGCCAAGAGCGATAAAAATACTTTTTTTTTAACTCACATTTAAAGCCAGGGTAAATTTTCATAATTAAAACAGGACAAGAGCTTAACACCGAGCTAAGGTTGATATTTTAAATAATTGATTAATACTCAATGTTGCCAAAATAATATGGTCTCAGTAACTTAGATTAGCTTCTAAATGCCATTGAAAACTCGACTTTACCTTTTGAAGGCAAAATTACAGTTTTAAGAATGTGTTTCAATCAGTGACTTACCTTTGTTATACGAGCTAACGAAGTAAAGTAACTTGTTGGTCTAATAATAAAAATAAGTCACATTTGACAAACTGCAAAGCGTCAAGAAAGAACAGACTGTGTTTGCAGATTTTCTTCTATACTTTGAGTAGACCACAACAGACGCGTTTAAAGAGCCCAGGATGAGCTTACTGAGATAATCCGCTTAGAAGAGATTAAGCGTATTTAAGCAAACTTGAGACACAATATAGCGACATCTATTCCCTGTACAACCTACATTTGTTATGATTGTACAAATGTTTCCTTGTAGAAATTACATTCGTTATAATTATAAAAGTGTTAAACGTCACAGTGTGTTGAACTCTGTTCTTATTATGCTAATTGCTAGATTAAAAAAAAAAAGATGAATGAACTTTACACGTTTGTCTACTTCCTTACAGATACTGTCAATCACAACTTAGTTTGGTGGGAGATTTAGAATGAGTATATATGTAGAAAAAGATGTAGGCAGTTGTGAGGGAAGGAATACAAAATAGGTAAACAATTGATACAGTTCCAATAGACAGAATCTATATATAGCTAAAATTATTTCACTTCTACATGTAAATGTGTGTAGACTGGATAAAAAAAAGAAAACTGTATTTTTTTCGTTGTTATTATTGTTTAATCATTAAATATAAACAACACACACACATTTAAAGACCAAGTGCAGGGCTGTTTTTCAAAATTGAGTTAACTTTTGATTTTGATATTAAATAGTGTATTCAACATCTGAATGATAATACAAATCATTTATACAAAATATCAAAGATAACTTTAAAGTAATTAGTTCAATATTTGCAATTAAATGTGTGTGTTTTTCGGAGGATAAATCCAAATCTAGTAGCCATTTGAGATGTTTTTATTTCCGGCAATATAGGAAAATGACGTAAGAGAAAGGATTCCGACTAGGAAAAATGAATATTGTCACGTGTTTTGAATCTATTGTCACGTGTTTTGAATGTTTTCCCGGTTCTCATTTTTAACAAAATGGTTAAATATAGATTTATAGCATCGAGTTTTATTTATTTTTTTTATTTCCTTTCTCAAACGTCACTGCCGTATGAGGATATTTCAAATATCGTTCCTTTGAGAAAAATCTCTTCACTTGGTCTTTAAAAAGTCATTACTTCATTTCTACTTGTCTCTTTTATGACAAATAGTTTATGTTTATGACAAAAGAAAAACAAAACTTTCAGGATAGATTAGCGATTAGACTAAATGTCTTCAGGTTTTGTTAGGTTCACACTAAACATTTACATTTCACCAACCTACTCAGTATCTCCAAACAACAAAATAAAATAATTTATTTGTTGTAAACTAACCAACTTTAATTGTGCAGCCTGCAACAGGTGGACGTAGAAGTTGGTGACAGCAGCCAAAGCTATGTTGGCAATTACATCGACGTCATATTGTTGTATACAAGTCGTACAGCTGCTATATGATAATAATAGGCCTAGCCACGTGGGCATTACATAAGAACTCCTTTTCCCACCCCCCTAATCCCAACCCACACTCTGGTAAATATAAAACACGGTTGCTTATAATGTGTGAATATTCAGAGACAGGAATATTTTGTACAATACAAATGATACACACACACAAAACTCTCCTTTATTCTACCATAAATACTATAATTGCCTACAAAAAAAAACGACCTAGACTCTTACGTCCAGGTCGTTACGATGTCCAGGAGTGAACCTGGCGTAGAACGAATCCCATACTATAGGTATGGGCATTCATGCACCAGGGCGGGTTTGAGCCTGGGGAGCCGCGCACATTGCTTCCTCCACACCGGGGCCTCGGGGGCCTCTCGGTGGTACAATGAGACACTCGGACGCACAGCAGGGGCTGTCCTCCATGCCTTAGCCCACGGGTGAGCTCTTGATGCAAACATACTGGTGGTTTCCACACTTCGCAAGCGATGAGCCCCATGGGTACAGAAGTGTTACAGTCACAGTTTTACAGTAAATTGAAGTATTTGCTGTTTAGTTTTAAAAATCGCAATAGTTAAATAATAATAAACCTATAATTTTCGTGTTTTTGAGAATAAACTTAGAAATGATATATATGGCGTATGATTACTAGGCCTAGATACCAATGCATTACTACAAAAAATGTTATTTGATATCACATCAATATAATGACATGTTTTAGCGAACATCCTCCACTTTGATATAACGATCATAGACTTTAAAAAACTTGAAAGAGAACAGCAATGGTGATTCAACATCCTAAAAGCGTTATGTAAATAGTCAATACTCAATAGTTTGCTATGTTTTCTAAAGTTTTGTTTGCAGTGCTTAAACACACATTTGAACACTTAATGATCACCTAAATGCCAAAAGTGTTTTTAAAAATGGCTACTTCAAAATAATGACGTCAAGGTCTATAACAAACACATTTAATAATGGAGGCTATAACTGACGTAAGATGCTTTACATTTATTTTATTTTGCATATTTCTGTTCACTGACACTTTTACCATTCCAATAAATATTCAAGTCCAAATGGATGTTTTCCATTTATTCATGAGCATAGTATGTGGTTTCTTCGTATTCCAGAGACAAGTTACTTCTGAGAATGGTTCAATACTATCGGACTATGAAAGCCTCAAAATTGAGTTAATGAACCGACCGGCCACTGTTTACAAGATACCTGCCGACTTAAATAGGACCATGTCGGATCCTTTTATAATAGATATTTTCGTTTTACTTAGGGAGGTAGTCACAATTGACCAAATTGAACAGGTAGCGATTTAGAACAAATATTCTATAATATTTTAGAGAAGGTATTAAATATGGTATTAGAGAATGTTTTAGATAAGGTATTAGAAAAGGTATTAGACAATGTTTGAGATAAGGTATTAGTTAATGTTTTAGATAATGTTTTAGATACTGTAATACATGTTTTAGATAGACATTATATAATGTTTTAGATAAGGTATTAGATAATGTTTTAGATAAGGTATTATATAATTTTTTAGATAAGGTATTATATAATGTTTTAGATAAGGTATTATATAATGTTTTAGATAAGGTAATAGACAATTTTTTACATAAGGTATTATATAATGTTTTAGATAAGGTAGTAGATAATGTTTTAGATAAGATATTATATAATGTTTAATATAAGGTATTAGATAATGTTTTAGATAAGGTATTATATAATGTTTTAGATAAGGTAATAGATAATGTTTTAGATAAAGTAATAGATAATGTTTTAGATAAGGTATTAGATAATGTTTTATATAAGCTATTAGATAATGTTTTAGATAAGGTATTAGATAATGTTTTATATAAGGTATTAGATAATGTTTTAGATAAGGTATTATATAATGTTTTAGATAAGATATTAGATAATGTTTTAGATAAGGTATTAAATAATGTTTCAGATAAGGTATTAGATAATGTATTAGATAAGATATTAGATAATGTTTAATATAAGGTATTAGATAATGTTTTAGACAAGGTATTAGATAATGTTTTAGATAATGTATTAGATAAGGCAGCAACAAAGTCTTTCCATCTTTGTCTGTCAAGTGCAACAATTCCGATCGTTCCCCAGGAGGGACCGAATTCTTTTAATTTCTGCTCAACTGTTCGGCGCCAGGTTTCTTTTGGTCGACCTCTCTTTCTTTTTCCTTCTGGAGTCCAGTGTAGGGCTGTTTTGCAGATGTTCCCTTCCTCTCTTTTCAGCACATGGCCAATCCATCGCCAACGTGTTTTCATTATGATTGTACCCACAGATTGCGTCAGGCCCATAATCTATCCACTATTTATACACATTGTAAATATTATCAAAATTCATGATTTAATTTTAAATAAACAAAAATGTCAAGTAAATTTTAGTATCATTATTTCTTTAATGCAAATAAATAATTCACTTCATCACACACACCCACACATGATAAAATTCAGTCTAAAATTCAATGAAAATGTCTGAACTTATTTATCCTTTGACAGTTTATGACCATCTTGGGAACTAATGTAATCGGCTGGCAACATAAGGGTCTGGCATGGGACCCAAAACTCTATGGTGACCTCAAGGAAATCCAGCTGGACTCTAAGGACATCTGGCTGCCTGAGATTTTTGTTCTAATGGGCGATGAGGAATCTTTGACCTTCACCTTTCCCGATACCATGATGGTCAACTCTTCAGGTTTCGTATATTGCTTCTCATTCGCCTACATCACGTTCCGGTGCAGGATGGATGTTCGGAAATACCCGTTTGACACACAGACCTGCAACTTCGGGTTCTATTACTTAGACCGGCGCCAGAGTAAAGTACCATCGAGTGTCCATCTCCTGGGGATCTCTAGCTTAAACGACACTATAGGTCAAGCTGACCCGTACACAATCAATAACGAGTGGAAATTGATGGAATTCAGTGTGGTCAGTTCTGGCCAGGCACTCGGAAACATTCAGTACTATACGGTTACAATGAGACGTCAGCGGTTGTATTACATAATGGTGGTCATCTTCCCACTGGTGTTGACGTCATTGATGATTCCACTGGTTTTCCTTATACCGAAGAACTCTGGAGAAACTATTTCTTACTTAGTGACTATTTATACGTCAACCGCCATTTTTCTTAGCTACATAAGGTAAGTGATCATTTATACGTCAACTGCCATTTTTCTTACCTACATAAGATAAGTGTAAGTGTAAGGTAAGTGTAATTGTCAATACATCTATAATCAATAGTCTATATCTTTATGACTTTATATTCCTTTCTAGATTTTGCTGATGAAGATTATTGTATACATAAATAAATATTTATATTTGTCATTAAGATGCAACTTTATATTTATGTTTAGATAGGTTTTATCAATATAGCTTTATGTCTATGTATAGATAGATTTACTCAGAGTGATTATACAGCTCAACATTTAGCTAGTAGTATTTTTAATACAAACACAAAGATTAGGTCACTTTGATATCAATATACATTTCATACTTCAAATTCTCGATTGATCCAATAACTGTAAGATTTATTCAAATAGTGATAGCGTTTCCAGTAGGCGACTTTATTTGGCACTCATGGACGTCATAAGAACATTGTAGTATAAGAAAACTGAACAACAAGATTTAAATGCATTAGAAACTATTCAATATGCAAACTTTTTCTAACTTATATTATTGGCATAAGTTGTAATGTAATAAAGATAATGTAGTCTTTACTAATGTGTAATGTATTTTATTGCAGCACTGTCATGCCGAAAAATCTGGACAGTACTCCATTCCTGGCCATTCTGTTAACGGAAGTCTTGTGCCAGGGATTCTGTGCCACACTTGCAGCTCTGTGGGTTGTTAGGAAATACCATCACGAGAAGCAGACTGTAAGTACTGGAAGTTGGAATGTACACACTAAAACATTATTCCTTTTTTTTTAATAAATATAACACTTTGAGTGATGTATTAAAACATTCCTTTTTTTTATAAATATAAAACTTTGAGTGATATATTAAAACATTACCTAACTGTTATTATATTGGGCACATTTTTTAAATGTGTATGGTATAGTGCTGGGGTCGTCAAGCAACACAACTTGGCACAACTTGGAACAACTTGGCACAACTTGGCACAACTTGGCACAACTTAACACAACTTGGCACAACTTGGCACAACGGAGCAATTTTCAATGACAGAACCGCAAGAAAAGCAAATCAAATATATTTTATAATAAATTGAATGCCAGAGCACTAAGGCACTTGTTGTGAGCTATTTTGAGTGAAAGAGAGTGGATATGAATGAATTAAAATCTATTGTCGACAAATGGGTGTGTGTAGGCGTGTATGTGTGTGTGTGTGTGTGTGAGCTCAGTGATGTTATTGTAAAGATAGGAATGAATGAACTCAAGTCAGTTAGGGGGAATCGTGAATGAAGGGAGCGAACACGGGGTGTGTAAGATAGGAAGACTGGACATTCGGGGTATGAGAGCTGAGCAGGACAGAGCTGTAGGGATTTTGATTGGTGATTCGGTATGTACATGTAAAATAAAGGCTGAACTGAAACCCTTGTGTCCAGCGTGTTAGTTGAATAAAGAACAGTGTAATATAATTATAACATTTGGCGCCCAACTAGAGGTTCGACCCAGACCCAGTACGTCTCGAACTGAGGATAACAAGGCGATTCAACAATAACAATGTATGACTAGCTTCAGCATTAACGGGAAAGTGTAGAACATGTAGGGACTGTTTAAACGGAGAAGGGAAGGTAAGAAAACTAACATGGGCGAATATAATCAGTAGTAAAGGAAGATTACCGATAGTTATGGGGAAATTAAACAATAGGGCAGTGACAACATTGCGAGATACGGGGTCAGTTGTAATAGCTTGCAAAGAGAGCCTAATCCCACGATCCGATTGGGTGAAAGGGAAAACTACCATAATAACTGCGAACGGCGAAGAGATACAAGTTAGAAAGGCCATAGTAAATATAGAAACTCCGTATCTAACGGGTACGTATATAGCGATACTTTAAAAAAACCCGCCGGCAGAACTACTGATAGGAAATGTTGATGGAGCAAAACCACCATCAAATGCGGACTTAAACATAGTTGCACATGTGCAGACAAGGGCACAAAAACAAAATGAAAACGCAATGAAAGAGGGAAAATTGGAAAGTACATTTATAAACATAGATGTCAATAAAGATGAGTTCAAGAGGATGCAAAAAGAAGACACATCATTAGAAAAATTGTGGACAAGGGCATATAATAATGAAAATGGGTACAAGATAATAAATGGTTACTTATATAAACAAGTTAGGAAATGTAATAGAAATAGGAACTTAGGGGACGATTTTATTAAACTGGTCATACCAAATACGCTTCGCGAAAACATTATAAAAGTAGGACACGACACACCTATGAGTGGTCACCAGGGTTACGCGCGAACACTTGAGAGGATAAAATCTGAATTCACGTGGCCAGGAATTAACAAGCAGGTAAAGGACTATTGCAAGACATGTGACGTG
Source organism: Anisus vortex (assembly GCA_949126835.1). Classification (NCBI taxonomy): domain Eukaryota; kingdom Metazoa; phylum Mollusca; class Gastropoda; family Planorbidae; genus Anisus; species Anisus vortex. The sequence goes on from OX421496.1 coordinate 927,066, forward strand.
TGCCAGAGGGGTAAGAAAAACAAACAAAGCAAAGGCCCAATGGGGATTTCAAAAATAGTTGGCCAGCCATTTTGTAAAATAGCCATAGATATTGTAGGACCATTAAATATGACAAAAACTAAAAATAGATATATACTAACAGTTGTAGACCTTTGCACTAGATGGCCAGAAGCAATTCCGCTTAAAACTGTTTCAACGGAAGAAGTACAAGACGCACTTATGTCTATATTCTGCAGAATGGGATTTCCCGACACAATTTTATCGGACAATGGAAGTCAATTCACGTCAGACATATTTAAACAGGTTTCAAAACTACTGGGAATAAGGATAACCCATTCATCAGTATACCACCCGATGTCAAATGGGGCCGTTGAAAGGTTCAATGGGACTCTGAAGGAAATGCTCAGAAAAGTCACGTTTGATAAGCCTTCGGATTGGGATACATATTTACCATCTGTGCTATTCGCATACCGTGAAATATCACACACGACTACGGAGTACTCGCCTTTTGAGCTCATGTATGGCAGGAAAGTCAGAGGACCAATGAGCATAATAAAGTCTATACTAACAGAAGAGATGGAAGACCCAATAACCAGAACTGCATACGACTACCTGTTAAACTTGAAGAAGAAACTACAAAACGCATGCGCATTCGCGACAAAAAGGACCGAAGAAGGAATGGAAAAGTCAAAAAGTTATTATGATAGGAATGCATCCATTAAAAAAATCGAAGTTGGAGATCATGTGTTAGTGTTGATACCTCAACAAATAAATAAATTGGAACTTCGATGGGGGGTCCCTTCGAAGTGGTAAAGAAGATATCAAATTTAAACTATGAGGTTAGAGTGAACGATAAAGTCAAAACATTTCATGTCAACAGAATCATGTTGTACCACCCCAGAAATAACACTATTGGGAAAAAAACACACTACAGAGTAAACACAATTTCAGGGGTGATAACAGAATACGACGAGGGAGGAAACGGTGACACAGTTGACCTCGACCTTGGAATACCCTTAAATATGGTGAAGACACCAGACTTTAATAACAAGACGGACCTGAAGGCCGTAAAAATCAGTGACAGCCTGAATGGTAAACAGAGAAAGAGAATAGAAGAAGTAGTCTGTAAACACAGGGGCGTGATAAGTAATGTCCCAGACAAGACAAAATTAGTAGTACACGATATTATCCTCACCAATAAAAAACCTATTAGAGTAAGGCCATACGGAATACCATATGCGCAGAGGGAGATAATGAGGAAAGAACTAGACGAAATGGAAACTTTAGGGATAATAGAAAGATCGAATTCCGATTTCAGTGCACCGGTAGTCCTAGTTAGGAAAAGAGACGGGGGGACGAGGTTCTGTGTAGACTTCAGAAAGTTGAATGCTGTGACAGTATATGACGCAGAACCAATACCAGACCAGGAAGAAATTTTTAGCAAGTTAAATAGAGCAAATTATATGTCAAAGTTAGACCTCACAAAAGGGTATTGGCAAATAGGACTTAGACAGGAGTGTAAGAAACTCACAGCTTTTACAACACCATGGGGACTTTACCATTTTAACTACCTACCCTTTGGACTGTCTACAGCTCCAGCAACATTTGCTAGACTTATGCGTTATGTGTTAGAAGGGCTAGACAATGTTGTTTTATTTTTTGATGATATATGCGTGTATAGTGAAACTTTTGAACAGCAAGTACAGACACTAGACAAAGTTTTTTGTAGATTAAGTGAAGCTGGTTTAACAGTCAAACCAGAAAAACTAGAATTTGGTTTTGAGAAAGTAAGCTTTCTAGGTCACATGGTTGGGAAAGGTATAATAACACCTGAAAAATCAAAGATAGAGAAGATATTACACATTTCAGTACCTAGAACAAAGAAACAGGTTAGAGCTTTAATAGGACTTATATCCTACTACGCGAAGTTCATACCTAACTTCAGTACAATGAAAGCTGTTTTGACTGACCTACTTAAGAAAGGCAAACCAAACAAAATAAATTGGACAGGGGAGTGCCAAAGAGCATTAGAGTTATTGCAAAGTCACTTAAACTCAGAGCCATTCTTAATTTTACCAGATGTAAACAGTAGATTTGTACTACGCTGTGACGCGTCTTCCAGGGGCGTTGGCGGGGTACTATTACAATATAGAGATGGGGCCTTGCGGCCAGTTAAATATGTAAGCAGAAAGCTGTTACCGCGAGAAACACGGTTCTCGACTATTGAGCGAGAATGTTTATCTATTATTTGGACTATAGGAAAGCTAGCTTTGCATTTAAGTAATTCAAACTTTATACTGCAAACAGACCAGAGGACTCTGCAATATCTAAATAGCTGTAAATACAAAAACTCCAGGATAACAAGGTGGGCTATTTTACTGCAAGAATTTAAGTTTAAGGTGGAACATATACCAGGAACACAAAATTCAATCGCAGATTACCTCTCAAGGAATTAAATTGTAGCAGTAACTTGCAAAAGAACATTTGTACATAAACATTTTTTTTTATTGTCCTAAAGCAACAGGACTGTGTTTTTTTTTTAAACAGATAAATAAATAAATGTGTAACAGTGCTCAGTCAGAATGACAAGAGGATTTGAGGATTGTGTACGCTCAAATATTTTTTGTCATGAGCACAAATGATGACAATTTTTCTTGTATTCATTATTTTTTTTTTCTCTTCATTGTCAATGTGATTATATTCGCTTCTAAAGCAGAGTTATAATAAATGTATAACTTGTTCATACAAGTGTAATTAAAATGATTAGATCTATTCTAATGTCGTATTTATCATTAACTTAATGAGGTTACGGTAAAAGATATTATTATGGTAGTATTTTATAATAGGTTGTAGCGTTTTAATATGTATATAAAATGTAAAAGAACTTGACAATGTTATATGTAACCTACGGTATAATTCATTATTATGATCGCATTATTTGATTTCATGACGTATTTAATAAATATGCTTATAATATTATAATTAATGTGTAGATACTTTTGTGTACAAACTATTATTGTGTGGAAGTCAGTTCTGTTTGGTATTGTAAAAATAGATATAAACTATTTTGGTTGCACAAACCACGAAATTGTGATTAACTTTAAGGTATGTGAATGAAAGGTATAGACAAAATAACTCGGATTGTATTGTACATTTTTTTTCTTTTATTTTATTTATCAGGCAATTAAAGGATTAATCGCCTTAGGGTGGGAGTAGATGTTGTGAGCTATTTTGAGTGAAAGAGAGTGGATATGAATGAATTAAAATCTATTGTCGACAAATGGGTGTGTGTAGGCGTGTATGTGTGTGTGTGTGTGCGTGTGTGTGTGAGCTCAGTGATGTTATTGTAAAGATAGGAATGAATGAACTCAAGTCAGTTAGGGGGAATCGTGAATGAAGGGAGCGAACACGGGGTGTGTAAGATAGGAAGACTGGACATTCGGGGTATGAGAGCTGAGCAGGACAGAGCTGTAGGGATTTTGATTGGTGATTCGGTATGTACATGTAAAATAAAGGCTGAACTGAAACCCTTGTGTCCAGCGTGTTAGTTGAATAAAGAACAGTGTAATATAATTATAACAGCACTCTGGCTGTTGGCACTCTGGCTGTTGGCACTCTGGCTGTTGGCACTCTGGCTGTTGGCACTCTGGCTGTTGGCACTCTGGCTGTTGGCACTCTGGCTGTTGGCACTTTAAATGTATTAAAAATACTTCTTTGGCACACTATAATGAAATGGTTGCCGACCCCTGGTGTAGTATATGTGTAAAAAATCATCGACGCAATTAATGAGTGTGATAATTAAGCGATTTATAAGTCTGAGTTATTTAGTTATAACCCAGGGCCCAAGAAACTAAAATGTAATTGTAAAATAGATTAGTTTGACTGTAACAGTATTACGAAGCAGATATCCGACAGAAAACATAAGAGAGTAAACGAGATAGCAAACACCATGAAGCTAAGGGAAAAAAACAAGACTAAAACAAATGCAGAGAAATAATCAGCTCCAAGTCACTCATGTCACCATCAGCTCCAAGTCACTCATGTCACCATCAGCTCCAAGTCACTCATGTCACCATCAGCTCCAAGTCACTCATGTCACCATCAGCTCCAAGTCACTCATGTCACCATCAGCTCCAAGTCACTCATGTCACCATCAGCTCCAAGTCACTCATGTCACCATCAGCTCCAAGTCACTCATGTCCCCATCAGCTCCAAGTCACTCATGTCACCATCAGCTCCAAGTCACTCATGTCACCATCAGCTCCAAGTCACTCATGTCACCATCAGCTCCAAGTCACTCATGTCACCATCAGCTCCAAGTCACTCATGTCACCATCAGCTCCAAGTCACTCATGTCACCATCAGCTCCAAGTCACTCATGTCACCATCAGCTCCAAGTCACTCATGTCACCATCAGCTCCAAGTCACTCATGTCACCATCAGCTCCAAGTCACTCATGTCACCATCAGCTCCAAGTCACTCATGTCACCATCAGCTCCAAGTCACTCATGTCACCATCAGCTCCAAGTCACTCATGTCACCATCAGCTCCAAGTCACTCATGTCACCATCAGCTCCAAGTCACTCATGTCACCATCAGCTCCAAGTCACTCATGTCACCATCAGCTCCAAGTCACTCATGTCACCATCAGCTCCAAGTCACTCATGTCACCATCAGCTCCAAGTCACTCATGTCACCATCAGCTCCAAGTCACTCATGTCACCATCAGCTCCAAGTCACTCATGTCACCATCAGCTCCAAGTCACTCATGTCACCATCAGCTCCAAGTCACTCATGTCACCATCAGCTCCAAGTCACTCATGTCACCATCAGCTCCAAGTCACTCATGTCACCATCAGCTCCAAGTCACTCATGTCACCATCAGCTCCAAGTCACTCATGTCACCATCAGCTCCAAGTCACTCATGTCACCATCAGCTCCAAGTCACCCATGTCACCATCAGCTCCAAGTCACTCATGTCACCATCAGCTCCAAGTCACTCATGTCACCATCAGCTCCAAGTCACTCATGTCACCATCAGCTCCAAGTCACTCATGTCACCATCAGCTCCAAGTCACTCATGTCACCATCAGCTCCAAGTCACTCATGTCACCATCAGCTCCAAGTCACTCATGTCACCATCAGCTCCAAGTCACTCATGTCACCATCAGCTCCAAGTCACTCATGTCACCATCAGCTCCAAGTCACTCATGTCACCATCAGCTCCAAGTCACTCATGTCACCATCAGCTCCAAGTCACTCATGTCACCATCAGCTCCAAGTCACTCATGTCACCATCAGCTCCAAGTCACTCATGTCACCATAGGAAAGAAGGAGCTGGAAGTCCTTAAAGCAATAACTCCGAATTATTACGATTGACATTGATTTTAGATTTCTAAATATATCTCAATGTTTATAAATGGTAGTAGCCCTTTTTTTTTTATAGCTTATTACTTCGAAATGTTCTACGTTCGATGATTCAATGCATTAAAAAAAAACAACATTAGCTTAATCAAAGTGTTTTTTTTTATAAATCTGTACCATGCTTAAAAAATAGTTCACGAGATCGAGTTTCTTTAAATTATTTTGGGGTAAACTGTTTCAGACATTTATTACTAAATTGTTTACTTAACATTCACAGCACACTTTTCTTGACGACAAAATGTCTCCTCCTTGGAATATGTCTACGCCTCAGAAAATGTCTCTGCCAGAAGCAAGAACAAATGACAAGAACTGCAGACGTCAACTTACAGGGAGGCAACTTGATACATTCTTCTTCTTCTGCTTTTTTCAAACAGGTCAAATTCTTTTTATAACTTATTTATTTTTAGGCTCTGAGTGGATGGATTAAAAGATGGTGTACTCTACTGTGCAGGCCTACAACATTTGAGGTATATTTATTTTACGTAATGTCTTTTCTCTCTTGGCTGAAAGCACCAAACTATATGTATAATTTATGTTGGTCAACTCATTTTAATAAACTTTTAGCACGAAAATTCTTTCGGCATTGTTTTTGGTGTATTTGGTGTGTTTTTGTGGTATTATTTTCACGAATTATTTCGTTGGGATCAAAAGTGTGCATTATTACTCATAATATTTTTAAACATACAACATACAACAAGAGTTATAAACTTAAGCCGAACATGAAGTTTCATTTGCTAGTCCAATCCAACCCTTCCGAGATAAATTGTAAGGCGGCACAGAAGGCAGTGATGGAGGCTTGGTCTAATGAGTTCCACAGAAGGCAGTGATGGAGGCTTGGTCTAATGAGTTCCACAGAAGGCAATGATGGAGGCTTGGTCTAATGAGTTCCACAGAAGGCAGTGATGGAGGCTTGGTCTAATGAGTTCCACAGAAGGCAGTGATGGAGGCTTGGTCTAATGAGTTCCACAGAAGGCAATGATGGAGGTTTGGTCTAATGAGTTCCACAGAAGGCAATGATGGAGGTTTGGTCTAATGAGTTCCACAGAAGGCAGTGATGGAGGCTTGGTCTAATGAGTTCCACAGCCTACTGGCTGACGGAAAAAATATATTTGCAAACGTCGTTGCGTGCGTGTGGAACACGCAGTTTGAGCTGATGACCTCTGGTAGAGCGGGACACTTATTGGGTGCGACCTGGTTGTAGGACATGTCCACATGGTCATTCATTATCTTGAACATCATCGTGGCTTTGACTACCGCTCTGCGGTGTTGTAGGGGCTTAAGATGGAATTGGTCCACCAAAGCAGAGGCGCTTGTTTTGAGGATATAGTCATGTAGGATACGACCTGCTGCACGTCGATGGGTCATCTCCAGCGTATATATCAGTTGTTGTTGGTGGACATCCCACACCGTCGATGCGTAATCCAATAAACAAGATATATCTGTACTTGACTTCAATAAATTCTAGATACTCAAATATTGTCAAATATATCGTACTTGAGTTGCAATGCTTAATTTTATTCATTTTTGCAAGAAATCGCAAAATATATTTTGTGAACAATAACAAATACAATTTTAATGTAATTATAATACAAATACAAAGTTGATAATTAATAATTTTTTTAACAAGATTCTATAAACACTATAGAAAGTAATAGATGCTAGAAAACATATAAATTAACATTTTTATAGTGTGTAAGAGCAAAGATGTTCAAAGTCATTGTATTACTAATCATGAGTGAATTCAATGATTGCAAACATTTCTGGAACAATAATGAAACTTGTAATGGTCCTCCTTTAGACAATCAAGCTATTAAAGCTTTTGTGGTGGAGAGTATACCACAGTTGGATCATTTTTGTGAGGCTTATTTATTAGAGATTATATTTTGTAAGTTCGTTATTGTATTATAACAATAAAGTTCAGCTTTTGTCAATCGTGAAGTTTTTATATACAGAGTAAGACATTTTGAACTTTTATTGTGTACACTAAAGCACTTGAATTCTAAGTACCAAAACAGTTGTTGTTTTTTTTTGCAGGATCACATTTTCAACTTTAAAGGACACAATTTAATATTTCAGGACGACATTTTCATATTTTAGTGGCACAGTTTTATCCTGCTTTCTGCAAGTGTTCAACATTTTGAATTGTTAAAACTTCCATTTTAATCCTGAGGACACAGCAATGTAATTGATTAAAAACATGATTTCATTGATTAATTTTATATTTTCAAAAGACTTCCTTCTAGTATTTGATAATAAACTTTTAAAGTTAAACAATTAGGGTATAAGTAAAGTAAATTGAAATTATCCTTCACAAAACAGTTAGATCACTTTTGTTTGGTGATTTAAAAGAAAGTTTATCTTGTTGGAACCATCACGGGCAATAACTAATTCAATTAAAGGAACTCAATAATAAATTCCATTATCTAAAGGTTATTTCCCTTAGCTATACGCCTACAACAGCCTGTGAATTGTCCAAGACTGGGCATTGTGCTGGCCACAGATCCCCTAGTATGCCGTGGCCACTGAAACTGGTGAACGCTACTTTACCGCCCACATGGATCAATTTGGTCTGACGGGTACTTTACTTTTTACTTTGAGCTAATTTGAAAGACTTTGAAAATAGTTGTTAGAGATGAGAGTATCATAGAGTAGTTCATAAAACTATTGATGACCTGAAATACCTGTCCGGAAAATTATTTTTCTCTTTAAAAACCTTTGCAACAACGTTATCTTCAAGTTTATATCAATACAATACTTGTGAATCTTTGATCCAATAGATAAACTTTATAAAGTCTCATAAACGATCAGCCAGGTGGATAAAACTAATGCTTCATGTAAAATAAATTTTTAAGGCCATGGAATATAAATACGCTGTAAAATCTAAGTCATCGTAAATGCAGCAGCAGAAGTCCCACTGATAATATATCAAAAGTACTAATAGCAGAAAAGAGTTCTGATTGACTGACATTTATATTTATTCAATGCACTTTTGAATGTAAATAAATGCATTTTTTTATAAATCAACAAAAGCTGTTTTTACTGCTCGAGTAAATTTTTTTTTTGAATTTTTAGGATGTTTAGAACTGGTTCTCAAAATATATTGGTTGGCACACGAGAGTATTTCGTCAAGAAATGTTGACGGTTTAGGCACGTTTACACAAATAGGTTACCCATCCCTGATATAGCCAATATATAATTATTATCGCAGTAATGAACTAGGGATGTTAATATTATGTTTATTGTGTGTAGAAATATCATGGTAATCATATGTTTTTTGTCTTTAATACCAAAACTGCCCATCAAAGTACACTCTCCTACTCCTTTGACCCAGGTATGTAACAGATATAATCAATAAAAATAGCTTTGTTTATTATACAAAAATAGGGATAAATGAGATGTACACACTACATCCGACTCAAATTATTGTATCTAAGCCAGCAGGATTTCTTTAAAACTTCCCACCTGAAACAATAAAATTACTTTCTAGGCTACAAGGGATAAATCATTACACCCCAAAGGTACTAAATAAATTATACCGTTTTTTTTTCAAATTAATAAGTTACTTTCGTGAATGTCATTTAAAACAATAAGAGGAACAGACGCATAGACTACCTTGATAACTTTCTGAATGCTTGTGTTTCTGCTAATACTGACTTTTGATGCTGAGGCAGTTTCAACTAGTGAAATAGTAAAATAAAGAGCATTAAATATAACCAGTGTAAATATACACACTCAGCCTAATACAACAATAGAATACATGATTGATCTGTACAAGCAGCTAAAATACATTGGCGGGACGTGCTTTGAAGAGATGAGGAGAATATATTGAAATAGATTGATCTGAAGTAAACAGACTCGGCCAATCTAGCTTGGACAATTCGGACCTTACCGGCCTTTGGCGCCAACGTTTTCAGACGAAGAGATAGGTCCATTCCCCTTGGATAGACAATCATGTTTGGTCGCCAGACGCGTGATTTACAGGACATCACATATAATTAGTCTTGTGTATATGTATCCCTACCCCCTCCCACGCACACAATTTACTTATCCACATCTAATATGACTTTTGTTTTCGTTTGGCGCTGTTTCTTACACTTGAGACACTGTACGTAGGCCGTTTGGGATTATTATTCATCCATTTTCTAATAATCGGACTGAAGGGAGTGCACAGCTAATGGCTATGTATGTTGGGGGGGGGGGGGGGGGGGGAGGGTGTTTGTTGAGTTAGGAAGGACATTAATAGTTATTGTGAGAATTGAACTTGTGACCTCGTGTCTGAAGGTCAGTGTGTTGTTTACTACGCAAATGGAGGTGAGGAAGTTTTCAATTGTGTCACCAATATGACCAATTTTATTATAAAAAACTAATTCATCCATTTTCACTAAAAATGTAGTAATTGTGTTGCTTACTTTCTGTGTTGTTTACTTTCTGTGTTGTTTACTTTCTGTGTTGTTTACTTTCTGTGTTGTTTACTTTCTGTGTTGTTTACTTTCTGTGTTGTTTACTTTCTGTGTGTTTACTTTCTGTGTTGTTTACTTTCTGTGTTGTTTACTTTCTGTGTTGTTTACTTTCTGTGTTGTTTACTTTCTGTGTTGTTTACTTTCTGTGTTGTTTACTTTCTGTGTTGTTTACTTTCTGTGTTGTTTACTTTCTGTGTTGTTTACTTTCTGTGTGTTTACTTTCTGTGTTGTTTACTTTCTGTGTGTTTACTTTCTGTGTTGTTTACTTTCTGTGTGTGCATCCTGGATTAAGTTGAAAGCTGTCTGCATCCAATAAATATAAAAATATCGTGCCGGAATACCGATGACCACCCAGGTCAAAGTTCAACCATCATTTCCACTAGACAAACAAGCCAGTGATCCGTGGAAATTGACTGTTCTGAGAAAGAGTTTCAATAATCCGGAGCAAGCATACCCCCCAATTGGGTGTTCCTCTTAATGGCCAAACTATCCCCCAGTCACAGCAAGGTATAAACAAACTTAGCAATCTATAAGCAATCGCAGCAAGGTTAAAGCTACTCACATAGGTCTGATTTCACTGAAGGCCTGGTGTTTCTCTTATAACATACAATGGAGATGACTGTTACGAGGAGTAGAGAAACTGCAGCAGCTGATACGATAACAACTATGTCATACGCGGACAAGTCATCATGAGTGACCTCTCTGGTGACAACAGTGTTCTGTAGCAATTCCGTTTTGCCACTGTAGGTGATGCCACTGCTTTTGACTGACGTAGTTAATGAAACCATTAAGCCTGTATCTGTGATATCAGAGACGTGTATCTGTGATTCTGTTTGTAGATGACAAAAGACAATTCAATTACAGATACTTCAAAGATAATTCAAGTTTAGGTTCTATAGTTAATTTATATTTAGAAATCAAGTTTTATCTAAAACAAAAACAATTTACCATCGTGGGTGGCTCCCTCTGTTTCAACAGATGTCAGTGGCATCTGTTCTGTCACAAACGATGGATTAGCGGAGTCTATGGAAATATTTTAAAATAGTTTGAGACATAAAAAACTTGCTATCTTGAAGTAAGCTGGTATTGGCTGGTATATTTTTGATGACTCTGGATTTAATTAAAAGATTTCAAACTATTTAAGACAGAATGTTTCTTTCAAAATTGTTCATTACAAAACCATTTACATAGAAGTTATAAAGTATCGATTTCAAAACATGTTGGTCCAAAAAGCTGCATTCATAAATGTAAATCAGCAGCATTCATAAAGATAATTCAGCAGTATTCATAAAATATAATACTGCAGCATTCATAAACTTAAATCAACAACAGTCACAAACCTAATTAAGCATCATTTATAAAGCTCATTTAGCAGCATTAAAAACATAAACACTTGCCATTATGAGTTACTCCCTCTGTTTCAACTGATGTCAGTGACATCTGTTCTGTTACTAACGATGCATTAGCGGAGTCTATGGAAATATTTTAAAATAGTTTGAGACAGAAAGAATTTGTAATCTTAAATTAATATATATATATATTATTTTGGGCCTAGAACACACGGGGATTATCTAACCAGCACAAAACCTGGCTTCTTTGACATTTTCTAACAAATGTCAGTTACCAAGGAGAGCAAGGAACATTTTGGGACAGATCACAGTCCAGGTCAAAACCAAGAGTCTTTATTTAGGACAGTAACCCGAGACATTTTTAAAAAAAGCAATCTGAACACAATAACTCTAGATCTATAGAATATTGTCCCATACGGCACTAATAACACTAGATCTATAGAATATTGTCCCATACGGCACCAATAACACTAGATCTATAGAATATTGTCCCATACGGCACCAATAACACTAGATCTATAGAATATTGTCCCATACGGCACCAATAACACTAGATCTATAGAATATTGTCCCATACGGCACCATAACACATTTTTTATGTCAATCGTGATATCTTCTTGTTCGTTCTCAATTCATTGAGAATCACGTGGTGGTATGCTTTTCGCCATTAAGAGCCCACTGACTCCAGCTTCAGCCTGTTGTTTTTTTGTTCTGGATGTGCTTTTATAGCCTTTGATCGCCCAAAACCATCTGCAAGGCAGCAGTTGATTTTTTTTCGGAGTTTTCTCTCCTAGATGACTGCTATCTCTAGCTAACGGCCTCATCTGTCCGGGCTTGGAATTAGAGCGCTCTATGTTTGCTTTCTACAGTCATTTCCTTGGATGTATGAGATATTTTTTTAAAGAGTATCCCTACTACGGGATACCCCACCTCACCCTCCATGACAGCAAACCAGTTGGTCCGCGGCCGCTTATTTAGCATTCACGGCTAACCCTTATATCTAAAGGCCATTCCCCTATCCGCCACCTGGGGACGCGCTTGGTAGGAGATGATAGCTATATTAGATTACATGTCTTTATCTTTATATAATTAGTCATTTGATATTTCATTAAAAAGTATTCCTTTTTATAAATTGATTTATTCATTGTAAGGACCTAAGTTCTTATGAATAGGTTGTCTTATTTGTCGGTGCAGATTTTCTTGTCAGTATTGATGTCTGTCGGCGAAATTGTTTTTCATTTTAGAAGTATTAAAAAAATTGAACCCATGCCTACCTGTGACATTCAGCTGGAACCACTGAGTGACCATACTGGCACAGCTCGCCTCACAACATTTATCAGCTGGACAAAGGCTGTTCTCTATATATCTCCAACACAGACATTGGTTCTCATCAAGTCGTAGCGGATCAAATGGCCGAACCTAAACACAGACAATAACAAACCTTGAAGGAGGATAACTCCTTTGACAAACTTAAGACAATAACATGTAGGCCTAAAGGTTTATTATAACCCCTTAAGGTTATTGTCGATATAAATTATCTGTAAAATGATAAACCTTAACAAAAATATACACTTACTATAACATGATAGCGATCACTTTGTAGTCCATTAAATTGAACAATGCCCTCTGGCTCTTCAAGTGAGAAAATCTGGCAGAGATAATTATAGTAAATATTATGACTAGATGTAAAGTAAGGATTTACAGATGACAAGATAGATATCTACATCTTAACTTACAGGTAAACAGTTCAACTTGTACTATTAGTTCTATAAGTTTAATTGAAACACGTGTATCTACATCTTAACTTACAGGTAAACGGTTCAACTTGTACTATTAGTTCTATAAGTTGAATTGAAACACGTGTATCTACATCTTAACTTACAGGTAAACAGTTCAACTTGTACTATTAGTTCTATAAATTTAATTGAAACACGTGTATCTACATCTTAACTTACAGGTAAACAGTTCAACTTGTACTATTAGTTCTATAAGTTGAATTGAAACACGTGTATCTACATCTTAACTTACAGGTAAACAGTTCAACTTGTACTATTAGTTCTATAAGTTGAATTGAAACACGTGTTTAAACAAAACCTTCACTTACTTTTCCTAGGTAACTCTGCATCATGTAAAAGTCACTAATGCTAAACTTTTCTTTCACCAATAAAATGTCGAACTGTGTAAAATTAAACTCTGGTGGCGAGAGAGTGAATCGAATTTCTATGCTCCCATTGGTCCAAAGTTTCGTTGATAATGATGGTGTCCACAGTGCGGGATCCGCTGCACTTTCTAAACAAATGGTAAATGAAATAATGCAACTTATTATTCAATCGAACATCTAAATATATCTTCAATATAACACTTTGTTAGATATCATATCATTTTCTACTGCTAAACTGCAAAACAGTACACACTATGTCCTACTTAATATACATAATGTCCTACTTACTATACATGCCGAACGAACTAAGTAATATCATGTCAAGTTGACCTTCATCTTCGTTGACCAAAGCCTGGTGTGACCGGACACTGTTCAACCTGACTGTATAGTGTGCACCTCCAGAATAAAGGAACTGAATATCATAACTGAAATTAATCTGCAAATATGTATACACGTATAGGCCTACATATAATTATGTCTTTTGAAACGTTTCATTTGTAAGACTATATTTGTTATCAAATGGGTCAAGTGTGTGAATGTGTTATCAGCACCAGAAACAAACAAGAAATTCATTTGCAAGAGATCAACGAAATATAAACAAACATTTGCTGTTGTTAACGATAACGGTGAAACTGTTTACCTTTTTCAACAATAATGGACTTGATGAATTAAAATGAAATAGTTTACATGCTGTTTTAGCCGCGTACTGCCATATAAATAGGTAGCCTTTAACATGTCTGCGTACATTATCTAGGAAATTTAAAAAAGAGATATATTTGTAAATGGTACATTGATAGAAATTTGAATAATAAAACATGCATTATGAGATATCTGTCACATTTATTGTCACTGGCACTACTGCTAGTGTAGCTGTATTGTTAAATATGTGACATCTTCGTAGATGTCTAATGTTATATCTGCTTGTCACTGACACCACTATAGTTGAATGTCGTGAAAGTAACAGCGTGGTTCAGATGTAGAACATGAACTAAACTTTTATTGTGACAAGTTACACGGGGGGGGGGGGGGGGGCAGGGTAGCACGTGATCTAACAGCATGACGAAAACAAACAATACTGACCACTGAACCTTGACACACACACACACAGTACATTGTAAACATGAAGGATACTACATGCACTTCTAGTATAGCTGTACTGTTAAATGTGATATCTTTGTCAACGTCTAATGTTATAACTGCTGGACCGTGTGCAGATTTTCATTCTCTTTTACTTTCACTAATTCGAACAAGGCGAGTCCTTAGCAAGTAATTTATTAAACATTTACAACACAAATAGTCCATCTATTCAAGAGTATACATTCAATTCTTATAACTTCAACACTTTTTCTAATTACACCAAACTCAGACCAACGTCTATCTCTCTAACACTGACTCTCTAACACTGATTCTCTAACACTGACTCTCTAACACTGACTCTCTAACACTGACTCTCTAACACTGACTCTCTAACACTGACTCTCTAACACTGATTCTCTAACACTGACTCTCTAACACTGACTCTCTAACACTGACTCTCTAACACTGACTCTCTAACACTGATTCTCTAACACTGACTCTCTAACACTGACTCTCTAACACTGACTCTCTAACACTGACTCTCTAACACTGACTCTCTAACACTGACTCTCTAACACTGACTCTCTAACACTGACTCTCTAACACTGACTCTCTAACACTGACTCTCTAACACTGACTCTCTAACACTGACTCTCTAACACTGACTCTCTAACACTGACTCTCTAACACTGACTCTCTAACACTGACTCTCTAACACTGACTCTCTAACACTGACTCTCTAACACTGACTCTCTAACACTGACTCTCTAACACTGACTCTCTAACACTGACTCTCTAACACTGACTCTCTAACACTGACTCTCTAACACTGACTCTCTAACACTGACTCTCTAACACTGACTCTCTAACACTGACTCTCTAACACTGACTCTCTAACACTGACTCTCTAACACTGACTCTCTAACTCTATTATGTAACTATGGTTCTCACTCAGACCGTGTTCTGACTCTGTGTCATACTCAGCAGCTTCCCGTACTGACCGTTTGACCTCCTGGTCTGTATCCGCCTTATTGTGACCTCGCGTTAAACGGTTCATTGTCTGGGGGTTACCACCTTAACCAATTTGG
This sequence comes from Anisus vortex, assembly GCA_949126835.1. NCBI lineage: Eukaryota > Metazoa > Mollusca > Gastropoda > Planorbidae > Anisus > Anisus vortex. Next base: position 942,625 of record OX421496.1, read on the forward strand.
TAGTGATATTGATTGAACAAATATTAAAATTATAAAACGAAAATGAAAAATTGACGGGATGTAGCCTTGTGCAGGGCCTGACATCATAATTAGGAGTTTGCAACAAAAACAAATTAAGCTTATGATTATTGGATTATTCCTATAGAGCAAAAATAGATCTATTTCCCTAGGCGGACCTTTGATATTATTAGAACCTTGATTTTAATTGCAACCCACCGTTAAAAAAAAAACGTGTTAATCTTAGAAAAAAAAAATTTGCTAAATAAATTCTGTTTTGTTTCTGATAGGCAAGCGTAGACAATAAAAAATATTAGCAGGTCATTTTAAAATATCTAGGTCACAAACCAATTAAAGCTTAAGAGAAACGCTTGGTCGCTAGCCCGCTATAAGATATATACTTAACAATGTACTTCATTATGTAAACTGTTGGTTGGGAAAGAAGAAAAACAAGTTACCTGAATCTGGTGAGTCCCATTTAATTTGTAGACCTGGTACTTTATACACTATATTTGTTGTATGATCTACAAAGTCGTTGACTAAACCTACAATATTTAAATTGGATGGCTTCCCTAGCAACGCAACATCGTCTTGGAACACCGCTGGTAAATCTTTCACGTTGTTGCTCTGGACAAAGGGCAAGCACTCTGTAGAAAAAAAAATTATCAAATATAATTATTACAGTGATTAAGATATGCATGCAAACAAACAAAATAATGTATTCTGGCCTATTATTTCTGCTTATTCCACACACACAAAAAATGAGTAAGGTAATCGTGTCAGAACAAACACATTTTTCACACAAATTTTCCCATCAATGTAACTTGACTCGTTTTTCGTTGATATTCTCTCTTACAATCTTGTAAAAAAATTTAGAACATTGGAGTATATTTAGTTTTGAAGATATACGGCGATTTATTATTTCTTTATTTCGTTTATAAAATATAAATTAATTATTTTAATGATGTAATGGATAGATTTTAAAAATATTATTTCTTTTATCATCTGTAAAAAACATCATTTCGAATTTTTAAAAAATCAAACTCATGTTATCTTTTCTTAGGTCAGTAAGACTTTATAGTAGCACAATACATAACACACTTATCAATTCGTCATGAAACAAATCACACGTATCAATTTATCCTAAAACAAATCACACTTATCAATTTATCCTAAAACAAATCACACTTATCAATTTATCCTAAAACAAATCACACTTATCAATTTATCATAAAACACAACTCGCCCCTATTGACCATGAAAGAAAAGTATATTAAATCTTATCGATAATAAGCGAGTTGTGATTGATTATTTATTTACTTTGACAAAAAATAAAATGGCGTTTAATAAACAAAATACAATATTGCAATAGATTATAATTAATATCTGCAGTTACCTGAAGTAACAAATTCCGTTGTGCAGAGTTGAGAGCTATCAATCTGAAAATAAACAATAAAGATTGATGTTAAATTCTTAGAATTTATTGACAAATCACTTTTAAAAGACAACGACATTAAAAAAACAAGTTTGAACTAACAACTAAAATTGTCGCGCATAGTTACTCTAGTAATCACCGTTAAAACAGTTTTCATTGAAGGAAAGCATATACCTGGGTAACAAAGACTATAATAACATGGACCGCTTGCTCCATTTTTAGAGTCTAAGTGGTGTTTTTTCCGTGCGCAGCCAATAACGCTGTACAAAATGACTCCTAAACGCTGAAGATTTACCGCTGAATAAAACTTTCGTATTTAATCGTAATATTCCGTTGAGTAAATTATAGCAAATTAGTAAACCGGAAGTCTAGAGGAACAGGGTGTGATCGGAAATTCCGAAACAAATTATTTCAAGTTATCAAATTGCAGAAATATCAAAGCAAGCGGTCCATCTTATTATAGTCTTTATTTCAAGTTATCAAATTGCAGAAATATCAAAGCAAGCGGTCCATCTTATTATAGTCTTTATTTCAAGTTATCAAATTGCAGAAATATCAAAGCAAGCGGTCCATCTTATTATAGTATTTATCTTATCTTATCTTATTTATTACAGACGGTCATTCTTAGGTTTTAGATACAATAAGAAAAAAATGGACAACGACAAATTTGTCTTTTTTTTAATATTTATAATGAGAGTTTAAAAAAATCACATTGGTTAATAAGATTTGTATCCCTACTGCAGTGTGAGTCGTAACAATACAATTTGGTTACTCACTCTATTGGGGTTCAAATTATGTATGTTCCCATATTTCCATTTTTAAAATTACCGAAAATGCACGAGAAAAACACAACATAATCCATCAAGTGTCCCGCTCTACACGAGGTCATCAAATCAATCTGCACGTCACACACGCACGCACGGAAGTCTACAAATATTTTTTTTGTCAGCCATTAGACTGTGGAACACACTGGACCAGGCCTCCTTCACTGCCCTTTCTGTGCCGGCTTTCAAATCTTCTCTGAAGGGCTGGACTAATTACATAAAGTGAAACACTGTCATCTGTTTGTAATTCTTGTTTGTGATGTTTTAAAATGTTATGTGTAGTTAAATTGTGGACTCTTTCATCGGTCCTAATGGGGTCTCCACAATAATATGAAGAAGAAGAAAATAAATATATATTTTACAGAAGTCTACATTGTTATGGTCGGATAGGATTATCGGTAATTCCCCAAATTTCATGATATATTTCTATGTCAATATGTGTATAGGCTATATCGAATAACCAGTCCACTCACTTAATCTGGTTTGTGTAAATTTAGTGTTAAAATCCGGACAACGGTTTTAAATAATCTTTTGATCCAGTAAGAATTCGCCAATGAAAATGTACAGGTACCCAGGTATAGTAAATCATTAGAGTCTAGCTAGAGTCTACTGTATAAAATTTGAGGTTGTCTGTGTTTAAGATTGATCACTGCTCTTGAGTCAAGTTACCAGCACTTGTCGTCACTTGCTGTCACTGACACATAAAAGGGAGATTAACAGTTGCCGATATAAATCTTTCGTGAAAGTTCTACACCCTTTGTATATTATATATAATGAAATCACGTGATCTTTCATTGATAACCAGCCACTCAAGCACTAGCCTGGGAAAAATGCAATTTGAACTTTTAATCACGAAAAAAAAAATGAAATTTAGAATCACGTCAAGTGGGTCAGTTTATTATATCATAAGAGAACGAATATTGCAATCAAACTTAAGGGGGGGGGGGGGTAGAAAAAAGGCCACGCCCTTACGAGACGCAGACTTCTATTTGTAGTACCCACTCTGGTTTTACACTGTAGATACACTGGTGAATAGACGTAGGCCTACACTTTCACTTCACAGCTAATGGCTTTTGATGTCTGCTTTTGGTATTAACAGGTCACTGCATACCTGTCCATTAGTTAACTGTGCAATGATTAAGCAATTAGTTCCTCTTCATATACGTGACGAGGAATATATTGAGATCAGGCTATCACATCCAAATATCTGCAAACAGTTCTAATTCTCCACTATATAGTGACGCTGCTGTGAGAGATAACCACCAGATGAAGAAGTTTGGTCAGATGCTAGACTCTTGTAGCCGTATCTTGATCGCTAGGCAGGTTTTACATCTCATTAACTACTTACTCGGCGCTGGAAACATGGTAGATATCCCCCGTGTGGCTTCCTTTTCCTATTGCCCGACGAGCTTGGTGAACATATCTAACGCAATGTCCTAAATCTGTTATTTCTTTTTTTCTTTTCTACAGGATGTCCTCGAAATAGAACAAAAAATACCAAAGTCGAAAGTGGTTCATATCACAAGTTCAAGTGGCTCATATCACAAGTTCAAGTGGCTCATATCACAAGTTCAAGTGGCTCATATCACAAGTTCAAGTGGCTCATATCACAAGTTCAAGTGGCTCATATCACAAGTTCAAGTGGCTCATATCACAAGTTCAAGTGGCTCATATCACAAGTTCAAGTGGCTCATATCACAAGTTCGACAACCTGACCATGGTGCAGACAATAAGAAATAAAAAATCTACCTCCGACTTGGAGAGGAGATGGGCGCCACCAAGGCTACCAAGCCCACAGAAAGGACTAATGGATAAGCAGTGTAGATTACCCCCTCCCCCCCCCAACGACCATAACGGTTGACGGAATATAAAAAAAACAGCACACAAAATTTCATGTTACCATAAGTGCTACAACCTTGAATCAGTAGAATAGTTTGGAGTGAATATGAGATGTTTTTCTTCAAGACCTATTCAATTTTACATTATGTTATGAACACATAATCCAGTGGCGTATCGGGGATGTTTTTTTTTTTTTGGTTGCAATGACTGCTGTCATCTTGTTGATAGTTTTATACAGGTCGGGGGGGGGGGGGGGTGTTTTCCTGAAAACCTTTTAGTGTTGAATAAAATTCCTTTAATCTGGAAACTATAATACAATCTCGACATAGATATGAGCCAAGAGTTAAATATTGTGCCGTGAATTAGGTCATTATGTAATTGTCACGGGAGTTTAAGTTTAATTCTCTATAAGCTTATTGCGGATGTGTTTAAGTTGTTAAAGTGTTAGGGTTAGGGTTTCACAGATGGGACAATCAGATTTACTCACCAGGTGGCTTTTCTCCTTCTTCGCCAAAGGAAATACATTAATATTACACTATTCATTTTTTTATCGCTTATAATATTTTCATTTCCTGAAAGTAAAATAAAAATACAATACTAACTCTATCGCCTCCATCCATCATCACAAGTAACCCACAATCTCTCGCACCGCCTATAGGTTTAGACAGAAGTATGAAGTAATGCAGTAATATCAGCCACGCCCTCGCAGTAATTCTCATATTGATATTGGCAGGAATATTTCATAAGTGCTGAAATGAAGAAAAAAAAAAAAATTAAAATACGCAAAAAATAAAAAACAAGATTTGATCAGAATTGAAATAAAAGGACAGCCTGGTGAGGTGAGGCCGGCTGTTCCTGAGGTTAGTTCACCGGACTGTCAACCAACACGTTGCGGGTTGTATCCCTGCGGCTGACCAATCCATGCCGCCCTGCGGGCGTAATACTCTTCTATCTAGAAAGAACGCCTGTAAAACTTTTAAGAATTATAATTTCAGTTGGTAAAAAAAAAACACATTTGTGTCAATCGAAAGTCGATAAACCGTGAAAAAAAAAAGGGAGACAAAACATACGTCTTTTGTTTTATTAAACTGTAGGCACTAAACTATAAACATAATATTGTTAGCGGCATGGGAGTGTGTTGAATATTCACAACTGACAAGAGTAACACCAATAGTTAAATCAATTAACCTAGAAACTTTACAGGACACAAGTGCAAAGAGTAAAGTAGTTTTGATACATGAGGATCCTAAGGCATTAAATTCTAACTTAAAAATAAAACATAATAATAATAATCTCTTAGAATGCTCAGATAGACATAGTGACAAAAAATAATTTTCTTATTCCATATGCAGAACATCCGGGCATGGAATGGGTTGCCTGAACAAATGGGAAAACCAGTAACTTAGCATTTAAAACACGAATCGAAATGCAAGACTAGACTCAAGACCATCGATAATCGTAGCACGCAATAAGATTCTTTAAAGAAGGAGCGTCTGTAATATATTAGATACGATAAAGATATATATATATATATATGTGTGAGTGTGTGTGAGTGCAAATAGTTCCTAATAAACTAACCCATAAAAATTAAGTTTTTATTATACTCCCTAGTTTATATTTAATTTATATTTTGATAGATTAAAATAAATATAAGTGATATCATACCTTATGAATTTGCACACTAATATTGTGCGCATCCTTTTTGTTTTGATCTAGCTTCGGCCCGCAAAAAAACATTAAAAGAAAACTTGCTTTGTTTCAGCTATATTGTGTCGTTTTCATTCTATTTATTTCGGAAAAACGAACATATCCGAAAATGTTATTTACTTCCGTCTCTTCCTGTAGAGGGAGCCTTGTTTTTTTTTCTTCGATTCGCAAATTGGTCGAAGGTATTAGTGACTATTCCAAAGGCTACGATGCTGAAAATTTGATAGAATGTATTCTTAGTCTGGATAAGTCTGCTGCCCAAGTTTCAGCTCGATTGGACGACGGGAAGTGGTCGAAAAATCGATGCAAAGTTTCGCTAACAAACATCCAAGCAAGCAAGCAAGCAGACAGACAGAAAATACAAGTTAATAGAAAGGGAGTAAAAAGATAATTGATTACTATTCATATTACATAACGAGTTCAGTTCCTGTCTTCTAATCCTGAACATATTTATTGGATAAAGAGTTTGCAGAGCTATGGGGCATGGTGAACGAGCTGCCGTTCGACTGGCGATCCAAAAGTTCTGGGTTCGAATCCTGGTGCAGGCTAGGATTTATTTTCCAGGGACTTGAGGGTGCCCTTGAGTCTACCTAGCTCTGATAGCTACCTGACACTAGTTGGGGTAAAATAAAGGCTACTGTTTCACCAGCCCTATGATCAGTTTGGTCCGAATGGTACTTTACTTTACTTACCATCTAACTAAAACATAAATGTCCATACAACTGAAAGTAAACAAATACGTTTGATGTCAAATTCAGATAAAAAATTGTAAAGCGCTTAGAGCTGTAAGGTAAGCGCTATATAAAAATGTCTCAATAAATAAATAAATAAATTAAGTACCTAAACATTATCAACTATACAAACACCAAATAAGCAAGTCCTATATAATGGATAAACTGTGTTAAGGAAATAACAACAACAATAATATCACGTGATATTCGTGTTTACTCTTTCCTTGATATTAAACACTTCCGTTCATTAACATAATAGACCCAACTTATCTTTTTTAGCTTAGCTTATATATTATCATAAACTATAATAAGATGGACCATAGACTATAATAAGATGGACCATAGACTATAATAAGATGGACCATAGACTATAATAAGATGGACCATAGACTATAATAAGATGGACCATAGACTATAATAAGATGGACCATAGACTATAATAAGATGGACCATAGACTATAATAAGATGGACCATAGACTATAATAAGATGGACCATAGACTATAATAAGATGGACCATAGACTATAATAAGATGGACCATAGACTATAATAAGATGGACCATAGACTATAATAAGATGGACCATAGACTATAATAAGATGGACCGCTTGCTCTATTTTTAGAGCTTATATGTACTTTTTTTTCCGTGCGCAACCAATAAGGCTGTCTTAAATTACTTCTACGCACCTCCTTGTTTCTTAAATTTTTCCGCTGTATAGAACTTTTGATTTTAATTTTAATTTTTGATTGAGAAAATCAAAGCGATTCAATAAAACGGAAGTTCAAAGTATTATACGAATCGGGAATTCCGAAAAGCAGTCTTTCAAGTCATCATATAGCAGAAATACTAAAGCAAGCGTTCCATGTGTATTATAGTCTACGATATTACCGACGCTCAATCTATACATATTATTGCATCCTACGCACATCCGTGGTTTTAATTTAGTCTTTTTATTAGGGTTTTAAATGATATTAAGTTACTGGTTTTCCTGGTTCTTTCATGCAACCCATTCCATACCCGGATGCCAATCGGGAAGACCGAGTACTTATATGCATTTGTTATCGCAAAAGGGACAAATATTATGTCAATTCTACATCTACATTAATCCCGTAGACTGTTGTACCGTTCGATCACTATAGACGACCTATACACCAGTCGTCTCCATTGCTACCGTCTCTCAGCCCTTCTCATTGCGTCACAAAGCTTTACTCCCGTCCATTAGAAAAAAATGTTTTGCTAAACGCTGAATGCTGTATACATAAATACACTAGTTTACATGTAAAAATCATCGATCTGTAAAAAAACAATAAAAAAAGCTTCCGTATTTTATTTGTTTTTGCAAATCGAAATTAGCGGCAGAGGTGTTGCTAAGGGATGGAAAGGGGTACACATGTCCCCGGGCGCCAAGGTATAAAGGGGCGCTAAAAAAAAAGGCTACATTTAGCATATGCGGTGGTCGAGCGGCAGCGCGTTCGGCTGGCGTACCTAAGTCCTGGTTTAGAATCCTGGTGACTGCTAGGTCTCGAAGATACTGATGATTACCTGATAACAGTTGGAGATAAAGTAAAGGTGGCTGGCCACAGAAACCATATGAACAATTTGGTCCGACGGATACTTTACATTACTATATTTAGCAGAAATGAATACCACATCCATGATCACAGACAAAGTTGTAATAAATAACAAGGTCTTATAAAATATAAACCAGAATTATTATAATACTTTATAATATCTGCTGAAACAAACAACTCTTACATTGCTTGACAAACCAGTACTTGGCACACACACACAAAAAATCCAACCTAGTGTTACAATAATTGAGCTGCAAAATAAAAGTGTTCTTATTGTCCGTTAAGAATAGTTCTCAATCGAACACATTTTCACAAAACCATAGTCAGACGGCAAACAAAATATACCACGTAATAGAGATAGATTTTAAATCAAATGGACTTAGCGGTAAGGTAGTATTTCCTTTAAATAGTTTAGTAAAGTAAGCGCCTATCACCCCGCCCCTACCACCCCGCCCCTATCACCCCGCCCCTACTACACACAAGTATTAACTCTCCCTTCCCCATGTTCAGAGAAGGATTTCTTTTGGACGGCTCTTACTTAACAGCGCGGAGTGTGTTTTTATGTGTGTCTGTGCGTGTGTGGTGTGTTTGTATATGTGTGTTTTCATGCGTGCTAAAGAAAACATCCAGGCCTACCTGAAGACAAAGTGAACTAAAAGTTATCTTGTTATCCAAGACTCTCAACAGATAATAACTTTATTTGTTGTACTTTGTTGAATGAGAACAAAATAAACAGATTGTCTTTGCAAGGAGATAGTCTAATATTGTTATCGTCAAGTTCTACTTTATACCAGTGAATACCAAACGAACACAGTTCAAATATGTATCTCCACAATACGGAAGTTGTATATTACTTTCGTGGCCAGATTCATCCACAGCTTTTAGCCTACTTAACATTGCGTCATCATTTTATGTGTTAGGGTGTGTTTTAAACTGACTTCGTTACACCAAGGCCATCATTAATTGGTATCTTTCCGTTCTGGAATATGCAGTAAATAATAAGAACAGTACAAAACTATCTACTTAGATAAAACACCTGCGTTGGTTATCTGCCTTGCTTTGTGGGTTGTCTTTCCAAACATTTAACGCTTCTAATTAAATGTTGCCATTGTTACGGCTAGATGGCAAAGTCGACAGTGAGCTCGCCTTGCAAGCGTGACATCCAAGCGTTCGGCCACTGGTCAAGACAATTACAAATAGGCCAAATAGAATAAAAATCCGCCGCCTATTTGGAGTGGAGATGGGCGCCACCAAGTCTAAAATCCCACAGAAAGGACAAATGAATAACTGTTGAGGTGTCCATTCGCGCCTTCCTTAACGACGGTGACAGGACTGTTGATGATTGCCACGGCACTTATCACTACAACCAGCTTTAGCAAGATTTTAGTATTAGTTGGTTGAATTTATAGTATAATTTCTGCACAAAATCTCATTATTTTAAAAGTCATAAAAAAAATTCTCAACATTAAAAAAAAATGGCTATAACGAAATATTTTGCATTCACTATTCTTCAAAATGTATTTAACCCCTAAAGCGCATGGGGCCACGATCGTGGCTTCGCTCATTTTCGGCTACATTGTGTCGTTTTCTTTCGTTTTTTTTTTTCGTAAAAACGTACACATCCGAAACGTTTATCAACTTCCGTCTCTTCTGGTAGTGAAAAGTAGCCATTTTTTTTCGTAAAAGTGTCTTCGATTCACAAAATGAACGAAGATGTTAGTGACTATTCCAAAAGCTTCGATAGAATCGATGCATAATTTGAATTATATTTTATTGATTTTGATGAAGGTAATTGTTTACCTGCGTTAGCCCACGAGTTTTTTTGTTTTCTGTGAAATATTTTTAAAGCTCCTTGCCAAATTCGGACAAATCAAGTCATCAAATGTCTCGCAAACGATATTTAGACTTAGGAAAAAAAAAATTATTCGCGATTTTTTACTATCAATATAGCATAAAACAACGTTATTTCGGCTATTGTCGTCAAGGGGTTTCCATCCCTAACCTATATAAACTAACCGATACAAACCAAGCGCTATTAAAATTTCATTCATTTTAATAGCGCATGGTTAGTATCGGTTAGTTTTATAGGTTAGGGATGGTAACTCTTCTCCTGTGAAGTCACAAGACAAAATGCCAAAATGCCAAAGGTCCCGGGTTCGAATCCTGGTGCCGGCTAGGATTTTTTCCCGGGTCTGGAGGGTGTCCCTGAGTTTACCCAGCTCTGTTGGGTACCTGACCTTAGTCGGGGCAAAGTAAAGGCGGTTGTGCATATTGCTGGCCACACAATCACCTAGTATGCCATGGCCACAGAAACTGGTGAACGCTGCTTCACCGGACCTATGGATCAGCTAGGTCCGACGGGTACATTATTTAATAGAAAAAAAACTAAAAAATCGCGTTTAAAAATATTTTTTTATTTTTTTTCTAAGCCTAAATATTGTTTGCGAGACATTTAATGACTTGATTCGTATGAATTTGCCATGGATATTTGAAAATCGTACCTATAACTATAACACCCCAAAACTCGTGGGCTAACGCAGGTAAACAATTACCTTGATGAAATTCTACAAAGTAAGAAGTGTATTGATTTCATATTTGTTTTAGTTTAATGATTTAGTTTTCAAAATACTAAAATCGGTTAAATAGTCGCTGAAATGGTTCAATAAATTAGCTTAGCCTTTGTTGTTATCAATATAATCGTTTTCGAAAGATGGGCGTGGCTAATTATCGTCTTTATTTTAGTTATTATTTAAATAAATTTGTATTTAAATGTGTTTATTTTGCGGGCCTAGGTTAAAACTAGTATATTTTCATCATAATTTAATAAAAATGTGATAGTTAAACAACATTTAATATTTATTTTCATTTTTTTTAACTGGGTGGGTGTGCACTAGGTTCACTGAGTGCTATATCAGACTGTACCCTGACTATTTTCTAAATATTACAGGAGACTCTAATACTTACTAATATACTTTTTTTATATACGTTTTCTTTAATTTAATATATATATGTCTAAAATATAAGTGTTTTTTTAAATTATTTTTCTTAAATGTTTACTACTTAGATAGGTGTTAAATTAATGAAAATATTTTTTCGAAGTTTAAAAAAAAAATTTGCCCTGTATTTATTTAGTTTTTACAATTTATATTCTAGATATTAAACAATTCATTTGTTTGTCCAGTTCCCCAAACTATTAGCTTTTATAAAATATATAAGGTTTACATATCTAATGTAAAAATATCATAAAAGAAAACAAAATAAAAGCAAAAGGTTTTGATGAGTATGAAGTTCAAGGAAAAGGGAAGTCTGGGAATGAATACCAGAGACGTCGTCGCAGTGTTCGTGTGACATCACTGGACAGGCAGAAGAAGCAGAGTTATCACCAAGAGAGAAGTTCCGTGTTGAAAGTTTTCTTCCATTTATAGACCAGTTGAAGCAATCACTTGATCAGCGTATCAATGCATACATTAATGTTTGTGAACGATTTTATACTTTGGTCAACTTAACAATACCGGTATGTCAGCTGATGAAATTCAACATGCATCTGCGAAACGTGTAAAAATGTATGACAAAGATCTTGAAGTTGATAAGAGAACAGGTTGCGAACAACCATGACTCAGTTGAAAATGTCTGCTCAGCATTGAGTCAGATATCTGGCGTAAATTTGATTTTAACGACATAATTGAAGAATTAGCTGTTCTTAAAGCACTCAATGTCAATGTTTAATCAATACAAGTGAAGTGAGCTTGGTTATCATACAACATCAGCAACATTGTACACAGGTTAACACAGCAATGTCGGAAGGCAGGGGCGAGGCCACGAGTGGCCCCCACATACATTTTGGAATAGAGCCCCCACAATTATAATTACGGCCCTGCAAAAGAACACACCAAACAAAAAAAAACAAGAAAGGGAATCACAGTCAAAATATAAACCCTTCATCTCCAACTAAAATAAAATGCGGCCCTACCCCTCCCTAAACAAAAACAACCAACCAACCTTATCCTCTCCCTAAAATATCAAATCATTCAACCCCTTCCCAAAAATCAAAACAAAACTTCTACGTACCTAAAAGAGAACAAACCAATAACACTACCTCCGCCCCCCTCTCACTAAATAAAACAAACAATAAAAAGAAAACATACCATTCCCGACATCTTCAACACGAAACAAATTAAAGAAATTACATAAAATGACAAACAAAACACAAATAAATCTCAACAACTGCCAACATAAAACAAACATAATAAAACCCAAACACTGCCAATACTTCCAAGTTTATAATTATAGATCATTACCTGGAACTACGGCGCTATTTTCCAGGTAAAGCAATCATTATATTCGACTCAATCGTTCGTCATATTATTATTCAACTGCACATGACGTCAGCAGGGAGAGACAATTCTAAGCCATTCTAGGAAACATTGATTGTGTGCCAGTGGGATTACATCCTTGCACCCTAAAGTTTAACAAATACGAATACAAAAAGTCAAACGTATGGCCATGTCACCGTTTAGTCACAGTTACAGTAGGTCCTGTTAATATACAACATTCAGTAAAATATTTAAACTTTTTTTTCTTATAACGAATAAACTACGTTACCGAGAATAGTTCTCATTATCCGTTTAAAATCACGTATGTCACTAACTAACAAGACAACTTACTTCCTCAACTGATCTATATTATAAAATTAGTATTATTATAAAGCTTATTCAATGGCTAGATTTGACCTATCTACACTTGTTATTATTACACTATTATAAATTGTTATTAGGTAATTGTAGTTGCTATGTAAAATTATTACATACGCTAACAAGAAAGAAAAACAAATTGCTCAGGTCAATAATCTGTAGGGGAAACAAGTGGCACTCCTTTCAACTGTAAAACAACGAAGGCTGACATGGTTTGGTCATACTGCAAGGCATGACTCATTGACCAAAACCATCCGACAGGGTACAATGGAAGCAAAATGGAAGGAAAACGTAGAAAATGTCTCCAGAAAAAGAAGTAGTTGGACAACCTGAAAGAGTGGGCCGAACTACTTCTTGATACGCTTCTGTAAACGGCTTCTGGCCGGAACGAATGGAGAAATCTGGTTACGCGCACCGACGTAGCACCCCCTCCCCACCCCCACGAAGAAAGTCACGGGTCTGATGATGATGATGACGATTATGACGAGTTGAGTACAACTGTTGTGCAGAGCTGTGATATTGGGAGCCAGTCTTCAAATGACTCCACTTGCTATTAGAGGCCTCTGTGACCCCCGGGCTTACGTTCATTACACAACCTGCAGAATTCATTGCAGCGCTAATGGGAACACCAATACATATTGTTTGAATTGTATCAACCACATAATATAAACGTTTAACAGCAGCTCATTAAGAAGACATTACCAATAAATACACAGATTTTTCCTGAACCCAAACTTCTGAGTATGATTTCTGCAATTTATATGTTAAACAAAAAGAAAACTCCGTCTCCTTTAGCTCTGCCAATATTGGAACAAGACCTTGTTTGTTTGTTTATGTGAAATTGTCGTTTTAAAAAGTTTCCATTACAACCGTGGGGTTGCAATACAGCCAATTACATTGAATGTATTTAACACGACATATAGCATCGCATATTGATTGTCTTTAACACGACACATAGAATTGCATATCGTATGCCTTTAACACGACACATAGAATTGCATATCGTATGCCTTTAACACGACATATAGCATACTGAACGTCTTAATTATTTTTATACGAACAATCATTTTTTTGTTTCTATGTAATCAAGTTGTCTACCTTGAAATTCTCTCTTTTGATCTGAAGGCATTTCTTTCTACTTTCTTTACATTTATTTTACTGCAAGCGTGTAATATCTTCAGATCCCTCGTGTGAAACTGGTGTCCGCTGGCGAACGGGCATTCTCATACGTGGGCCCGTCCGCATGGAATGCCCTCCCATTACAACTTCGACAGTGCCCAAGCCTTGATACTTTCAGAAGCCAGCTGAAGACCTACCTATTCAATTAACAGTTTATTATTTTATTATTTTATTATTTCTCATTTATACATTTTTGTCTTTTATTCGTTGTCTGTACTATATCTGTAACTGTTGACAGCGCATATAACTGTTTCAAACGGGATATGCGCTATACATGTCTTATTAATATTATTATTATTATTAATATGCTTAACCCACCCCGTTAATTGTTGGAGTTTATTCATTCCCAGTTTCCCATGAACAATGATTCAAACAGTTTAAAAGAAATTTATCCCTGTCTTTTTTTTTTTTGTGTTTATTTTTTGTCTGTAGCAGTGGTTCACCTAAAAATGCAAATATTTGTGTAAAGGTTTTCATTGTGTTTGTGTTTACTTGTTGATGTTTTGAATTAATTTTTTTTTTTTTTTAAATAGCCTTTTTAAAAATACTAAATACAAGCAAATAATAGGCATAAAAAAACAACAGGATTTTAAATAATAATGGTCGTTGGAATAATAGTAAATCAAGTACCCGTCGGACCAAATTGATTATGGGGCCGGTGAAGCAGCGTTCACCAGTTTTAGTGGACACGGTATACTAGGGGATTGTGTGGCCAGTGCAATGCCCAGCCGCCTTTACTTTACATGTCAGGTACCCATCAGAGCTGGGTAGATTCAGGGACACCCTTAGTCCGGGAAAAAATACTAGCTTTCACCAGGATTCGAACCCAGGCCGTTCCGCTTGCCAGACAAACGAGTCTGCCGCTCCTCCATCGTGCACCAAGGAATACTATTAGGCCTACATTTAAAAACTGGAAATCGATTGTGCCTAAAAGTTTACTAAACTAACTTAGATCACAAAATGAATGGTTCGAACCAAACATGTGTCACAATATCTCTAGAACCACTCAAAACCTGAGTGTTATTTCAACATTGGTTTTACATCCGGGTTAACCACCAATCAAATCTTTAGATCTATATTTTAAAAAAAGTAATCTTCTAAAGCTAGAAGAGATTTTGAAATTTACAAATGTAGATCTAGGTTGTTTTTCTAAAATATGAACATAGAGTTAGAATGTTAATTTAGAAGCCAGGCGGATGTAGTTCTGTATTCTGGCCAGTGAAAGGATTGCGGCCTATGTCAGATATATGGCGCGAACCGAATGCTAAGTTTGCTTCCTTGTAGAGATCTTCTAGGAGTGGCGGTTAATTTAAGGCGGCGACGACCATAGACTAAATAGAGGACACGTCTGCAAAATATTTTATTAACCGAAAACAGGAAGTACTTTGGCTAAAAATAGAACACAGAACTATTACTAGATCTCACACCAGCGGCGTAGCCAAGAATATTTTTGAAAACCTCGAGTAGGGATAAAATCAGGGTGTGGAAGAAATAGTGACACGTGCCATTCTCTTGCCCCTCCCACCTGTTGCTACTACGACTATGTCGCACACACACACAAATACGTAAATAACACATCTACGTATATGCATATATTTATTCATAAGCTCTTTAATATATTAGTGTCATTGCATAAGCGACGCCGTTGATAATCGAACACTATGAGAAACAAATCTACAAACTAATCTCTTTCGTTGGCTCTAAGACTTGTTAATTGCTGTATCTTTTGACAAAACTAGTCAAAGAGAAACATTATTATTTTTAATATTAACTTCTATATAAAGAAATAGTTATTGGAATATTCGGTGTTTGCAAAGAAGTCGAAATATACGCATAATCTATAGGCCTATATATTAAGTAGACTGTGTGTTTCCAACCAATCATATTAGTTAATTTAAAGACTCGTGACCTTATAGTCTCACATTATAATTTTGCGATTTCACTTCAGACATGTGTCTTCGCTAGCTGAGTGGTTAACGTATCGGACTGCCATGCGGGCAACCCGGGTTCGATTCTCCAGTTAGTCTATAACTTATTTTTTTCTACAATTTTTATTTTATTTTAATTAATATTTCTTTAACAAAAAAAAAACATTGTAAATCTACGAGCAACACCGGGCAATTGAGATTTTTATGAAATAAAAAGACTTGCCTATTTTTACCCGATTACAATATTTATTTTAAATAACTTTCCTAAATGTCTTCAGTTACAAATAATAAGGTTTAAAAATTTTTTTAATTCAAGCTTTCTTTTCCTTGTAGTTTATACAATTTGTATCTGTAGTTTGTTTTAGTTTCCCTGGTCAACGCCGGGCAATTTAGCTTGTTGCTGATAAAGTAAAGAAATGTTTTAAAATTTGGCTAATGCACAAACAAGACTTTATTTTATTTATTTAGACTATGTAAATACATGACCTCTATGAGGTCAAGTTCAAGGACATTTTCTACACATGTCCTACAGTTCGTGTCTTCTATAGACCGTGACTAGATTTTCCTCTCAATAATATTCTTATCAGACTTTAAGTTTTTAACTTCCTGTTCATGCTAGGTTTAACTTCCTGTTCATGCTAGGTTTAACTTCCTGTTCATGCTAGGTTTAACTTCCTGTTCATGCTAGGTTTAACTTCCTGTTCATGCTAGGTTTAACTTCCTGTTCATGCTAGGTTTAACTTCCTGTTCATGCTAGGTTTAACTTCCTGTTCATGCTAGGTTTAACTTCCTGTTCATGCTAGGTTTAACTTCCTGTTCATGCTAGGTTTAACTTCCTGTTCATGCTAGGTTTAACTTCCTGTTCATGCTAGGTTTAACTTCCTGTTCATGCTAGGTTTAACTTCCTGTTCATGCTAGGTTTAACTTCCTGTTCATGCTAGGTTTAACTTCCTGTTCATGCTAGGTTTAACTTCCTGTTCATGCTAGGTTTAACTTCCTGTTCATGCTAGGTTTAACTTCCTGTTCATGCTAGGTTTAACTTCCTGTTCATGCTAGGTTTAACTTCCTGTTCATGCTAGGTTTAACTTCCTGTTCATGCTAGGTTTAACTTCCTGTTCATGCTAGGTTTAACTTCCTGTTCATGCTAGGTTTAACTTCCTGTTCATGCTAGGTTTAACTTCCTGTTCATGCTAGGTTTAACTTCCTGTTCATGCTAGGTTTAACTTCCTGTTCATGCTAGGTTTAACTTCCTGTTCATGCTAGGTTTAACTTCCTGTTCATGCTAGGTTTAACTTCCTGTTCATGCTAGGTTTAACTTCCTGTTCATGCTAGGTTTAACTTCCTGTTCATGCTAGGTTTAACTTCCTGTTCATGCTAGGTTTAACTTCCTGTTCATGCTAGGTTTAACTTCCTGTTCATGCTAGGTTTAACTTCCTGTTCATGCTAGGTTTAACTTCCTGTTCATGCTAGGTTTAACTTCCTGTTCATTCTAGGTTTAACTTCCTGTTCATGCTAGGTTTAACTTCCTGTTCATGCTAGGTTTAACTTCCTGTTCATGCTAGGTTTAACTTCCTGTTCATGCTAGGTTTAACTTCCTGTTCATGCTAGGTTTAACTTCCTGTTCATGCTAGGTTTAACTTCCTGTTCATGCTAGGTTTAACTTCCTGTTCATGCTAGGTTTAACTTCCTGTTCATGCTAGGTTTAACTTCCTGTTCATGCTAGGTTTAACTTCCTGTTCATGCTAGGTTTAACTTCCTGTTCATGCTAGGTTTAACTTCCTGTTCATGCTAGGTTTAACTTCCTGTTCATGCTAGGTTTAACTTCCTGTTCATGCTAGGTTTAACTTCCTGTTCATGCTAGGTTTAACTTCCTGTTCATGCTAGGTTTAACTTCCTGTTCATGCTAGGTTTAACTTCCTGTTCATGCTAGGTTTCACTTCCTGTTTTTAACTTCCTGTTCATGCTAGGTTTAACTTCCTGTTTTTAACTTCCTGTTCATGCTAGGTTTAACTTCCTGTTTTTAACTTCCTGTTCATGCTAGGTTTAACTTCCTGTTTTTTACTTCCTGTTCATGCTAGGTTTAACTTCCTGTTTTTAACTTCCTGTTCATGCTAGGTTTAACTTCCTGTTTTTAACTTCCTGTTCATGCTAGGTTTAACTTCCTGTTTTTAACTTCCTGTTCATGCTAGGTTTAACTTCCTGTTCATGCTAGGTTTAACTTCCTGTTCATGCTAGGTTTAACTTCCTGTTCATGCTAGGTTTAACTTCCTGTTCATGCTAGGTTTAACTTCCTGTTCATGCTAGGTTTAACTTCCTGTTCATGCTAGGTTTAACTTCCTGTTCATGCTAGGTTTCACTTCCTGTTTTTAACTTCCTGTTCATGCTAGGTTTAACTTCCTGTTTTTAACTTCCTGTTCATGCTAGGTTTAACTTCCTGTTTTTAACTTCCTGTTCATGCTAGGTTTAACTTCCTGTTTTTAACTTCCTGTTCATGCTAGGTTTAACTTCCTGTTCATGCTAGGTTTAACTTCCTGTTCATGCTAGGTTTAACTTCCTGTTCATGCTAGGTTTAACTTCCTGTTCATGCTAGGTTTAACTTCCTGTTCATGCTAGGTTTAACTTCCTGTTCATGCTAGGTTTAACTTCCTGTTCATGCTAGGTTTCACTTCCTGTTTTTAACTTCCTGTTCATGCTAGGTTTAACTTCCTGTTTTTAACTTCCTGTTCATGCTAGGTTTAACTTCCTGTTTTTAACTTCCTGTTCATGCTAGGTTTAACTTCCTGTTTTTAACTTCCTGTTCATGCTAGGTTTAACTTCCTGTTTTTAACTTCCTGTTCATGCTAGGTTTAACTTCCTGTTTTTAACTTCCTGTTCATGCTAGGTTTAACTTCCTGTTCATGCTAGGTTTAACTTCCTGTTCATGCTAGGTTTAACAAAGGTAGACTTACTTTTCAATGGTATCTTTTAAGTCTTTTATATTGTTACAGACGCTCCTTCCATATAGAAGATTATTGCGCCCTACGCTTCTTCGTGGTCTGAGTCTAGTTTTGCATTTTTATCAGTGTTGTAAACGATGTTAAGTTAATGTTTTTCCTTGTTTGTTCAGAAAACCCATTCCACGCCCGAATGCCAGTTGGGAAGAAATAGTACTTACATGTATATGCATATATTCTCACATATGGGATAATGAAAGTGTTTTTGTACTTATGTTTTTATGAGCATTACAACAGCTTATATTGTTTTTATATCTAAATGAGAGTTTTAATGCCTTATGTATTATTACAACTTTACTCTTTTACTCTTTGCCCTTCTGTCGTCTAGTGTTTCTAAATTTAGTGATTTAACCATAGACTATAATATACATGGACCGCTTGCTTTAGTTTTTTATGCTATTATCTTCTTTTTTTTTTTTTTTTTTTGCAATTCCCGATTCTAAATGAAGTAATTGTTAGACAAGTTCCGTTTTATTAAATTGCATTTTTTCGACTTTAAATGAATACTTGTAGGCCTATTAATCCTATTATCATTGACTATAATAAGATGGACCGCCTGGTCTATTTTTAGAGCTTATGTTTTTTTTTCCGTGCGCACACAACACTGATCTATAAATGTTTCCGCTCTGTACAACTTTCGATTTTAATTCTTCATTGAGAAAATCATAGCGATTCAATAAAACGGAACTTGTATATCAATAACTTTATTTCCTGTATAGCAATTACGTTATTTAGAATCGGGAATTCCGAACATCAGTGTTTCAAGTCATCATATAGCAGAAATACTAAATCAAGCGGTCCATGTATATTAATATATTATAGTCTATGATTTAACTCTTGGTGTACTCTTACCAGTTCTGAATACTCGCTAGTAATAAGCCTTGCAGCTCTTTCTTTTGTTTTTGAATGGGTTTAAAATAATGTTTATTACTAGCGATGGAAAAAACAAATTGTGAAAGGTAAATAAATATAGCGTGCAGTTGTAGTGGATAATCCACTCGAGCATTTTATGTATTCAATAAACACACACACAACTTTATGGAGTGGATCATTGGAAGAATGGTGAGCTTTCTTGAGTAGGACATACGTTGTTGACTGAGGAATAAAATAATTGTACGTATCATCATGTGGTCCAAGGTTAGTACTGCCGGGGATGGGTTGTGGGAAATAAGGACCCACTCCTCTCGAAATATCCTCATGGCTTGCGTCTCAAATAGCCTCTGCTAACCAAAGTCCAACTCTTGTAACCAAGTCTGGTGGATCATGTTTCAACTAACAGGAGAAGGGGCGAAGGCGGGCCGCTGGCGCCTTAAAACCAGCAGCTTCGGGCAGATGGGGATCGTAAACCTTGATAGGTAGCTCATCCAGGAGAGGGAAACTCTGATCTCAAACTTCCGGCTACACCTATTCATGGAGAGGCTAAGGGAGTAAACCCTAACAGAAAATCAGGAGATGGAGTCCTTAAGGCAGTTTTATAGTGAACGCGCTATCTATCTGGCAACTCCTGCGACGCAGATGTTCCCTTGTTGTATCAGCTAGCAGTTCCCCTGGAACCATCATCAACGTGGAGAGACAGGCCCTGCTGCATGGGCAACAGCTGGCCTTCTTAAGCATCGCCCAGGCCATCGTGGCCTTCTTTTCGACTTCCCTCACCTCAACCTGGAGAGTTCTTTCCAGCTTCACTGAAAGGAGTTTAGAGAAGCGAGCCAGGAGAAAAGCGAGGGGCAGAGGAAAAGGACACTGCGCCATCGTCCCTTGAGGATGGAAGGATGCGATACATATCATCAAAGACTATAATAAGATGGACCGCTTCCTCTATTTTTAGAGCGTGTAATATGTTCTTTTTTTCGTGCGCATCCAATAACGCTGTCTTAAATGACTTCTACGCTCCTACGTCTGCCTAAAGGTTTCCGAAGTGTACATCATTCGATTTTAATTTCAATTTTTCATTGAGAAAATCATAGCGATTAAATAAAACGTAGATCTAATTGCACAATGCAAAAGAGAACCGGAAATTCCGAAAAGAAGTCATTCTAGTCACCAAAAAGCAGAAATATTAAAGCACTCTGTCCATCTTATTATAGTCTTTGTTATTATGTATTGCTCCTTCTACTGAAGTTAAACTCAAAGGCAAGTAACAAACTAATATTGATTCAAATGGAAGCCAGTAGTAAATATTTCTACAGAACATTATCCTAAAGACATGCAGTTACTTGACGAAACTATTGTAACAT
This sequence comes from Anisus vortex, assembly GCA_949126835.1. NCBI lineage: Eukaryota > Metazoa > Mollusca > Gastropoda > Planorbidae > Anisus > Anisus vortex. The sequence goes on from OX421496.1 coordinate 963,754, forward strand.
ATAAAATAAGCTTGTTTTTGTGATTTAGAATATAATCATAGTAAACAGTGAGCATTTGTTCCGGTATTAGAACAACATATTGAAGTCAACGCATTGTCTTCGAATCCAGACTATCAGTTCTGAAAAGAAGAACCTTGAGGATAGAAATGGAAACCTGCACTATGTGAGATAAATTAATGTGTCAAGTCACCGTTGTGATAAATGAAATGTGGGTTCACTCAACTCCTGACGTCGATACCCGGCAATACAGATGTAAAGATCTGGGAATTCTGTTAAATTGTCTCCCCTAGCTATGTGGTTCCAGAGCAGAACAGGTAAACTTGCTATCAAATCAACAGGTGAACTTGCTATCAGATCAACAGATGAACTTGCTATCAGATCAACAGGTAAAGTTGCTATCAGATCAACAGGTGAACTTGCTATCAGATCAACAGGTGAACTTGCTATCAGATCAACAGGTAAACTCGCTATCAAATCAACAGGTGAATTTGCTATCAGATCAACAGGTGAACTTGCTATCAGATCAACAGATGAACTTGCTATCAGATCAACGGGTGAACTAGCCATCAGATCAACAGGTGAACTTCCTATAAGATCAACAGGTAAACTTGTTATCAGATCAACAGGTGAACTTGCTATCAGATCAACAGGTGAACTTGCTATCAGATCAACAGGTAAACTTGCTATCAGATCAACAGGTGAACTTGCTATCAGATCAACAGGTGAACTTGCTTTAAGATCTACAAGTGAACTTGCAATCAGATCAACAGGTGAACTTGCTATCAGATCAACAAGTGAACTTGCAATCAAATCAACAAGTGACTTTGCTATCAGATCAACAGGTGAACTTGCTATCAGATCAACAGGTGAACTTTTTATCAGATCAACAGGTGAACTTGCTATCAGAACAAGAGATGAACTTGCTATCAGATCAACAGGTGACATTGCTATCAAATCAACAGGTGGACTTGCTACCAGATCAATAGGTGAACTTGATATCAGATTAACAGGTGAAAATGCTATCAGATCAACAGGCAAACTTTCTATCATATCAACAGGTGAACTTGCTATCAGATCAATAGGTGGCCTTGCCATCAAATCAACAGGTGAACTTGCTACCAGATCAACAGGTGAACTTTCTATCAAATCAACAGGTGAACTTGCTATCAGATCAACAGGTAAAAATGCTATCAGATCAACAGGTGAACTTGTTATCCGATCAGCAGGTAACCTTGCTATCAGATCAACAGATGAACTTGCTATCAGATCAACCGGTGAACATTTTATAAGATCAACAGGTGAACTTGCTATCAGATCAACAGGTGAACTTGCTATCAGATCAACAGGTGAACTTGCTATCAGAACAACAGATGAACTTGCTATCAGATCAACGGGTAAACTTTTTATCAGATCAACAGGTGAACTTGTTATCAGATCAACAGGTGAACTTGCTATCGGATCAACAGGTGAACATGCTATCAGATCAACAGGTGAACTTGTTATCAGATCAACAGGTGAACTCGCTATCAGATCAACAGGTGACTTTGCTATAAGGTCAACAGGTGAACTTGCTATCAGATCAACAGAAGAACTTGCTATCAAAGCAATAGGTGAACTTGCTATCAGATCAACAGATGAACTTGCTATCAGATCAACAGGTGAACTTGCTATCAGATCAACAGGTGAACTTGCTATCAGATCAACAGGTGAACTTGCTATCAAATCAACAGGTGAACTTGCTATTAGATCAACAGGTGAACTTTTATCAGATCAACAGGTGAACTTGCTATCATATCAACAGGTGAACGTGCTATCAGATCAACAGCTGAACTTAATATCAGATCAACAGGTGAACTTGCTTTATGATCAACAAGTGAACTTGCAATCAGATCAATAGGTGACTTTGCTATCAGATCAACCGGTGAACTAGCTATCAGATCAACAGGTGAACTTGCTATCAGATCAACAGTTGAACTTTCTATCAGATCAACAGGTGAACTTTCTATCAGATCAACAGGTGAACTTTCTATCAGATCAACAGGTGAACATGCTTTATGATCAACAAGTGAACTTGCAATCAGATCAACAGGTGACTTTGCTATCAGATCAACCGGTGAACTAGCTATCAGATCAACAGGTGAACTTGCTATCAGATCAACAGTTGAACTTTCTATCAGATCAACAGGTGAACTTTCTATCAGATCAACAGGTGAACTTTCTATCAGATCAACAGGTGAACTTTCTATCAGATCAACAGGTGAACTTTCTATCAGATCAACAGGTGAACTTTCTATCAGATCAACAGGTGAACTTTCTATCAGATCAACAGTTGAACTTTCTATCAGATCAACAGGTGAACTTTCTATCAGATCAACAGGTGAACTTTCTATAAGATCAACAGGTGAACTTTCTATCAGATCAACATCTCTGATAGGTCGAATAATAGGGTCACGCAAAGAGTATCACAGGTTGGAGAAAACGTACAATTAAAAATAAAAAAGAGATAGACCTAAAAACTTAGAAATACTTAGAATATTGCGTCTTTGCTTCATTTTTTACAGTCTTTCCCCATGTCTCACTCTAGCTGTCTGTCGGTCTCTTTATGTCTGTTGGTAAGACTTGCTTGCGTCACTAGTGAAGGCAAATTCCCATTAAAGGTTGTACAACCTCCTACTACATTTGATGACTGTTTACTGTGTATATGTTACGGCCAAAGCCCGAAGTCGGCCAGATCGCGAAGTGGCTAATTAGACTCGCATTTATTGACCGGCCAATACCCGATCTTTTTTTTACTTCGGACCTTCGCCGCCAGTTCGCAAAATGGCCAGGGGCCCAGGGGCGATCGGTTAAAGTCCGATTAAGACGGTCGTGAGCAGATTTTAAGTGTTTGTACACCGTAATTATCACATTAGGCCTACATTGATTATTAATTATACTAAATCACAAAATCAGTCAAATTAGTTTATTATAGTAAATTATCTATCTTTATTTATACTAAATTACAAAATCAGTCATGTACGTCTATTACTCTTCTGTGTGCACATAGTACAAAATAACGCTATTGTCTTTTGTTACTAGCACAATAAGTTTTTCTTTGCCATCAACCTAAATAACGTCATATTTTCTTAGTCGACGATAAACAACGCAATCTTTTTTCTGCTTTGCTTTAACCTGTTTAACGTCCTCTATAAATGCACAGTATTTGTCTCTGCTAAGGATCTAGCTATTATTAGCTTTTTCTTGCAGTAACGTATTCAAAGCAGAGCTGTGGCACTTTAGCGGCACTTTTAATACACATTCTTTTGATTCTCTTTCAATACATTATTTTACAAGTTACCATAAATATATGCCTCTTCATATCCTTCTTAATAGTATGGTCAAAGATAATCGGTAATTTCATTATCACTATTGAAAAATTGAAAGCTATTATCGGTTTTAGTCAACTAGCCCAGATTTTTTTAGTTCTAAAGAATTTTATGGTAAAGAGTACAAAATCATATTGTATTCACACAAGTCAACCCCTTGAATGCCCTGCAAACTTTAATTAAGTTTGAAGTACTTTTCAAATATGCCTACAAAACTACGCACATTTGGCTGTTCCGGCATGTGACTTGTGACATTGCGCGGGGGGTGGGGGGAGGGGGAAACCGAAATCCTATTTTAAACCGGTTTAATAGAACCGATAATCGGTTTTAACATCCCTAGTTCTGCTGTTACAGGGAACGCAGCAACCTTTATGTAGCCTAGCCTCTCACTGGTAAGGGATTAACCGTTTGCCCCTTCGAGTCGCTGATCGTCACCTCTACTGATAAGGCCCCACGAAGGGGGGTACAGCCGTACGCCCTATCGGGGCCCTCAAGAGTTTAGGAGGCCCATGAATATTTAAAATTAAATACAGTAGACTGTTGGCTTTCCAGCCAGTAGTCCTGTGGTAATGACATGTAGATGTATGTTGCCTTTCTTTCCTTCAAGGAATGTACAAAATACATTCCCATATTAATAGGCCTACAGAGGAGTCGGAGTCGGGGAGTCGGAGTCGGAAGTAAAAGAATGAGGAGTCGGAGTCGGAAGATTTATCTACCGACTCCGCAGCCCTGATTAAAAGTTTTCATATCAAATGTTGGTTCCGAATTTACATGTACGCCAACTTCGTCCCGCATACTAGTCTCGTCAGTAGATGCCATGGGATAACCTACAGAACAATAGTACGAAATTATTTACATTAAAACGCCGCTGCATGGGATACAGTTAAATGCATATAGACTGTTATACAAACTCTAGGCGAGGAATACAATAATCACAATGAAACTACAAGTAAAATAGGCAGTGTCATGTTGTGACAGGGGATGGGGCGGCCAGCAGGGTGCACGTTGTCGGGCGCCCAATCGGAGCCTGAATGCCCCCAGGTCATTGTACTGTCCCTACAGAACTTTCTACTCATCAAAAGAAAATTGGCTTGTTAGTCTATAGGCGTGATAGCAGAACTTATTCTTTAGCGCTATTGGATTCGATGCACGTTATTTGTATTTGTTGGAACATCGCTTATAATCTACAATAGGCCTACCTAGAAACACACATGTACACAAAGTAAAATAATCCACAAACGATGCTCGGTATATATGTAAGTCAAATGCCTCAGTTTATTGGTGCAGTAGTTTTATCTCAAGTGTATCTCATTGCGACTGGCGGACCCACCCATGTTTATACAACACATGAAACTAGACCGCGCGGACAATAGCTAGATAAAAATACGGTCGCTCCTGCCTTACAACCTTTGTGGCTTATCAAAAGTCAATCCTCGACTCGCATACACCATCCAGTCAATTTATGACGCAAATGGTGTTTTTTTATCCAGGTAGATAGTTTACTAAATCGTATGATAATTATTTTTCCTTGATAATTAGTGACCACTTCGGCAGGGCGTTCTCTGAAAAGCAGCAAATCAACAGAAAATTATCGTCACAGCGTTCGTATCACTGTCCTTGCTACTATATGCAAGCCGCCATCACATCTGTGCCACCTACCGAACATTCTTGCATCAGCACATCGAACATTGGCCAGGGATTTCCAGCCACTTCAGGAAGTGGCCGGCCAAAGTAGCGTAAACACTGGCAATTTCCAGCACATCGGACATTGGCCACGCGCCTAGGCCAAAGTGCGAAGTGGCCGGCCAGATCGCGATCTCGCCGCACTTCCGGCTTTGGCCGTAACATATATACATAATTTGTAACTAGCTTAATTCCCCGGCGTTGCTCGAGGAAAAGATTACATAGGTCTAAACTCTAAAGGACAGATACGTTAACCACTCAGCTAGGGAGGACACATACCGGAAGCGAGATCGCAAAAGTAAAATATGAGACAATAAGGTCACGTGTCTTTAAATTAACCAATGGGGATCGGAATCCACAGTCTATTTTATATATATTGTTACGTCTCGGTGCCTAGTGGGTTGGTTCTATCTCTAATACTTCTTATTTTTCCTATAAGAATAATTAGTCTTACTTCAACTTCCTTCCAAGTAACAATAAAAACGACTTTTGAAACAATAAAGAATACTTTTAATACAAAATAATACTAAGCTCAACAGTCTATAAAACAAATACAATTCTTATCAGAACACAAGTCAATAAACAACAACACATCTACTCTGGGTATCTCTCTCTCTCTCTAACTCAACTCGTCTGACTTACGTAACACTCCTACACACTTCCTACCCTACACACGGGGTATGACCACACGCTGCCATACAAGTGGACAAGGGTCATTCTCGGGTAGTCACAAAACACTGACCATGGGTCACAAAAGGGGAGATAAACAAGAAATAATCAAGGGAGTTAATTATATTTATAAGTTACAATATATAGATGATATTGTCATGTATATTGTTTTTCCAAGAATTGGAACACGCAATGTTTATTCTCCTCTCTCTCTCTTTTCTTACTACACGCGATATTAGGACGTTTAGTAGGAAAACGAAAGGTTCTAGGTAATGCTGGGATTCTGTGTTGATCTCAAATTCTCAGAGTCTGGGAACGACTCATTATTTAATAGGGGAAGTTCATATCGTTTTGTTATGAGTTTTGTAATGTTACCATGATTTTCACCCCTACTGGTAGTGGGTCTGTCCCTTGCACCACTCGGATAGTATTTAATGAGTTGTTTTGTCTGAAAGACAGAGAGTTTCAAAATATGTTCTTTTGAGAACGTTTGTGTTTGCACTATTTTATTCTAACTGTACATAATAGATATATTGTATATATTGAACATACCACCTGAAATAAACTATCAACAACAGTTACACTGAAGCTTCTTTGTCAAGTTACTATCCTATTGTGTTGTATACATTACTATAAGATTTATCTACTACCATAATCTACAAGAGAGGAAATGTTGGAATACAAATACTGAATTTGCGCCCAGGACTATAAGAAGAGTTCGTGTAATACTGAAACATAAATACTAATAATTAAAGTCTCCCCTAGGACTAACGAGAATTATCAGCAAGATCTACACAGCTCTGGCCACAAGGGGATTGTGGACGTAACAAAATTTGGGGGCTCGTCCGGGATATTTGAGTTCTACTTTTCCTGACCTAGGATTGACAAGATTTGGTAGTCTCGTTCGGACTGTGAAACTATTCTTTTTAAAAAGAGGAGAGAACTGGTTTGCGTTTTTATTCCTTGGGAAGTGTGAAGATTCCACGAAGTGTTTAATATTATATTGTGCAAATTTCTGGACAAATCGTAAGTTGGAACTTTATATTTTATTATACAATATATACTACTCTACTATAACAAATATTTCGAACGCTATACTATGGCTTCGAATATATCAAGTGAGGAACTTAATGCCATGTCATTTGCTGAACTAAAAGAATTAGCTGAGTCCTTTGGGATTGAGGCAGGACAGGCAAGACCCAATCGTAATCGTTTGACCAAAGAAATTATGACATGTTTGAACGGGCAGAATGCCATAAACACTGGTAGTGTAGTTGAAGTGGGACAGAACGATATCAATGAAGGTTATGTAGCTCCCAGTGGGGGCGAGGTAATTGCCCACGGAGACGAGGTAAGAAATATGTCATCTAGATCATCAAACAATGATGAAGATGAAGGGTTGAGTGAAAACCTAAAATTCCAATTAGCTATGAAGAGAATGGAATTAGAAAGTATGGAAAGGAGAGAATTGGAAAGAATTAGGATAGAAATTGAAAGCAGAGAAAGGATAGAGATGGCACGCATGAACAGACCTGACCATCGTAGGGACAGCAACGGTATGGATATTAGCGCAATGAAGCAACACTTGCCTATATTCAGAGAAGAAGATGTTCAAGATTTCTTTTTGCTTTTTGAGAGGATAGCTGTAGATTATCAGTTCCCTGATGATAAGATGGCTTTATTGTTAAGGTCAACTCTCAACAAAGGAAAAGCATTGGACGTAGTGTTGAGTTTAACACCCGAGGAAATAAATGACTATGAAGTAATAAAAGATAGGGTGCTGAAAAGTTATTCCCTGACACCAGAAAAATATAGAAAGCTATTTAGAGACAGAAAGAAGGCATATGATCAAACTCATGTAGACTTTTTGAGACAAAAGGAGAAAATGTTAGAACAGTGGCTAAGGTCACAGAATGTAAGTGAGTTTGATAAACTCAGGAACCTAATATTGTTTGAGGAATTCAATGATTGTATTCGAGTGGATATTAAAACTCACATCTCAGACCGAGGGGTTGAAGATGTGCATGAAGCTGCTAGATTGGCAGATAATTATGCCATAATTCACGCCAGCATAAAGCCATATTATGCTGACAAACCCAAAGTGCACAAACCAGAGTCCAAGGAGGCTAGTAAACCAAAAGAGACAAGTGAAAACAATAATAAGAACAGTGGTGTAAATAATAATAGTAACTTTGTTCATTTCAGGAAGCAGACAGATGTAAATAAAGCAAAGGTGGTATGTTTCAATTGCAAGAAAGAGGGCCACATGAAGAAAGATTGTTGGATCCTTACCAAGAAGCAAGGTGCTATTCTACACTGTGCCAGAGTGCAGAAAGATAGCAAGCAGACAGAAGAAGTGTGCAACACAGGGTCAAGAAACTCAAAAGAAATGCGGCCGGCATCGCCCATAGTTGTGGAGTCGATGGTTTTTGAGAACAGTCTATCTAAGGTAAAAGAGAATAGCTGTACTCAATCTATTATGCTTTCGGAAGGCCGTGAGGAACAGATGGTTCCTGAAGTCCCGGAAGAGGACGACCTATCCGATTTTCGACCCTTTGTCTACGAGGGGACAGTGTCGACAGAAGTCGATGTACTCAGCAAGAAGAAAATACAGATATTACGTGACACGGGTTCTGCTGTCAGCGTGATCCTGGAGGGCAGTGTGCCGTTAACAGATGCCACCAGTACCGGTGAGTCTGTTGTGCTGAGAGGTGCTAGTATGGAGGCTGTGGAAGCTCCACTGCACAGAATAAAACTCGAGTCGGATATTTTTACAGGTAACATCGTAGTGGGAGTGTGGCGCGCACTACCCGTCAAAGGCGTTTCCATGATATTAGGAAATGACATTATGGGCGGCAGAGTCACTGTCGATCCCATGGTTAAAGTGTTGGAGACAAAGATGGCGGAGGACAAAAACCTACGTCCTGCCAATGAACGCCCAACATGTGCACTGACAAGAGCAATGCAGAAAAAGAAGTCGGTAAAGACTCCTGCTACGCCGTGTAGTGCAACGAAAGATGTGTTTGTCTGTTCTGAAGACACACATGCGAATGAAACAGTGATAACAGAAACACCTGACATCGATTTAAGTGCTACGTTCTTTGCTGAACTAACAACTGGTGATGCAACAGAGAACGATAACATTTTGTCACCAAAGCAGAAATTGGTGAAAGAACAATTGAATGACGAAGTAATAATGCAACTCAGAATGAAAGCTGTTGACGAAAAGACTGCAGATGCAATGGCGGAATGTTTCTACATGAAAGATGAAGTATTGATGAGAAAGTCGAAACCGCTCAACTCAGGTACAAACGAGTGGGACAGTATTCACCAGATTGTAATACCTAAGTGCTATCGTCAAGATATACTGCGTATGGCGCATGATCTTCCTTTCGCTGGTCACATGGGAGTCCGGAAAACGCACCACCGTATCCTCCCTTACTTCTACTGGCCAGGACTGAGAAGAGATGTCGAACAATACTGCAAGACTTGCCACGTATGCCAAATGGTAGGACGTCCTAACCAACGAATTCCTGTCGCTCCACTCCAGCCGATACCAGCGTTCGACGAACCATTCAGTCATATACTCATTGATTGCGTGGGCCCGTTGCCGAAAACAAAAGCCGGTTTTCAATACCTGCTCACAGTCATGTGTTCATCCACTCGCTTCCCGGAAGCCATTCCGTTGCGGAATATAACAACAGTGAAGGTGGTAGACGCCCTGACAAATTTCTTCACACGTTATGGCCTACCGAAGACAGTACAGTCCGACCAGGGGACTAACTTTACTTCGAACATTTTCAAACAAGTCATGGAACAATTAGGGATAAGCCATAGGCTATCAAGTGCCTATCATCCTGAGAGCCAGGGAGCTCTGGAAAGGTTTCATCAGACATTAAAATCGATGCTTAAAAAGTACTGTTATGAAAACGAGAAAGACTGGGATAAGGGTGTGCCTTATGTACTGTTCGCTGCAAGGGAGGCCACTCAGGAATCCCTGGGGTTTAGCCCATTCGAACTTGTGTATGGACACTCAGTCAGAGGTCCGTTGAAACTTCTACATGAAACTTGGCTAACGGACAGTGAACCGATTGGACTTTTGTCATATGTAGATAAATTTAAAAATAGGCTTTATCATGCTTTTAACCATGTGAAGATTCATTTTCCACAGATGCAGGAGCGTATGAGACAGAACTATGACCGTAAAGCTACAGCTAGAACTTTTGCACCAGGTGACAAAGTTCTTGTGTTTCTACCTTTGCAAAATCAGCCTTTAAGTGCAAAGTTTAGTGGACCCTATGAGATAGAGTCAAAGCTTGGCGAGGTCAATTATTTGATAAAGACTCCTGACCGGAGACAAAAACAGAGGGTATGCCATATTAATTTACTTAAGCCCTATGTTTCCAGGGAAAAGAGTAAACCACGGGAGGTCCCCATGATTTCGTTAGCTAGAGTCCCGACGGATTTATCTAGGATAGAATATAAGTTTGCAGAAAGTAAACTTAATAATACAGATGCCCTTAAGAGTTTAGATACAAGGCTAGAACATCTTCCGGTAGAAGATAAGGAAAAGATTATTGAGCTGGTACATAAAAATAAGTCAATGTTTACAAATGTTCCCAGTAGGACACATGTCATAGAGCACGATGTAGTGTTAACCGAGGGTGCCAGGTCTATTAAACAGCATCCATTTGACCCCATCAGACCTGAGCATATTAAATTAAATGTAAAGTATATGTTAGAAGATGACATAGGAGGAAAATGTGATAGCAAATGGTCTACACCCTGTGTGATGGTACCAAAAGCCGACCACACACTGCAGTGTTATAGAGACTTTGGGAAATTAAGTAATTTGACAAAGACCGACTGGTATCCCATTCCCCGTATCATCGACAAGATAGAGACAAGGTCATAGCTGATACTCTATCTCGGGTGCTACATGATTGACTGAATAACCCCATACTTCTTTTTCAGATCATCTCACTTATTCATTAAGAATGTGTCATGATAACCTATCATTCGTTTGAATTTTGATTATGGAATACCTATAGAATACTTGTATCATACAGAAGTCAAGTCTTTTGAAAGTATTAATAATTCTTATAATCATGTATAATATTGATGTTCTGATATATTTTAAATTCATTTGATTATGGAAAAGAAATTCCATTTAAATGTTGATGCATGATGCAATAAATATATAATATGCACGTATTTACTTGATATGGATGGATAAAAGTAATTGTCATCACATGCAATTAAGTGGGAAAACTTTGAGCTAGTTGATTTATTATCTTGTTTTATTTTAGTTAATGAATGGAACTAAATAATAATATGTACAATTTTTATCTTAGAAAGAGATGTAATCTTAATTGGTATAAATTAATAGATAATATTGGAAATCTATTGCTAAATTGTTATATCATGGTAATAGAATGGGAAAAACTAGTGGATATTCACTATGTTGTATATAGGTTGTTATATATTCCATATATCCGGGAATGGAGGGAAACAAAGGTACCTAAAGGTGAGCACTCATTCAACCCTGAACAATCTTTTATATTAAACTTTTAAATTTGCCAAAAACGCATAATAGTGGATTACATTTTAATATTTAGATTACTGTAGTAATCGTAACTAGAGTGTATTTTCTCCTCGTATTTGAGAAAAGGGGAAGTATCATCATCTTAGGTATGAACCCTGTTAATGTCAAGTTGACACTGTAATTTAAAGGGGAAGTAACCTATAGTTTGATTCGAGTTATGTATTACTTATCTTTTGGTTTGTATATTAGAAGTAAACTGTTGGAAATTGACAGAGTTTGAGCAATGTTATATTTGTTTAAATAGATTAAGACTTTTTGCAAATTTTTGGTGGAAATCCACACAACTGTACATAGTTAAAATAAGAATGACTAGAATATTTTTGAATTATTTGTACTTGTTGAGACATTAGTTAATATTAATACTAACGGTGAAATATTTGTCCATCACGTTATAATCACAATTACCATTGGGTAGTGACACTTTTTATAATTTAGTTGTGCCAGTGAGCCATGTTTGCTTAAATTGTCTAATAATCTTCCATTGATTGTTGGTTATTAAAACGATAGTGTTAAGTACGAAAAATGTACCATGTTGAGTATTACTTGGGTAATTATGGTACATTATTTCTTTCATTGGGTGGGGGCGTGTCATGTATATTGTTTTTCCAAGAATTGGAACACGCAATGTTTATTCTCCTCTCTCTCTCTTTTCTTACTACACGCGATATTAGGACGTTTAGTAGGAAAACGAAAGGTTCTAGGTAATGCTGGGATTCTGTGTTGATCTCAAATTCTCAGAGTCTGGGAACGACTCATTATTTAATAGGGGAAGTTCATATCGTTTTGTTATGAGTTTTGTAATGTTACCATGATTTTCACCCCTACTGGTAGTGGGTCTGTCCCTTGCACCACTCGGATAGTATTTAATGAGTTGTTTTGTCTGAAAGACAGAGAGTTTCAAAATATGTTCTTTTGAGAACGTTTGTGTTTGCACTATTTTATTCTAACTGTACATAATAGATATATTGTATATATTGAACATACCACCTGAAATAAACTATCAACAACAGTTACACTGAAGCTTCTTTGTCAAGTTACTATCCTATTGTGTTGTATACATTACTATAAGATTTATCTACTACCATAATCTACAAGAGAGGAAATGTTGGAATACAAATACTGAATTTGCGCCCAGGACTATAAGAAGAGTTCGTGTAATACTGAAACATAAATACTAATAATTAAAGTCTCCCCTAGGACTAACGAGAATTATCAGCAAGATCTACACAGCTCTGGCCACAAGGGGATTGTGGACGTAACAATATACTGTAACGTTCAGTTAAGGCAGGGGTCGGGAATCTTTTTGTCTGAGAGAGCCATGGACTCCACATAATTTGAAAAGGAATTCTGTGAGAGCCATACATTATGTATAAAACTAAAAATTTAAGTAAATGTGTGCAAGCAGTGCCTTTACAAGCTTATGTGGCCGCCAGGGCAAAAGTTTCAGTGCCGCCCCCTTGCATACTGTAACTGCTTGTTTAGTGCTATATTTGCTATATTTAGACTACATTTGCCGACCCCCTGGAAGTGCCGCCCCCGGGCATATGCCCCCTCTGCCCCCCCCCCCCCCCAAGTGAGGGTGTGTGCAAGAGTTATTTCCCTTTAATTACAATGAATACAGGGTTGTTGTTTTTTCTGTCTTTTAGGTCAGCTGAGTTTATCTCCTTTACTACTTCTGATGCTAAGCTGCAGTAGACTTTAGCTCATTTGTAGAATGAAATATTGATATGCAATTAATATGTAGATCAAAGGAGTCTAAAGAAACATTTTTTTGTATAATCGAACATTTGTCCGCGAACCAGATGCAGCCATCAATAGAGCCACATCTGGCTCGCGATCCATAGGTTCCCAACCTCTGAGTTAAGGGTTTGTTTCAGTGCAGTGCCATTAGTTAGTTATATTATAATGATGAAATAAATCTGTGTCTAAAGTAGTTGTGGGAAAACAAACGAAACATGAACCAAAGCTGGCCATTGGCTAGTCAACCAATTTGAATAATACGACATAGTTGAACCATAGACTATAATATACATGGACCGCTTGCTTTAGTTTTTTGTGCTATTATCTTCTTTTTTTTTTGTTGCAATTCCCGATTCTAAATGAAGTAATTCTTATACAAGTTCCGTTTTTATTAAATGGCATTTTTTTCGACTTTAAATGAATACTTGTAGGCCTATTAATATATTATTGACTATAATCAAATGGACCGCCTGCTCTATTTTTAGAGCTTATGTTCTTTTTCCGTGCGCACACAACACTGATCTATAAATATTTCCGCTCTGTACTACTTTCGATTTTAATTTTTCATTGAGAAAATCATAGCGATTCAATAAAACGGAACTTGTATTTCAATAACTTGATTTCCTGTATAGCAATTACGTTATTTAGAATTGGGAATTCCAAACATCAGTGTTTCAAGTCATCATATAGCAAAAATACTAAAGCAAGCGGTCCAAGTATATTATAGTCTATGGTTGAACAGTTATTGGAGAATTTGTAGCGTCAAGGATTATAAGAGCGTAAATTGTGTCAACCTCTCATTCATGTAGAAACATACAGGATATGTGTCAACCTATCATTCATGTAGAAACATACAGGATATGTGTCAACCTCTCATTCATGTAGAAACATACAGGATATGTGTCAACCTATCATTCATGTAGAAACATACAGGATATGTGTCAACCTCTCATTCATGTAGAAGCATACAGGATATGTGTCCACCTCTCATTCATGTAGAAACATACAGGATATGTGTCCACCTCTCATTCATGTAGAAGCATACAGGATATGTGAAGCCGGCTGGTCCAGCGGTTAGAACACCGGACTGTCAACCAAAAACCATCGGACAGGTCGCGGGTTTGAACCCTGCCACCGGCGGATCCCTGTCGCCCTGCAGGAGTTTTGGGACTAGTAGATGTAATAATCTACTAGAGCGCACTGAGCATGCTAATAACATGATAGAAGCGCTATATAAAAACAATTATTAGTATTATTATTATTATTATTATGTGTTCACCTCTCATTCATGTAGAAACATACAGGATATGTGTCAACCTTTCATTCATGTAGAAACATTCAGGATATGTGTCAAGCTCTAATTGATGTAGAAACATACAGGATATGTGTCAACCTCTCATTCATGTAGAAACATACAGGATATGTGTCAACCTTTCATTCATGTAGAAACATACAGGATATGTGTCAACCTCTCATTCATGTAGAAACATGCAGGATATGTGTCAACCTCTCATTCATGTAGAAACATGCAGGATATGTGTCAACCTCTCATTCATGTAGAAATATACAGGATATGTGTCAACCTCTCATTCATGTAGAAACATACAGTATATGTTCTTCCTTCTAGTGCACTCAAAACTATTAGAACTCTAAGAAGCGTCAATTTAAAACTTCACCCAACAGGTTCTGATGTACAGCATTTTTTTTCCCGTTCTACTGAACATGACGTCATAACAGGGAAACAAACTTTTAAAAAAATTCTTGGAAAAAAAATTACTTTTGATTTGATTTTCTGCCAAATACCACTCATGGTTTAAGTAAGCTTACAAGTCACAAACAAAAGCGAAATATTTACAAGCACTAGTTTAGATTTTAAATAACCCTCCCTCCCCCCCCCTTTTTCTAATCTTTCTTTTCTTGGATTGTATTTCTTTACAAAATACATAAAAACTGATTCTATTTCTTTTAAAACACTTTTTAAAAGAACAGAAAAGAACTATTTCTAAACGTGTCCAGATCAGATGACATTTTGATCAAGGATAAATAAACCATACACGGCCGGCCGTATTCACAAGAGTCAATGCATTTACAGTCAATGCATTTACAGTCAATGCATTTACAGTCAATGCATTTACAGTCAATGCATTTACAGTCAATGCATTTGCAGTCAATTCATTTACAGTCAATTCATTTACAGTCAATTCATTTACAGCCAATTCATTTACAGCCAATTCATTTACAGTTTATTCATTCTCGCCTACTTTATTGTTTGAAAACATGAAGCTTTTATTATGTCAATATTCTTTTTTTTACTTTCTGTGGATTGCGGATGTTATGAATAAATAGTGGGTGGTTTTTATTGGCTTTTATTGATATCCAACCATTTGATAATAAAGTCTGAATTCTTAGCTTAGGGTACCAGCAAATCTTAGATAGAATTAATCAATAGACCCTACTGCCTATTTTATTTTTTAACGTATTGCGCAGTATTAGTAGGGTCTTAATAGTAAATCATCTGGAACATTCATTGTCTTGGCGAATATTTAGTTTTTATCGATTTAATGTGCCTCGGCAAATAATGAAAAAAAAATGTTGTATAATATGTCATTAAATATGATACTTCAATTACATAATCTGGACTGGATCAGTTTTTCTATGGTTCTGATGCTCGTCATGGAACGTGGAAAGAGGTCGATAAGGGGAGCCTATAATAATATAAACTTGGATATGATAGGGAAACTCCGAAGCGCTTGATACTACTCGTGTTTTTGTTTGTTTTACCCGCCTGGTCATGCGTAAGTCAAGGCCCGATTCTGTTATCCTGCATCAGCCATAATTGAATATAAAGTGGCGCTACATTGGCATCAGTGCCTTTATATCAACGAGAATCCGTCCTATCTAAAAGAACTAATTAAACCATATGTCTACAAAGAACACTTCGTTCTGCCAACTCATCGCTTCTGGAAGTGCCTCGTTTCACTCTGACGACCGTTGGCCTTAGAGCCTTCTCAGTGTCCGGTCCGAAGGTGTGGAATCTAATTCCCATTTAAACTCGACGAACAAGCTGAACTGTTACTTTCAACAAGAGCTTAAAAAATCATTATTTCAATATTTACCTAAGATAAAATGCTTTAGACCACTACTGTCTTACTTATGTTGTCAGTTAATGCTTCATTTATTTGATTTGTCCAATGTTAGTAAAGTTTTAAATCATCAATTAGTTTTATATTTCTTAACCTAGAGATTATATCCGTGTTCTTAGTTGTATATTAAATGTGCTCTGAATAAAAATAATGTTTGTTGGCAGCACTATACAAATATTATTATTATTATTTATTTGGCCAAGACTACAAGCAAATCTCTGAGAATAGTCTACTCCAGAGTTTTTTTCAAACAAGATTCCGCGGTCCATATAGGGCAGGGATCGACAACCTACAAAGCGTGTGCTAGACTTGGCACACAGAGCGATTTTCAATGGCACGCGGGAGACCCTATATAGGGCATTGAAAATATGTTTACAACAAATTAAGGGGCTGGAAAAGGACGACATCTAGGTTTGTTAGCACGCTGGATGAATTAGGAATTCTACTTTGGCACACTATGATCAAAAGTGTTTTTTTTTTTCTTATGATTATCTTAGCGGTTTGATTTAAAGGAAGAAAGTTATTAAGACGGATATATTGATAGGTAGATAGATAGAGAGAAAAATAGATAGATATATAGTTAGATAGATAGAAGATAGATAGATAGAAAGATAGATGAAAATAAACTAAAAATTGATAGACATCAATAATAATGGTTTAATTAGATAAAACAGAACTATGGATGGACATATTGATAGATAGACATAATAGATAGATGGATTGATGGATAGACTGATAGATATTTAGACAAAAAGATATATATAGATTTTTTAAAAATTCAATTAAAAAAACTATTTAGCTCAAAAAAAGTTTTATTCACTAGAAATTAATTTTCACATAAGAACTCATTAGATCTAGTTCAGTGATCTAGTTCAGTGATCTAATTTTGGGATCTAGTTCAGTGATCTAGTTCAGTGATCTAGTACAGTGATCTAGTTTAGTGATCTAGTACAGTGATCTAGTTCAATCTGTTTTTATGAAACAGAAAACTGAAAACAGAAAGAAAACTGGAGGTAATTAAATACATATTATAATATAATATTTTAATATAATTATAACTTTGCATGCTCAACTTTAAGACTGCATATCCACAGAAAAGTGTTTCCACTAGTTTGATATCAGGTGTTGGATGTTTCAACATCTTCATCCACGATCTTTAAGGCTCCTCTTTTACACGTTTCTCTGAATGAAAGTATAAACGTGATCATACATCTAACAAACTATAAACGTGATCATACATATAACAAACTATAAACGTGATCATACATCTAACAAACTATAAACGTGATCATACATCTAACAAACTATAAACGTGATCATACATCTAACAAACTATAAACGTGATCATACATCTAACAAACTATTAACGTGATCATACATCTAACAAACTATAAACGTGATCATACATCTAACAAACTATAAACGTGATCATACATCTAACAAACTATAAACGTGATCATACATCTAACAAACTATTAACGTGATCATACATCTAACAAACTATAAACGTGATCATACATCTAACAAACTATAAACGTGATCATACATCTAACAAACTATAAACGGGATCATACATCTAACAAACTATAAACAGGATGATACATCTAACAAACTATAAACGTGATCATACATCTAACAAACTATAAACGTGATCATGCATCTAACAAACTCGCTTCGGTCTAAGTACAAACCTCTAAGTAGTCTAATCAAATGGACAAGGGGTCGGTAACCTACGGCGTGCGTACCAAACTTGACACACATAGCGATTTTCATACGCATGCAGATGACCCCCCCCCCCCCCCCCCCCCAAAGGCTATTAGAGTCACTTCTACAAGGAATGGATTGCTAAATCAGTATGACTTTTATGATGTTGGCACGCTGAATGAATTACAAATCCAACTTTGGGACACCATTATAAAAAGGTTGCCGACCACTGAAGTAGACGATGGGTAAGTGAACAATGTAAATATCCAACGGCACTTACTATGTGGCTTCTTCGGCTTCTTCCTGCCTATGGCGGCCATCACTACCACCAGTACTGTGAACAGAACAGCCGCAACTATGGCGCCAATCAGGCCACCGTCCCGGGCGTTCTGAGGCCTCCTGACGCGGGCTGCCGCCGGGGCGAACATCGGGTAGTCTTCGGTGGACAGACCGTTGCTCTGGGGAGTCGAGCTCGGCATGGGTGAGGTAGGGGAGACGCCCGGATTTGTGAACCCCTGGGTGGTAGGAGGCCTGGTCTCAGCAGCCGGCTGGTTGTCCGTGGATCGCATAGTAAGAGTGAAGAGAGTAGCCTGTGTGGTGGTGACGATCACTTCCGGGGTTGTGGTTGTTATTACTTGTGGTCAAAGATAGAGGAAAACCATTGAAAGATATCTCATGATACCAATTACATTGAGAGATAACATTGAAAGATATCTCATGATACCAATTATATTGTTAGATAACGTTGAACGATGGCAGCGGTGGATGTTATTTGATCAAGTGATATACTTTATAAACCTCTTCCCCACAATTTTATTTAATAAACTTTCCGCCTAGTTTTGCCCTATCTCTTACAGC
Organism: Anisus vortex; assembly: GCA_949126835.1. NCBI lineage: Eukaryota > Metazoa > Mollusca > Gastropoda > Planorbidae > Anisus > Anisus vortex. Next base: position 982,521 of record OX421496.1, read on the forward strand.
TAACTGACCCATTCATTCATATCATATCTCTTACAGCTAACTGACCCATTCATTCATATCATATCTCTTACAGCTAACTGACCCATTCATTCATATCATATCTCTTACAGCTAACTGACCCATTCATTCATATCATATCTCTTACAGCTAACTGACCCATTCATTCATATCATATCTCTTACAGCTAACTGACCCATTCATTCATATCATATCTCTTACAGCTAACTCACCCATTCATTCATATCATATCTCTTACAGCTAACTCACCCATTAATTCATATCCTATCTCTTACAACTAACTGACCCATTCATTCATATCCTATCTCTTACAGCTAACTGACCCATTCATTCATATCATATCTCTTACAGCTAACTGACCCATTCATTCATATCCTATCTCTTACAGCTAACTGACCCATTCATTCATATCATATCTCTTACAGCTAACTGACCCATTCATTCATATCATATCTCTTACAGCTAACTGACCCATTCATTCATATCATATCTCTTACAGCTAACTGACCCATTCATTCATATCCTATTGCTTTAAAAAAAATAAACCTCATACTCTTAATACTACGTTCAGCGCTGTGAGATACTTCTTCTCCTTCTTCTTCTATTAGCCAGTCTGCAGAGCTGTTTGCTCTCTTGCAGCCAATGCCAGACAAACGTATTTACATGTCTTTTTCAATTGTTCAATACTGCTATATATTGTGTTGGTAATGGTAGGTTGAGGGGCGAGCAGAGTGTATCTGAGGTAAATTAGCTCTGGGCATTCAATCAGGATGTGGTACACAGTTTCTTGTTGGCAGGGGCAAAGTCTGCAGTTAGGTGGGTGAGTTGGGTTTATTCTATTTAGGTGTGAGTTAAGTGCTATATGTCCTGTTCTCAACTGGAATATAGTGCGTTGTTCTTTGCGGGGGAGGAACTTTATGTTGTCTTGTTTGTTTGGCTGATTCATTTCACTGTACATTTTTCTTCCAGTTGTTCCCTGAGCCCATTGATTTAGCCATTCCGCCTTAAAGTTGTTTTTTAGTATGTTGCACACTGTGTTATAGCTGACAGGTCTTTCATATTGGTCCATGCTAGCTCCCTTTCTAGCCAGTCTGTCAGCTTTTTCATTTCCTGGTATGCCAATATGTCCTGGGATCCATTGTAGAGTTATGTTGATGTTGTATTTGCTTATTAGGTAGTCCAGAGTGTGTTCTAATAGGGTGATTTCTTTCAAGCTTGGTGAGGTTTCGCTTGCTACTGTTTGAAGTGCTGATTGAGAGTCGGTGAAAATGACTATATCTGCTGGGGCAAGATGTTTGTTGTTATATTTATGTTCCACTGTCTCAAGGGCAATAATCATGGCATCTACTTCAGCTTGAAAGTTTGTGCAATAGTTCCCACATGGTGCACTTATCTCAAGGCATTTTTTATCAGGGAAGATCAGGTAAGCGCCTAGTCCAGCATTTATTGTGGCTTTAAATGCTGAGCCATCTGTAAGAGATGTGGATGGCTGTATATGGATAGCTTTCGATGATTTCTAAAAACCTACTTTAAGTTCTAGCGGGTTTGATGTTTTGGTTAGGCTTTTGTTGTTCAAAGAGGTTTTAATTCTTGGTTGCCTTTGTCTTCCACCAGGGGGAATGGGGGGGGGGTGTAAAAGCGAATGTCTTGTAATTGGTTTTCGGTTTTGGGGGAGGTTGTGTTTTTGTTGTAGTTCGTCTGCTATTTGCAATAGGGACTTTTGTTTCTTTTTTGAGGCTGTTCTGTTGCGTTCAATAAGTATTTTGTTTGGGTGGTCATTCTCCAGTCTTTTGTACCTTTCTAAAGCTGCTCTGTCTCGTCTTAGTTGCAGTGGTTCAATGTTTGAGTCTATTTCACACGCTGCTATGGGTGTAGATCTCATACTCCCACTGATGAGGCGCAGGGCTTGGTTCTGTATTGTGTATATTGTATTTAGCTGTGTCCGGTTGGCTGTTGTTTGTAGGGGCAGACAGTATTCTAGGGCTGATCTTATATACCCTATGTATAAATTCCTTAAAGTGTTTATTTCTGTCCTCCAGGCAGTGCTGGATAGATGTTTTATAATGTTTAGCCATTTTTTAAGCTTTTTCTTTTAAGTCAGCCATGAAGTTTTTTAAGGAGAGTTTTTGATCAAGTTTCACGCCCAGGTATATTGGGTTTTCTTCTTTTTTTAACAGGATAGAATCTAGTTTTAGGTTATATATTCTTGTGGCTGTTTTTTTGCTGTGGCTAAAGATGGTGTACACTGTTTTTTCTTTATTTATATTCATTTTCCAAAGCTTAGTATAAGTTGAGATAGTGAGCAGTGCTTTGTTTAGTTTGGTTCTAGTTAAAACTGGATATTTTTCTGTGGTCCAAATTAGAAGGTCATCTGCATACACTGCTTTGTTTACTGTGATGAGATCAGGTAGGTCATTGATTAATATTAGGAAGAATGTGCAGCTAAGGGCTGATCCTTGAGGGAGTCCTTCCTCCAGGGTCTTTTTGTCAGAAATCGCTCCTTCAAAAATAGTCTGGATGGTTCTGTTTTGGAGGAAGGCCTTTATCCACTGATACATTTTTCCGTGTATTCCCATCTTCCTCATCTTAATAAACAGTCCTAATCTCCATACTCTGTCGTATGCTTGCTGGAGGTCGATGAAGACAGCGGTGGTATGTTTGTTGTTTTGGAAGCCTTCTACTGTTTCTTGCATGAATCGGTACAGATGGTCTTCAGTTCTGCTTGCTTTCCTAAAACCTGCCTGTGTGTTGTGCAGTGATTTTGTGCGCTCCAGCCACCAGTATAACCTGGCGTTGACCATTTTTTCAGCTAATTTGCCCATTGTTGATGTTAAGGAAATAGGCCTATATAACTTTTTGGATCTTCAAGTGGTTTATCTTTCTTGAGTATAGGTATGATACTTGCTGTTTGCCATTATTTTGGCAATAACCCTGTCATCCAAGTAGTGTTGATGTATTTTAGTAAAACTTCTTTAGCTGTGTGGCCTAGTCCCTGTAACATTTCATTTGTTATTCTGTCAGGTCCTGGGGACTTCCTAGTTTTGAGTTTTTTAGAGCTTCATTTAGTTCTTGTTGTGTAAACGGTGTTTCAAAAGTGTTTATGTTGGCTGATGGGATTTTCTCTTGTTTTTTTCAATAGTTTTTGAAAGGTTTTATCCAGGTGCTTTCTCGGATGTTTGTTTGTACTTGCAAAATGTTTGTTGAAGATCTCAGCTTTTTTCTTGTTATTTGTTGTTAGGGATTTCCCATGAGTCATGGGCCTTGGGTTGCTTTTAGTCTTGTTGCCAACTAACTGATGTAGAAGTGCCCATGCCCTGCGTCCATGCCCTGTGTCCATGCCCTGCGTCCATGCCCTGTGTCCATGCCCTGCGTCCATGCCCTGTGTCCATGCCCTGCGTCCATCCTTTCTGAGGTCAAGGTGTTCACATGTTTCGACCCACTTAGCTTTTTTGTTGACTTTTATGTAATATCTGATTTTAGCTGTCAGTTTATTGTAGCTTGTTTTATTTTATTTAGATGGGTATTTTTCAGCAGTTTTTCTAGCTTTGGCTCTATCTTTTACTAGGGATTCTAGCTCTGGGGTCCACAATGGTGAGTATTTTTTTGTATTGCTACGAGGAATATGTTTTCAGCTGCTCTGAGAATTATGTTTACAATGTGTGAATAAGCAGTAGTATTTGGAGACTGCCCTGGAAAGCTTGACAGTTCTGAGTCTATTTCTTGGGCATATATGGTCCAGTTAGCTTTCTTGTAGTTCCAGAAAGTTTTTCTCTGTGTCTTGCATCTACCTGATCTTCCTATGTTGATTAGGATGGGTCTATGGTCCCTGCCCACATCATCGAGCACTGTATATGTGTGTTGATTTATGATGTCTGTTGATATTAGTGTCACATCTGGTCTGCTGGTTGTATTGTGTGCCCTGTGTAGAAAGGTTGGTGGAGAATCCTTGTTTTGTAGTAGCTGACGGTTTGTTAAGTTGACAATATCCTCTAGATCTTTTCCTCTGTTGTTGTAGCTTGAGTAGCCTAAGGTTGGTGTATGGGCATTAAAATCTCCTGCAATAATTGTTCTAGGGTGGTAGGGGAGCTGTATGTCAATTCTTTGCATTTGACGATGGGGGGGGGGGGGCAATACATATTTCTTAGTGTGTACTTCATTCCTCCTCTCCAAGAACTATGTCTTGTATGTCAATAACTGAGCAATTGTTGTTGTTCGTTACTTCTGCTTGGGTGTCATTTCGGATGAGTGTCATGATTCCTTGACATTTAGTGCAGTTGCATTTATATAACATCCTGTGATGTTGACTTCTTTATTAGGATATAGCGTCTCTTGTAGTAATACGATATGTATCTCATGCTTGTGAAGTAAATGTTCTAGTTCACAGTTCTCTTGTTTTGTAATCCTAATATGTTCAATTGTAGAATATTTAGGTTGGTGTTTCCAGTCGCTGACTTATCACAGGCAGCCCTGGAAGAAACTGCCGTGCGCAGACCTTTTACAAGGCGACGTCTGAGCTCGTATGCTTTTTCTTAGGTTTTTCTGGCATTGTTATTCTGGGGTTTCCTTTGCGGCTTTTTTCAAACCCCGCAGTTCAAGAGAGTTTTCGGTTATGTGCCCAGCACCTGTGAGTTGTACTCCAGGATCGGGGCTGCATTGAGTCAGGGCTGAGTTGTACCGAGGTGGGGCTGGCCTATGGTCCAATCTCCGCCATCTACTGAGCTCTCCTAATGGTTATGACACTCAGTTGTGCCATTTAGTTTTTTTTATATTCTGGGAATACTCAGTGGAATTGTCACATGCTGGATCCAGGCCCCTTCACGACTTTACACCCAGTCATCCCCATGCTACCAACACCAGAGTTCCCCAGCAGGGGTTGCGCAAAACCTCTATCCAGGGTAGTGCAAACTGGACCTCTGTCAAACAGCACCACAAAGGGGGATACAAGTTTTACGTGCCGGGGTTATACCCAATGCACAACCTACTATTAGTCGCCTTTTACGACATGCAAGTGGGGCTAGCAGTGGGGTTATTCTTTCACCTGGTCATTTCCAGGACCCCGATACCCACACGGGGGGCACTGTGAGATACATGTTTGTGATAAATTTTGTTTCATCACTCAGCTAACTTTCATATTGAAGGGACTTCATCCTTAATTTACATAGATATAAAGGGACATCAATCGTACATTTAATTATATTTTGTATCACTGAGTATCAGGTAAAGTCCCTTTCAAATGGACTCCACTCTCGAGTTTACCCCAAATGGGTCAAGGTTGGTAGTGTGTCTAAGATTATACTCGGGTAGGCGTGCGTAAATCTCTGTAGTATAACACAAGGGTCTCAAACACGCGGCCCGCGGGCCGCATGCGCCTCACCAAGTCGATTTTTGAGGCCCGTCAGTAAGCTTACAAAAAATGTGTGAATCGTAAAAATTCAGTCAAGTAATACTGATACACATCAAATTTTATAGGCCCACTTGGAGAGCAGGAATGAAAAAAGGTTTAAGAGAGGAGCACGCCAGGAAAAAGACGGTGGTGAAAAATGTGGTCCCCTCCACTACATTCAACTGCAGCAAGTGTGACACTGCCTGTACATCCAGGATTGGCTTCTTTAGCCACATGAAGGCCTGCAAGGGAATTAGATCGTCTCTTGAGACGTAAATGCCGACGACGACGACATCAAATTTTATTGTTAATTATATATATATATATAATAATATATAACATACTTATTATTAGTGATAAATATTAAAATAAGTTAAGACGTATGAAGTGTTTTTTGTTTACTAGTGTCGGGTTGTTGGGGTTGCGGCCCTTGAAACATCTCTTAAGTGATAAAATGGCACATGCTTCATATGAGTATGAGACCCCTGGTTTAACACTACAATCGATAGTTATGTAGAACAATACCTTTTTTTTATTGCACCGGCTAATGTTAAGCAATGATGCCAACTATGAATTCACCAGCCCAGTTTCCAAGAATAAGCATATTCTTTTGCGCATTTTGCATACTATTTGCGCTTTGTGCATATTTTTTTCGCATTTTGAATATTTTTTGGCGTATTTTGCATAGTTTATGCGCATTTTGCATACTTTTTACGCATTTTGCATTCTATTAATGCCATTAAGAACATTGTTGAACCATTAGAATATTATTTTCACGTAGAGAATAATTATATAACCATAGGGAGAATTACTTGCCCGTTGGAAATAGTATTTACTCCTAAGAAAGAAAACTCGTGCATTGAGACATGGCTTATTCAGAGAGAACATTACATTCTACACAGAGATCATATCTCGACTGTATGGAACACGACTTACCCTCAGGGTGCATACCAAAATGTGCAGTCGTTGTGGTGGCGCAGATTTTCTTACAGGCGTCGTCTTTGCCACGTATCTTCAAGTTTTGCGAAATAGAAAAACACAAACTGTTATCATTTTATATTAAGTGGCTATCGATGTTTAGCGAGAAAAAGTTAAATGTCATTGGAATGACATACATGGATAAGATTGTGGATTCAACAGATGACATTTACAAATTGTGGATTCTACATAGGACATTTACAAATTGTGGATTCTACATAGGACATTTACAAGCTACAAAAAGAAATTATTAATGCATTTTGTGAATCATGAAATCCCCGCCAACATTCGGGTAGAATTTGACCTACCTGAATCATGAGATTTCCGCCAACATTATGATAAATCAAAACACATGCAGCTGAGCCTTCCTCTGGGTTCTGACAATGTTTCTGGAAGAGAATAAAAATGGAGTTATGTCAGTCTTTTGATCACATTCTCGAAATGACTTTACGATTATCCGTGAAAGATTTTGATAGCGTTGAAATAGTTAACTAGGAATGTGGACATAATGTCTATGGAACAGATAATGGACGCCGTGCTTTGGTGTGAGCGGAATAACTTAATTAACCTTGATGGAATCATTACTTATGAACGAACAATACACATAAATTGTCTTTCTTCTCAATTGTCAAAAACATCTAGGTAACCAAACTAGTTAGCATCATTAAAGATCCATAATCAAAATGAAAGACTAGACTTCAACCATGGATAAGAGCTTAAAGGACACGGTGATCTTCTGAATACGAGAGGTGTCTGAAAGATGCAATAAAATATTTTTATATAAGACACGAGAACGTTCAGAGATGAAATGACCGTTTCTTCCACAGACACAGATCCTTCTATGGCGCTGTAGACGTTCAAGTTGTTATACAGGGCCTACTCTGTCGCTGTAGACGTTGAAGCTGTTATACATCCAATGGTCTTTTAGGTGCACATGTATTTACTGGTTGTGTTTTAAATAAAGGCAGACCGAAATTAGGTTTCGGCTTCGGTTTCTGCTTCGGTTTTGGCACCGAAAGTAGACACATGGCTTTTTTTTACTGTAGTTTCGGTTTCGGCCGAAGCCAAAAGTTAGCTTTCAGTTTGCTTTCAGTTTCGGCCAAAATTGATATTGACGTTCGGTCATCAGCCGAATATCTATTTTTACTTTCAAATTTCAGACTGCAACGCTAGTGAAGTTAATAGTAAAATGATTATTTAATCACCTCAAAGAATGTTTTTAAAAAAAGTGGGGGATTACTTCACAAAATTCTTAAATTTATTGTTTGGCAATTTCCGTTTCGGCCGAAGGTGTAATGAAACTTTAGGTTTCGGCCGAAATTCAATGTATAACTTTCGGTATGTTTTCGTTTTCCGCCGAAACCGACAATTTGCTTTCGGTCGGTCTCTTGTTTGAAAGACTTCTTGATACGCGAGATAAACACACCAAGTACAGACTGATTAGGAACGACTGAGAAACCTGCACTGTCACACAGTCTCAACACGATGTACGCGTACAGTCAACTAGTAGTCCAGAAGGGATAAAATCTAAGTGTCGACATGTAGCAAAGTTTGTACTGGTCAATGGAGTGTAGTTCAAAAGACTGTTATAACACATGTGACTAGCTAAAGGACTGCGGGCTAAATCTGACCTAGCGTACAGTTATATCCGGCAAGTGAAAAAAAACCTGAATACATGTTTATCACGTTCGGCCACAACCTTAAGTGTACTTTAAGTTTTGGTCCATTTGCAGTTCAGTTTGACAACCTTAGAGAATAGGCAAAATGATTGTCAAACGGTCAGTAGATAATAGAAGTGAGGTATCTAAATGCTTTCGGTGTATTAAATATTTGCAGACATGTAGGCTATATATGGATAGAGCGCAGCCATTGGTTTTACTCGATATCTGGGAGCCTTTCCATAACATGCACAACCCAATTGTCTTCGATAGCACAACTTTCTATCAATTCCCAGTAAGTTGCGGGGTCAAACAGGGCTGTATCCTGGCACCAACAGTCTTTGATATCTTTTTTCTTAATGCTACTACTCACTACTCCGCACGCATTTGAATATCTACGCCAGGGCAGACGGCTACTTCTTCATTGTAGCACGGGTACCCTGCAAAGACTAAAGACTGGCGTACCGACGGTTCTGGGCTCGAATCCTGGTGCAGGCTAGGATTTTTTCCCGGGTCTGGAGGCTGTTCCTGAGTCTACCCAGCTCAGATGGGTACCTGACATTAGTTACGGGTAAAGTAATGGCTCTGTTCCTGTTTTAGTTTTGCCTGATTCTGAGCTCAGAGTCGACAACGTTTTTTTCACCAAAAGATCGACACAGTCTGTATCATTGGAACTTAATATCTATATGATGATAGAAAGTAAATTTATAGTCACTAGTTTTCTCTTTTGGAGTTGATGTTTTTATCTTATGGCCATTAGAAGTCTGCAAGATGGCAACTTTGTTTTCTAATAGCCTTTAGAAGTCTAAATTTTATCTTATAAGTTTTCAGACGTTCCTTCTAGATAGAAGATTATTACGTCCACTAGGCCTAAAACTCCTGCAGTGCGGCAGGGATCGGTCGGCGGCAGGGATAGAACCCGGGCTGTCGTGCTTGACAAACCGGTGAACTAAGCACAGGACCCGCCGGCCTAAATTGTTTAGGTCTTGCATAAACTATAAAAACTCAAAATACAATTAACAGAAACTAAGAGAAAATAAAGGTGTTCTTTTTCTGGCAAAGAGAAAATAAAGGTGTTCTTTTTCTGGCAAAGAGAAAATAAAGGTGTTCTTTTTCTGGCAAAGAGAAAATAAAGGTGTTCTTTTTCTGGCAAAGAGAAAATAAAGGTGTTCTTTTTCTGGCAAAGAGAAAATAAAGGTGTTCTTTTTCTGGCAAAGAGAAAATAAAGGTGCTCTTTTTCTGGCAAAGAGAAAATAAAGGTGCTCTTTTTCTGGCAAAGAGAAAATAAAGGTGCTCTTTTTCTGGCAAAGAGAAAATAAAGGTGCTCTTTTTCTGGCAAAGAGAAAATAAAGGTGTTCTTTTTCTGGCAAAGAGAAAATAAAGGTGTTCTTTTCTGGCAAAGAGAAAATAAAGGTGTTCTTTTTCTGGCAAAGAGAAAATAAAGGTGCTCTTTTTCTGGCAAAGAGAAAATAAAGGTGTTCTTTTTCTGGCAAAGAGAAAATAAAGGTGTTCTTTTTCTGGCAAAGAGAAAATAAAGGTGTTCTTTTTCTGGCAAAGAGAAAATAAAGGTGTTCTTTTTCTGGCAAAGAGAAAATAAAGGTGCTCTTTTTCTGGCAAAGAGAAATTTTCCTGTAAAAGTTAACAACGTGAATAATAAAGGAAGTGTTAATGTCACTTAAACACACGACAAGAATTATAAGATTAACTTTCAGACGTTCAAATGTACTTACACCGACGGTAACTATTTCCGGTTGGGCTTTTTCCTTTGTGAATTTATGGAACATGACCTCGTACTGGCCTCCAGGAACCAAAGCTTTGTTATCTGTGAAGACCACCTCAAGGGTTGTTTGGTTCAAACTGCGTAGGGCCACATTTGGAGACCAGATTTCAATGGAACCATTGTTGTCTTCATAACAGAGTTAAAGTATATATCTAGTTATCATATTATGGATATGAACCAATCTATATTTCACTCTGTCTGTCTGTCTGTCTGTCAGTCAGTCTCACATTTTTCTAACAATTTATCTAAAGTAATCTACAGCATTTCGTAACTACTTTTAACAGCTCACAGATTTAGTTAGTTGTTACTTTAAAATTTAAGTCTATCCTATAGTAATTTAGATATTTTTTTAACATCTAGTAATTTAAACATTATTTATTACCTAGTTTTTGAAATCTTATTTTATTACCTAATAATTTAAATATTAGTTAACAGCGAAATTAAAAAATTCGAAACAAACCATCCACTAGTTACTACTGTCAACTCCAATAAAATATCTTGGTGTATATTTAGATACAAATCTAAACCTCAGAGATCAAATAAAAAACAAATGTAAATCCGCAAGGAGGAATCTGCAGAGAATAACAAATACTAGAAATATTCTAACAAAAGAGGCATGCGAGACATTAATCGTAAGCCTGGTAATCTCTCAGTTAGACTAAGCAAAATGTCTGAACATAGGACTGCCAGAATGTGATTTGAAATAAACTACAAAAGATACAAAACATGGCTGCGAAAATTGTTCTGAACAATGAAAAAAACTCATTAACCTGTCAAAAAAACTACACTGGCTATCTAGAACACTTAGGATACAATACAAAGTTCTGACTATGCTCTATAAAAGCCTTCATGGTCAATTTCCTCAGTAGTCTACATTAGATCCATGGTCGAGCTACACACATCAGAGAAAAGAGGACTGTGTTCAAACAAAATCCATCTACAGCTCAAGGTACCAAGCGTAAAAAGAGAAACATTTGCAGCCCCCCCCCCCCCCTACAGCGTCGTAGCACCTCTGTGGTGGAATGAACTTCCGAACACAATTAAACAATCCGACAAAATAGAAATTTTTAAAACAAAAATAAAAACACACTTATTTGATATATTTTAATAACATAGCGTAAATGTAAAGCGCATTCGAAGTCAAAAACTAATAGTAATGAGTAGCGCTTTATAAATATGTTATTAGTAATTATGTAGTAATTTAGAAAAGTAAGCTAACTACTTTGACTATTGACATATAACTTAGTCATCTAAACGTCTATATTATTAGTTAAGTTTCAATGTAGATATTATAAGGACCTCCTATATGGAGAATTGGTATCTGGAAAGAGAAAAACAGGTCGCCCACGCCTCCGATACAAAGATGTCAGCCAGAGGGACATGAGAGCAGCCAGCATAAACATAAATGACTGGGAGTGGAAAGCAGAGGATCGATCCACCTGGCGCACTGTTGTCAGGGAGGGGGTAAAACTAGCAGAGGAACGCAAGATGGAGGAGACCGTAGAAAAAAAGGAAGGAGAAAGGTGAAGAAAATAAAAAGCACAGAACACGTGTGTAAAAGCTGTGATAAAGACAGAACACGTGTGTAAAAGCTGTGATAGAGACAGAACACGTGTGTAAAAGCTGTGATAAAGACAGAACACGTGTGTAAAAGCTGTGATAGAGACAGAACACGTGTGTAAAAGCTGTGATAGAGACAGAACACGTGTGTAAAAGCTGTGATAAAGACAGAACACGTGTGTAAAAGCTGTGATAGAGACAGAACACGTGTGTAAAAGCTGTGATAGAGACAGAACACGTGTGTAAAAGCTGTGATAAAGACAGAACACGTGTGTAAAAGCTGTGATAGAGACAGAACACGTGTGTAAAAGCTGTGATAGAGACAGAACACGTGTGTAAAAGCTGTGATAGAGACAGAACACGTGTGTAAAAGCTGTGATAGAGACAGAACACGTGTGTAAAAGCTGTGATAGAGACAGAACACGTGTGTAAAAGCTGTGATAGAGACAGAACACGTGTGTAAAAGCTGTGATAGAGACAGAACACGTGTGTAAAAGCTGTGATAGAGACAGAACACGTGTGTAAAAGCTGTGATAGAGACAGAACACGTGTGTAAAAGCTGTGATAGAGACAGAACACGTGTGTAAAAGCTGTGATAGAGACAGAACACGTGTGTAAAAGCTGTGATAGAGACAGAACACGTGTGTAAAAGCTGTGATAGAGACAGAACACGTGTGTAAAAGCTGTGATAGAGACAGAACACGTGTGTAAAAGCTGTGATAGAGACAGAACACGTGTGTAAAAGCTGTGATAGAGACAGAACACGTGTGTAAAAGCTGTGATAGAGACAGAACACGTGTGTAAAAGCTGTGATAGAGACAGAACACGTGTGTAAAAGCTGTGATAGAGACAGAACACGTGTGTAAAAGCTGTGATAGAGACAGAACACGTGTGTAAAAGCTGTGATAGAGACAGAACACGTGTGTAAAAGCTGTGATAGAGACAGAACACGTGTGTAAAAGCTGTGATAAAGACAGAACACGTGTGTAAAATCTGTGATAAAGACAGAACACGTGTGTAAAAGCTGTGATAGAGACAGAACACTTGTGTAAAAGCTGTGATAGAGACAGAACACGTGTGTAAAAGCTTTTATAGAGACAGAA
>OX421496.1:1000000-1210000 GCA_949126835.1 Anisus vortex
AGTAAAGGCGGCTGGTGAATGCTGCCGGCCCTATGATCAACTTGTTCCGACGTGTCTTTTTAACAATAAATTCATAACTAATACTTGAAATAATTTTTTTTTATTAAAGAGACAGTTCGCCTCTTACTATTTTTTTTTCAGAAACTGAGATTTAAAATTTTAAGATTTATATTATTGATTTAATTGTTTATGACTTCTGAACGGATGTAATATTCTGATTTGAAGTTGGCAGCTGATGTAAAATATCCAGAAACTGAACGACTTACCACTATCACTGTCCACTTCTAGCTTTTCATCTATATTCGGAATAGACTCATTCTAGAACCACAAAACAAAAAATTCATGAAATGTTATCTTATTTTTTGCTAGCACATTCAATTATATAAATAGTGGACAGTTGCATCAAGAAGTCCAGTAAGGAGTCTAGTCGGGAGTTAAGTGGATAGTGCATTGTGGAGTTTAGTGTACAATGAATTGTGTAGTATAGTGGATAGTGCATTGTGGAATTAAGTGGATAGTGCATTGTGCAGATTAGTGGATAGTGCATTGTGGAGTTAAGTGGATAGTGCATTGTGGAGTTAAGTGGATAGTGCATTGTGGAGTTTAGAGGATAGTGCATTGTGGAGTTTAGTGGATAGTGCATTGTGGAATTTAGTGTACAATGAATTGTGTAGTATAGTGTATAGTGCATTGTGGAGTTAAGTGGATAGTGCATTGTGGAGATTAGTGGATAGTGCATTGTGGAGTTTAGTGGAAAGTGCATTGTGGAGCTAAGTGGATAGTGCATTGTGGAGTTTAGAGGATAGTGCATTGTGGAGTTTAGAGGATAGTGCATTGTAGAGTTAAGTGGATAGTGCATTGTGGAGTTTAGAGGATAGTGCATTGTGGAGTTTAGAGGATAGTGCATTGTAGAGTTTAGAGGATAGTGCATTGTGGAGTTAAGTGGAAAGCTCATTGTGTAGTTTAGAGGATAGTGCATTGTGGAGTTTAGAGGATAGTGCATTGTAGAGTTTAGAGGATAGTGCATTGTAGAGTTTAGTGGATAGTGCATTGTGGAGATTAGTGGATAGTGCATTGTGGAGTTAAGTGGATAGTGCATTGTGGAGATTAGTGGAAAGTGCATTGTAGAGTTTAGAGGATAGTGCATTGTGGAGATTAGTGGATAGTGCATTGTGGAGTTTAGAGGATAGTGCATTGTAGAGTTTAGAGGATAGTGCATTGTAGAGTTTAGAGGATAATGCATTGTAGAGTTTAGAGGATAGTGCATTGTAGAGTTTAGTGGATAGTGCATTGTGGAGATTAGTGAATAGTGCATTGTGAAGTTAAGTGGATAGTGCATTGTGGAGATTAGTGGATAGTGCATTGTAGAGTTTAGAGGATAGTGCATTGTAGAGTTTAGAGGATAGTGCATTGTAGAGTTTAGAGGATAGTGCATTGTAGAGTTTAGTGGATAGTGCATTGTGGAGATTAGTGGATAGTGCATTGTGGAGTTAAGTGGATAGTGCATTGTGGAGATTAGTGGATAGTACATTGTGGAGTTAAGTGGATAGTGCATTGTGGAGTTTAGAGGATAGTGCATTGTAGAGTTTAGTGGATAGTGCATTGTGAAGAATAGTGGATAGTGCATTGTGGAGTTTAGTGGATATTGCATTGTGGAGTTAAGTGGATAGTGCATTGTGGAGATTAGTGGATAGTGCATTATGGAGTTAAGTGGATAGTGCATTGTGGAGTTTAGAGGATAGTGCATTGTAGAGTTTAGTGGATAGTGCATTGTGGAGTATAGTGGATAGTGCATTGTGGATATTAGTGGATAGTGCATTGTGGAGTATAGTGGATAGTGCATTGTGGAGCTTAGTGGATAGTGCATTGTGGAGTTTAGTGGATAGTGCATTGTGGAGTATAGTGGATAGTGCATTGTGGAGTTTAGTGGATAGGGCATTCTGGAGATTAGTGGATAGTGCATTGTGGAGTTTAGTGGATAGTGCATTGTGGAGATTAGTTGATATTGAATTGTGGAGTTTAGTGGATAGTGCATTGTGGAGTATAGTGAATAGTGCATTGAGGAGATTAGTTGATATTGAATTGTTGAGTTTAGTGGATATTGCATTGTGGAGTTTAGATGATAGTGCATTGAGGAGTTTAGTGGACAGTGCATTGTGGAGTTTAGTGGACAATGAATTGTGTAGTATTTTGGATAGTGAATTGTGGAGATTAGTTGATATTGAATTGTGGAGTTTAGATGATAGTGCATTGTGGAGTTTAGTGGATAGTGCATTGTGGAGTTTAGTGGACAATGAATTGTGTAGTATAGTGCATAGTGCATTGTGTAGTATAGTGGATAGTGCATTGTGGAGTTTAGTGGATAGTGCATTGTGGAGATTAGTTGATATTGAATTTTGGAGTTTAGTGGATAGTGCATTGTGGAGTTTAGTGGATAGTGCATTGTGGAGTTTAGTGGACAATGAATTGTGTAGTATAGTGGATAGTGCATTGTGTAGTATAGTGGATAGTGCTTGTGTAGTATAGTGGATAGTGCATTGTAGAGTTAAGTGGATAGTGCATTGTGGAGTTTATTGAATAGTGCATTGTGGAGATTAGTTGATATTGAATTTTGGAGTTTAGTGGATAGTGCATTGTGGAGTTTAGTGGATAGTGCCTTGTGTAGATTAGTGGATATTGAATTGTGGAGTTTAGTGGATATTGCATTGTGGAGTTTAGAGGATAGTGCATTGAGGAGTTTAGTGGATAGTGCATTGTGGAGTTTAGTGGACAATGAATTGTGTAGTATAGTGGATAGTGATTTGTGGAGATTAGTTGATATTGAATTGTGGAGTTTAGTGGATAGTGCATTGTGGAGTTTAGTGGATAGTGCATTGTGGAGTTTAGAGGATAGTGCATTGTGGAGTTTAGAGGATAGTGCATTGAGGAGTTTAGTGGATAGTGCATTGTGGAGTTTAGTGGACAATGAATTGTGTAGAATAGTGGAAAGTGAATTGTGGAGATTAGTCGATATTGAATTATGGAGTTTAGATGATAGTGCATTGTGGAGTTTAGTGGATAGTGCATTGTGGAGTTTAGTGGACAATGAATTGTGTAGTATAGTGGATAGTGCATTGTGTAGTATAGTGGATAGTGCATTGTGGAGTTTAGTAAATAGTGCATTGTGTAGTATAGTGGATAGTGCATTGAGGAGTTTAGTGGATATTGCATTGTGGGGTTTAGAGGATAGTGCATTGAGGAGTTTAGTGGATAGTGCATTGTGGAGTTTAGTGGACAATGAATTGTGTAGTATAGTGGATAGTGATTTGTGGAGATTAGTTGATATTGAATTGTGGAGTTTAGTGGATAGTGCATTGTGGAGTTTAGTGGATAGTGCATTGTGGAGTTTAGAGGATAGTGCATTGTGGAGTTTAGAGGATAGTGCATTGAGGAGTTTAGTGGATAGTGCATTGTGGAGTTTAGTGGACAATGAATTGTGTAGAATAGTGGATAGTGAATTGTGGAGATCAGTCGATATTGAATTATGGAGTTTAGATGATAGTGCATTGTGGAGTTTAGTGGATAGTGCATTGTGGAGTTTAGTGGACAATGAATTGTGTAGTATAGTGGATAGTGCATTGTGTAGTATAGTGGATAGTGCATTGTGTAGTATAGTGGATAGTGCATTGTGTAGTATAGTGGATAGTGCATTGAGGAGTTTAGTGGATATTGCATTGTGGAGTTTAGAGGATAGTGCATTGAGGAGTTTAGTGGATAGTGCATTGTGGAGTTTAGTGGACAATGAATTGTGTAGTATAGTGGATAGTGATTTGTGGAGATTAGTTGATATTGAATTGTGGAGTTTAGTGGATAGTGCATTGTGGAGATTAGTTGATATTGAATTGTGGAGTTTAGTGGATAGCGCATTGTGGAGTTTAGTGGATAGTTATTTGTGGAGATTAGTTGATATTGAATTGGGGAGTTTAGTGGATAGTGCATTGTGGAGTTTAGTGGATAGTGCATTGTGGAGATTAGTAGATATTGAATTGTGGAATTTAGTGGATAGTGCATTGTGGAGTTTAGAGGATAGTGCATTGTGGAGATTAGTTGATATTGAATTGTGGAGTTTAGTGGATAGTGCATTGTGGAGTTAAGTGGATAGTGCATTGTGGAGTTTAGAGGATAGTGCATTGTGGAGTTTAGAGGATAGTGCATTGTAGAGTTTAGAGGATAGTGCATTGTGGAGTTAAGTGGAAAGCTCATTGTGTAGTTTAGAGGATAGTGCATTGTGGAGTTTAGAGGATAGTGCATTGTAGAGTTTAGAGGATAGTGCATTGTAGAGTTTAGTGGATAGTGCATTGTGGAGATTAGTGGATAGTGCATTGTGGAGTTAAGTGGATAGTGCATTGTGGAGATTAGTGGAAAGTGCATTGTAGAGTTTAGAGGATAGTGCATTGTGGAGATTAGTGGATAGTGCATTGTGGAGTTTAGAGGATAGTGCATTGTAGAGTTTAGAGGATAGTGCATTGTAGAGTTTAGAGGATAATGCATTGTAGAGTTTAGAGGATAGTGCATTGTAGAGTTTAGTGGATAGTGCATTGTGGAGATTAGTGAATAGTGCATTGTGAAGTTAAGTGGATAGTGCATTGTGGAGATTAGTGGATAGTGCATTGTAGAGTTTAGAGGATAGTGCATTGTAGAGTTTAGAGGATAGTGCATTGTAGAGTTTAGAGGATAGTGCATTGTAGAGTTTAGTGGATAGTGCATTGTGGAGATTAGTGGATAGTGCATTGTGGAGTTAAGTGGATAGTGCATTGTGGAGATTAGTGGATAGTACATTGTGGAGTTAAGTGGATAGTGCATTGTGGAGTTTAGAGGATAGTGCATTGTAGAGTTTAGTGGATAGTGCATTGTGAAGAATAGTGGATAGTGCATTGTGGAGTTTAGTGGATATTGCATTGTGGAGTTAAGTGGATAGTGCATTGTGGAGATTAGTGGATAGTGCATTATGGAGTTAAGTGGATAGTGCATTGTGGAGTTTAGAGGATAGTGCATTGTAGAGTTTAGTGGATAGTGCATTGTGGAGTATAGTGGATAGTGCATTGTGGATATTAGTGGATAGTGCATTGTGGAGTATAGTGGATAGTGCATTGTGGAGCTTAGTGGATAGTGCATTGTGGAGTTTAGTGGATAGTGCATTGTGGAGTATAGTGGATAGTGCATTGTGGAGTTTAGTGGATAGGGCATTCTGGAGATTAGTGGATAGTGCATTGTGGAGTTTAGTGGATAGTGCATTGTGGAGATTAGTTGATATTGAATTGTGGAGTTTAGTGGATAGTGCATTGTGGAGTATAGTGAATAGTGCATTGAGGAGATTAGTTGATATTGAATTGTTGAGTTTAGTGGATATTGCATTGTGGAGTTTAGATGATAGTGCATTGAGGAGTTTAGTGGACAGTGCATTGTGGAGTTTAGTGGACAATGAATTGTGTAGTATTTTGGATAGTGAATTGTGGAGATTAGTTGATATTGAATTGTGGAGTTTAGATGATAGTGCATTGTGGAGTTTAGTGGATAGTGCATTGTGGAGTTTAGTGGACAATGAATTGTGTAGTATAGTGCATAGTGCATTGTGTAGTATAGTGGATAGTGCATTGTGGAGTTTAGTGGATAGTGCATTGTGGAGATTAGTTGATATTGAATTTTGGAGTTTAGTGGATAGTGCATTGTGGAGTTTAGTGGATAGTGCATTGTGGAGTTTAGTGGACAATGAATTGTGTAGTATAGTGGATAGTGCATTGTGTAGTATAGTGGATAGTGCTTGTGTAGTATAGTGGATAGTGCATTGTAGAGTTAAGTGGATAGTGCATTGTGGAGTTTATTGAATAGTGCATTGTGGAGATTAGTTGATATTGAATTTTGGAGTTTAGTGGATAGTGCATTGTGGAGTTTAGTGGATAGTGCCTTGTGTAGATTAGTGGATATTGAATTGTGGAGTTTAGTGGATATTGCATTTTGGAGTTTAGAGGATAGTGCATTGAGGAGTTTAGTGGATAGTGCATTGTGGAGTTTAGTGGACAATGAATTGTGTAGTATACTGGATAGTGATTTGTGGAGATTAGTTGATATTGAATTGTGGAGTTTAGTGGATAGTGCATTGTGGAGTTTAGTGGATAGTGCATTGTGGAGTTTAGAGGATAGTGCATTGTGGAGTTTAGAGGATAGTGCATTGAGGAGTTTAGTGGATAGTGCATTGTGGAGTTTAGTGGACAATGAATTGTGTAGAATAGTGGAAAGTGAATTGTGGAGATTAGTCGATATTGAATTATGGAGTTTAGATGATAGTGCATTGTGGAGTTTAGTGGATAGTGCATTGTGGAGTTTAGTGGACAATGAATTGTGTAGTATAGTGGATAGTGCATTGTGTAGTATAGTGGATAGTGCATTGTGGAGTTTAGTAAATAGTGCATTGTGTAGTATAGTGGATAGTGCATTGAGGAGTTTAGTGGATATTGCATTGTGGGGTTTAGAGGATAGTGCATTGAGGAGTTTAGTGGATAGTGCATTGTGGAGTTTAGTGGACAATGAATTGTGTAGTATAGTGGATAGTGATTTGTGGAGATTAGTTGATATTGAATTGTGGAGTTTAGTGGATAGTGCATTGTGGAGTTTAGTGGATAGTGCATTGTGGAGTTTAGAGGATAGTGCATTGTGGAGTTTAGAGGATAGTGCATTGAGGAGTTTAGTGGATAGTGCATTGTGGAGTTTAGTGGACAATGAATTGTGTAGAATAGTGGATAGTGAATTGTGGAGATCAGTCGATATTGAATTATGGAGTTTAGATGATAGTGCATTGTGGAGTTTAGTGGATAGTGCATTGTGGAGTTTAGTGGACAATGAATTGTGTAGTATAGTGGATAGTGCATTGTGGAGTATAGTGGATAGTGCATTGTGTAGTATAGTGGATAGTGCATTGTGTAGTATAGTGGATAGTGCATTGAGGAGTTTAGTGGATATTGCATTGTGGAGTTTAGAGGATAGTGCATTGAGGAGTTTAGTGGATAGTGCATTGTGGAGTTTAGTGGACAATGAATTGTGTAGTATAGTGGATAGTGATTTGTGGAGATTAGTTGATATTGAATTGTGGAGTTTAGTGGATAGTGCATTGTGGAGTTTAGTGGATAGTGCATTGTGGAGTTTAGACGATAGTGCATTGTGGAGTTTAGAGGATAGTGCATTGAGGAGTTTTAGTGGATAGTGCATTGTGGAGTTTAGTGGACAATGAATTGTGTAGAATAGTGGATAGTGAATTGTGGAGATTAGTCGATATTGAATTATGGAGTTTAGATGATAGTGCATTGTGGAGTTTAGTGGATAGTGCATTGTGGAGTTTAGTGGACAATGAATTGTGTAGTGTAGTGGATAGTGCATTGTGTAGTATAGTGGATAGCGCATTGTGTAGTATAGTGGATAGTGCATTGTGTAGTATAGTGGATAGTGCATTGAGGAGTTTAGTGGATAGTACATTGTGGAGTTAAGTGGATAGTGCATTGTGGAGTTAAGTGGACAATGAATTGTGTAGTATAGTGGATAGTGCATTGTGTAGTATAGTGGATAGTGCATTGTGTAGTATAGTGGATAGTGCATTGTGTAGTATAGTGGATAGTGCATTGAGGAGTTTAGTGGATAGTACATTGTGGAGTTAAGTGGATAGTGCATTGTGGAGTTAAGTGGATAGTGCATTGTGGAGTTAAGTGGATAGTGCATTGTGGAGTTTAGTGGATAGTGATTTGTGGAGATTAGTTGATATTGAATTGGGGAGTTTAGTGGATAGTGATTTGTGGAGATTAGTTGATATTGAATTGGGGAGTTTAGTGGATAGTGCATTGTGGAGATTAGTTGATATTGACTTGTGGAGATTAGTTGATATTGAATTGGGGAGTTTAGTGGATAGTGCATTGTGGAGATTAGTTGATATTGAATTGTGGAGTTTAGTGGATAGCGCATTGTGGAGTTTAGTGGATAGTTATTTGTGGAGATTAGTTGATATTGAATTGGGGAGTTTAGTGGATAGTGCATTGTGGAGTTTAGTGGATAGTGCATTGTGGAGATTAGTAGATATTGAATTGTGGAATTTAGTGGATAGTGCATTGTGGAGTTTAGAGGATAGTGCATTGTGGAGATTAGTTGATATTGAATTGTGGAGTTTAGTGGATAGTGCATTGTGGAGTTTAGAGGATAGTGCATTTTGGAGTTAAGTGGATAGTGCATTGTGGAGTTAAGTGGATAGTGCATTGTGGAGTTTAGTGGATAGTGCATTGTGGAGTTTAGAGGATAGTGCATTGTGGAGTTTAGTGGATAGTGCATTGTGGAGATTAGTTGATATTGAATTGTGGAATTTAGTGGATAATGTATTGTGGAGTTTAGTGGATAATGTATTGTGGAGTTTAGTGGATAATGTATTGTGGAGTTTAGTGGATAATGTTTTGTGGAGTTTAGTGGATAGTGCATTGTGGAGTTTAGTGGATAGCTAATTGTGGAGTTTAGTGGATAGTGTATTGTGGAGTTTAATGTAACGATGTGTAATACAACTATTAGCATTTTTTGGAATGGTCTAGCAATGATTTCTGTTATCTAGGATTTGACATCTCATGTTATGAAACGTCTATGATCTGTTTATGACATAAGGCATTAAACTATAATTTATAAATACATCACAAAAACAATCTGTTACAAAACTCAGATAAACATAAGGACAAAAACACCTTTATTATCCCTAATGCGAGAACTTATGCATATTAGTATTCTTTCTTCCGAAGTGGTTTCCG
Organism: Anisus vortex; assembly: GCA_949126835.1. Classification (NCBI taxonomy): domain Eukaryota; kingdom Metazoa; phylum Mollusca; class Gastropoda; family Planorbidae; genus Anisus; species Anisus vortex. The sequence continues at coordinate 1,008,808 of OX421496.1, forward strand.
GGCATGTAACGGGTTCCTGAACAAACCGGTAAAACCAGGAAAACCAGTAACTTAACATCATTTAAAACACTAATTAAAATGCAGGACTATAGACACAGACCACGGATGAACTTAAGACTTATAAAAGGCGCGTCTGTTTTATATTTGATAATACTGTATATTACTAGGGGAAAAAGTGAAATGGGACAGGGCTACACGAATATATTAATCCTGTAATGAACATAACATGTCCAATACCAAATCCAACGGTTACCTTTGCTGCTTCAGCCGCAACTGTCACTGTTCCATTATCGGCTTCGTCAGCAGCGCCGACATAGTTCGGCATACACACAACAGCCAAGACTACGGCCAGCAAATGGTACCACGCCAACTGATTCCAACTCTCAAAATACATTGGTGGTGGCGGCGTTGGTGCTTATTTTCTGGTCTAATTGTATCTTTTTAATCTAAAGAGGTAGAAACAAAATAATTAGGTTATGTTTCAATTGTAGTTGGATTACCTTTTCCCGATGACCCCCATCCGGTTTAAGTCTAAGTGAAGGCTTATTAATTTCTGAAACGCGCGTATACATCAGTTTAACCAATAGACTATAATATACATGGACCGCTTGCTTCAGTATTTCTGCTATATGATGACTCCATAGACTCTAATACACATGGACCGCTTGCTGTAGTATTTCTGCTATATGATGCTCAAAACACTGATTTTCGGAATTTCCGATTCGTTGTTTCCTTTGCACTTCCGTAATATTGAATCGCTAGGATTTTCTCAATGAAAAATTAAAATTAAAATCGAAAGTTCTATACAGCGGAAACATTTAAGAAACAACGAGGAGCGTAGAAGTAATTTAAGACAGCATTATTGGTTGCGCACGGAAAAAAAAGTACATATAAGCTCTAAAAAATAGAGCAAGCGGTCCATCTTATTATAGTCTATGGATAATAGTATATAAACCTAAAGCAAGTGGTCCGGTCCATGTGTATTAAAGTCTATGCCATAGGTTCTCAACCTTTTTCGGCTCAAAGCCCCCTTAAAAAAAATTGTCCGCTCACCGCCCCCACCCCTCCAACTTTTTTTAGCACCAACTCTCCCCGCCCCTCTGGAAGTTGAAGGGTCAATATAGTTTCCGAAATTTACAGACAATAACCAAGACTTTTAGGGAAAGGATGAGATAATTAACCCGTTTCATTTTAACTAATATTTCTAATATGTTTTTTTTTCTTTTATAAAAAATATTAATAACTTACAATTTATAACTTTGAAATGATAAAACTGTACAAAGTATTTTAAAATTATATAAATATTATATCACTTAAGAATTCATAGGGATAATTTTTTAAATTACTTTAACTACCTAGTCTATAAGATTACAATGCATTTATTCGCCTAACCATAGATTCATAAATAGCATGTTAAACCCAAACACATTAAATTACATCTCACTAAAACTGAGAGTAAAATATTTGCAGATGTTAGGGCGACAGGGAACGAATCCGCGACGTGTCGGTTGACAGTCCGGTGAACCAACTACAGGACCAGACGGCCGCACACACTATATGATCTAATACTGACCCCTACTTCTTCGAAAAATCATTGCAATTACTGTTTCTTATTAGCATAATAATATGTAGGCCTAGTGTTGAGGATATCAGATATTTAGCAGCACTTGCGTTTACATCACATTTCATCCCAAAACTAATCGATTCAAATAGCTGAAGTGTTCAAATTATATTAGGCTTTTGTACCGCTCACATACCCTTCACCGCCCCCCAATCGCCCTCGGGAACGTCAGCGCCCCCCTTAAGCTTCTCACCGCCCCCCGGTGGGCAATATCGCTCCCGTTGAGAACCTATGGTCTATGCTGTAACGTTGGACCGACTCTTATTGCCTCCTGTGTTTATCTTTCTATTTCACTGAGGTTAAACATGTCTTATTTTATCTTATATATTACTGACGCTCCTTCTATAAAGCAGATTAATGCGTGCTACGCTCATCCGTGGTCTGAGTCTAGACATGCATCTGTATTAATGTTTTAAATGTTGTTAAGTTACTGGTTTTTCTGGTTTTTTCTGGCAACCCATTCCATGCACGAATGCAGCTTGGGAAGAAAGAGTACTTATATGCATTCGTTCTCGCAAAAGGGATAAGGAAAATGTTTTTTTTCTTTATGTTTATCTTAGCATTGCAACAGGCTGTTATTGGGGTGTATTTTTAAATTAGAATTTAATTCTTATTTTTTACGGAACGTGTGCCAGACTTGGCACGCAGAGTAATTTTCACTGGCACGTGGAAGACCCAGAGAACGGCAATTCAAGTCGCTTTAAAAAAAAAAAGAGCAGTTTGACTTTATGATTGTTGGCGCGCTGAATGACTTAGAAATCATACCTTGGCACACTAATATCAATAGGTTGCCGACACATGGGTTAGAGGTCATTTTAGTATACTACTATGTTACTTACACACAAATAAAAAAACCAGAGAAATAAAGGTGTGGGGTGAAGAATACATTTGTTTACACATCAATTGTCAGGATGTGTTTACGATTAGGACGTCAACCTGGCAGAAGTTGGGCGATGAGAGGGGTGCGGAGTCGTAGGTGAGTGGGGTAGTAGTGGCAGGTCGTCTTGGGGTATGAGTTAGCGTGACTGGAATCGCCCTGGAATAATTATTATTTCTCTCTTGGCTCGTTAGATATTATGACGGACACACAGATAGTTCTAAGTAGGCAAATAAATCGTTGGTTAAGTTCAGGTGTTTATTATCATTTCAATTCTTCACTCAATGGCAAGATACATATACGAATTTGCACAGGCTTCAGTTAACACTCAACACATGGTACTGCTAGGTTATCCAATCATTAGGCAAACGAAGCTGTGTTCATGAAAATACTTAGACTGACAAAATATCTATCTATACACATGCATGCGGTATATCCTATGGAACGAACTGAATAAGTGGAGGCTAGAATCGAACAACCTTCTCCGCCTCACGCTTGAGCTGAAGTGTCCTAAACCTAGTTAAGCGCGCTTTCCTGAATTTTAGTCACGTGATCAGTGGTCAATTTGATTGGATAGCTACATTAGTTTAGAATTACATATGTTCTGGTTGGCTGGTTTGAAATATACTTGCATAGAAGATTGACTATTGGGGGGAAAATTAGGGGTGGGTGTAGGCGAACAATTGATACCGCCGACTTTGCGGGGTGGGGCCCAGGGCGGAGGGGGGGTGTGTAGACGTATACGGAGATATAAAGGATAAGATAATGACTTATCTCCCTTGATGGACCTGTTTGTATGTGCGAGACGCTTCGCTCCAGATGTCACTACGACGAGTGGATCAAGGGCTATGCCCACGGGCGCTGAGTAGGGAACGAAGAGGGGAGATAATGAAAAAGGTGTAGCAGTGGGTGGGGGTGTCTACAGGTGGGTGGGGGTTTCTAAAGGTGGGAGGGGGTTTTACGTGTATGCTGAGTTTAGCAAAATAAATGAGTAGTTACTATCCAAATACAACATGAATCATAATTGACAGCATAATAGAATATATATATACATACATTAAAGAATACACACACATACAATCACACATACAAATAGTGTAATACCAATTGGCTGAATCAAGTAGCAACTCTGAATTCGGGAATGAAAGAGTGTGGAGAGGGTTAGAGAACAGGTGGAGAAGGGGTGGTTGGGGTGTTCCTATTGCGTGAGAGGGGGAGAGGGTAATAGCTCCAGGCCACTCTTCTACTCCCTAATCTACTCTACGCTAACCTATGTTTCTAGTTCTACACTACTTCTGCGCTATGATCTATCCATGAGTGCTAATAAGGTTACGGTTCAGTCCAGAATCGTGACATCAATAATAAAATTTATTCGGCGAAAAAACTATTGGAATGACCCTGGCGTGATTTAAACACGCAACCTTCTGATCTGGAGTCAGGCGCGCTACCGTTGCGCCACAAATGAAAAGTAAGTATACATACATATGAAAACGTATAAAAATATTACTGTAGAAACTAGTAAAGTAAAAAGATGAACGTGTAAGATGAGCAATCAGCTGTTCTATTTTAGTACACGAGTCATGCGTGTTGCTACATAAATACACTATAAGACACAGAGAGAGAGAGAGAGAGAGAGAGAGAGAGAGAGAGAGAGAGAGGAGTGAGTGGGAGTAGATGTATTGAGTATTGTGTTTACAAAACCTGACTAGATCTAGATCTACATAGTATTCTGTTTTTTCCCTATTTTCCCCGGCTAATTGAATTCCCCAATGTATAGAATTATTACAACAGTGGCAATGGGCTGAGTAGGCCTGGCTACTATACTCTATATAGATCTAGATTGGTGTTATGTACCAGGGGTCGGTAACCTACAGAACGCGTTCCAGACATGGCACACAGAGCTATTTTCAATGCCACGTAGACGACTAAAAAATGTAAATCAAGTCTCTTCTACAAGAAAATAGTAGAATGACTTTAAGGCTGTTGGCACGCTGAATGAATTAGAAATCCTACTAATACACACTGTTATCAAAAGGTTGCCGACCCCTGCTGTAGTGTTTCTAGGTTTTAGTGCTTTGACTATCGGTGTTACTCTTGTCAGTTGTGAGTATACAGCTCTATTCAGAATTAGTTCTAATATTTTTATGTTTTCTTTAGTTGATGGGTCCTATGCTGATGCTGCATATTGTAGTAGGCCTATAGATCTTTGGTTGTCTGTCTATATATATCTATAATTAGGTCACCACTCAATGTGTAGATGAATTATCAATTATTCTAGAGCATTATTGATATCAGTAGATTAGATAAACGATTATAACATCTTTGTGGTACTCTCATTGTCTTTTATTTAAGGTATTTAATTTTCTGCTTGGCTTTATACCTTTGTACACATTTTGTACACTTTCATCTATAGTAATAAGACATAAGACATAAGGCATTAAACTCAAATGTAGAAATACAACTCAATAACAACCTATTGCAATGCTCAGATTAACATAAGGACAAAAACACTGACCGTATCCCTTATGCGAGAACAAAGACTAGACTCGGACCATGGATGGGCGTAGGAGCAATAATCTTCTTTATAGAAGGAGCATCTGTAATATATATGCTTAGATGTCTATCATAATATGTTAATATGTCTATATCTATATGTGACCCTAGAGCTGTTTCCATAATAAACATTATAATATATTTACTTGTGTACGGAAACTCTACACATTTTCAGAGAGACCATAAGGAATGAAGGACCAATCAATTGTAATCAAACACTGTAGAAGAACAGTTCATTGACCAAAAGTTCAATCATCGCCATTTTTTCAGAAAGACATTTGTTGTGGTTTTTTGTAGGGTAACGTGCGAGAAGGCGCACCGTTCTTCACTGCGATGTAGCAATGTTTGGTTTGGGAATTACCCGTTTTGCCACACAACAAAAAAAGTCTTTAAAAACTAGACATAAGTTGATTATAAACACTTCACGCATAATATTCATGCGATAATTTGCAAAGCATCACTCCACAGACATCTATGACATTATTGTGGGACAGTCTCGGTGGGGAAGAAGCGATGTGTGCAACAGCCCGTCTCAACCCCGCCCTGGTGCCTGGATGTCCTTACCTATAGTCTGGTATGTGTGCTACCGGGCGACAGTGTAGGTATACGAGCGAGCCATTGCGTTAATGATCCGGGGGAAATTCGAAGATGGGGAGAAGCAGACTGTTCTGGCCCACGTGACATGGTCAATACCTAGCAGCAGTAGATTTTGATTGTCTCTCGCGTTTCTTGGGCTCGTTGTCAGATTTTTGCTTCTCCTGCTCCGGTGGAGGGTGACCGAGAGTGACCATGTCTGCTTATGGAATTTCTTCTGTTTCCTAAATCTTGCAATAACAAGTTGCAGACAATCTCTTTTTTTTTCATATTTATTAGGTTTTGCCTGAAGTCTCATATTTGTCTATAAATAACTCCCTCACAGGTTAACGTATTCTAAATACGATAGCCCTAAATAAAATCCTATTTTATTTTTATTTTTAAAAATTATCTGATAAAAATCCAAACCAAATGTCCATTTCTTTGAGACAATAATCTGGACGTGTAAGTTTTATAAGTTTAGTCACTAGTACTTTATATCGTCAAAATATCATAGGCCTATATATTGGATAAGAAATGTAAAAATCCCCTTCTACTTCCTTAAGACCCGGTGGTTTGAAGACCACGTTCGGGCAGTCGTATTTTTATCTCCATTGTATTTTACTTTTATATGGACATAATTCAATTTTATAAGCATTAACGTTTGTGTTTTTTTGTGTTAAAACAGATGTTTTCTCTAGTTGAAAGTTGGGTTGTTACTTAGATAGTTTATTACAGCAGTAATACAAAAGAGAATATAACACCCTTATAGCAATTATGAACTTTTATGTGCTCCGGCAAGTAACAATATCTTAAATGCCATATAGTGGCATATAGCCTAATACATAATATCTTCTCTTACGTTAACTTATCGTGTTCTACGCCAGACCGTTGTTTTAATTGAGTCTTGCATTTTCATTGAGCTTTTAATGATGTTCATCTCTTTTCCCTGATTTTTGTATACAACATGTTCGGATACCGATATAAACGACTATTGTAATAGATGTATGAACTGCACTGTAAGTCTACAAAGTGTGCTACTATGTGCTATTGTTTTGTTCGCCTAATGTATGTAATAAAACTGCACTGTAAGTCTACAAAGTGTGCTACTATGTGCTATTGTTTTGTTCGCCTAATGTATGTAATAAAACTGCACTGTAAGTCTACAAAGTGTGCTACTATGTGCTATTGTTTTGTTCGCCTAATGTATGTAATAAAACTGCACTGTAAGTCTACAAAGTGTGCTACTATGTGCTATTGTTTTGTTCGCCTAATGTATGTAATAAAACTGCACTGTAAGTCTACAAAGTGTGCTACTATGTGCTATTGTTTTGTTCGCCTAATGTATGTAATAAAACTGCACTGTAAGTCTACAAAGTGTGCTACTATGTGCTATTGTTTTGTTCGCCTAATGTATGTAATAAAACTGCACTGTAAGTCTACAAAGTGTGCTACTATGTGCTATTGTTTTGTTCGCCTAATGTATGTAATAAAACTGCACTGTAAGTCTACAAAGTGTGCTACTATGTGCTATTGTTTTGTTCGCCTAATGTATGTAATAAAACTGCACTGTAAGTCTACAAAGTGTGCTACTATGTGCTATTGTTTTGTTCGCCTAATGTATGTAATAAAACTGCACTGTAAGTCTACAAAGTGTGCTACTATGTGCTATTGTTTTGTTCGCCTAATGTATGTAATAAAACTGCACTGTAAGTCTACAAAGTGTGCTACTATGTGCTATTGTTTTGTTCGCCTAATGTATGTAATAAAACTGCACTGTAAGTCTACAAAGTGTGCTACTATGTGCTATTGTTTTGTTCGCCTAATGTATGTAATAAAACTGCACTGTAAGTCTACAAAGTGTGCTACTATGTGCTATTGTTTTGTTCGCCTAATGTATGTAATAAAACTGCACTGTAAGTCTACAAAGTGTGCTACTATGTGCTATTGTTTTGTTCGCCTAATGTATGTAATAAAACTGCACTGTAAGTCTACAAAGTGTGCTACTATGTGCTATTGTTTTGTTCGCCTAATGTATGTAATAAAACTGCACTGTAAGTCTACAAAGTGTGCTACTATGTGCTATTGTTTTGTTCGCCTAATGTATGTAATAAAACTGCACTGTAAGTCTACAAAGTGTGCTACTATGTGCTATTGTTTTGTTCGCCTAATGTATGTAATAAAACTGCACTGTAAGTCTACAAAGTGTGCTACTATGTGCTATTGTTTTGTTCGCCTAATGTATGTAATAAAACTGCACTGTAAGTCTACAAAGTGTGCTACTATGTGCTATTGTTTTGTTCGCCTAATGTATGTAATAAAACTGCACTGTAAGTCTACAAAGTGTGCTACTATGTGCTATTGTTTTGTTCGCCTAATGTATGTAATAAAACTGCACTGTAAGTCTACAAAGTGTGCTACTATGTGCTATTGTTTTGTTCGCCTAATGTATGTAATAAAACTGCACTGTAAGTCTACAAAGTGTGCTACTATGTGCTATTGTTTTGTTCGCCTAATGTATGTAATAAAACTGCACTGTAAGTCTACAAAGTGTGCTACTATGTGCTATTGTTTTGTTCGCCTAATGTATGTAATAAAACTGCACTGTAAGTCTACAAAGTGTGCTACTATGTGCTATTGTTTTGTTCGCCTAATGTATGTAATAAAACTGCACTGTAAGTCTACAAAGTGTGCTACTATGTGCTATTGTTTTGTTCGCCTAATGTATGTAATAAAACTGCACTGTAAGTCTACAAAGTGTGCTACTATGTGCTATTGTTTTGTTCGCCTAATGTATGTAATAAAACTGCACTGTAAGTCTACAAAGTGTGCTACTATGTGCTATTGTTTTGTTCGCCTAATGTATGTAATAAAACTGCACTGTAAGTCTACAAAGTGTGCTACTATGTGCTATTGTTTTGTTCGCCTAATGTATGTAATAAAACTGCACTGTAAGTCTACAAAGTGTGCTACTATGTGCTATTGTTTTGTTCGCCTAATGTATGTAATAAAACTGCACTGTAAGTCTACAAAGTGTGCTACTATGTGCTATTGTTTTGTTCGCCTAATGTATGTAATAAAACTGCACTGTAAGTCTACAAAGTGTGCTACTATGTGCTATTGTTTTGTTCGCCTAATGTATGTAATAAAACTGCACTGTAAGTCTACAAAGTGTGCTACTATGTGCTATTGTTTTGTTCGCCTAATGTATGTAATAAAACTGCACTGTAAGTCTACAAAGTGTGCTACTATGTGCTATTGTTTTGTTCGCCTAATGTATGTAATAAAACTGCACTGTAAGTCTACAAAGTGTGCTACTATGTGCTATTGTTTTGTTCGCCTAATGTATGTAATAAAACTGCACTGTAAGTCTACAAAGTGTGCTACTATGTGCTATTGTTTTGTTCGCCTAATGTATGTAATAAAACTGCACTGTAAGTCTACAAAGTGTGCTACTATGTGCTATTGTTTTGTTCGCCTAATGTATGTAATAAAACTGCACTGTAAGTCTACAAAGTGTGCTACTATGTGCTATTGTTTTGTTCGCCTAATGTATGTAATAAAACTGCACTGTAAGTCTACAAAGTGTGCTACTATGTGCTATTGTTTTGTTCGCCTAATGTATGTAATAAAACTGCACTGTAAGTCTACAAAGTGTGCTACTATGTGCTATTGTTTTGTTCGCCTAATGTATGTAATAAAACTGCACTGTAAGTCTACAAAGTGTGCTACTATGTGCTATTGTTTTGTTCGCCTAATGTATGTAATAAAACTGCACTGTAAGTCTACAAAGTGTGCTACTATGTGCTATTGTTTTGTTCGCCTAATGTATGTAATAAAACTGCACTGTAAGTCTACAAAGTGTGCTACTATGTGCTATTGTTTTGTTCGCCTAATGTATGTAATAAAACTGCACTGTAAGTCTACAAAGTGTGCTACTATGTGCTATTGTTTTGTTCGCCTAATGTATGTAATAAAACTGCACTGTAAGTCTACAAAGTGTGCTACTATGTGCTATTGTTTTGTTCGCCTAATGTATGTAATAAAACTGCACTGTAAGTCTACAAAGTGTGCTACTATGTGCTATTGTTTTGTTCGCCTAATGTATGTAATAAAACTGCACTGTAAGTCTACAAAGTGTGCTACTATGTGCTATTGTTTTGTTCGCCTAATGTATGTAATAAAACTGCACTGTAAGTCTACAAAGTGTGCTACTATGTGCTATTGTTTTGTTCGCCTAATGTATGTAATAAAACTGCACTGTAAGTCTACAAAGTGTGCTACTATGTGCTATTGTTTTGTTCGCCTAATGTATGTAATAAAACTGCACTGTAAGTCTACAAAGTGTGCTACTATGTGCTATTGTTTTGTTCGCCTAATGTATGTAATAAAACTGCACTGTAAGTCTACAAAGTGTGCTACTATGTGCTATTGTTTTGTTCGCCTAATGTATGTAATAAAACTGCACTGTAAGTCTACAAAGTGTGCTACTATGTGCTATTGTTTTGTTCGCCTAATGTATGTAATAAAACTGCACTGTAAGTCTACAAAGTGTGCTACTATGTGCTATTGTTTTGTTCGCCTAATGTATGTAATAAAACTGCACTGTAAGTCTACAAAGTGTGCTACTATGTGCTATTGTTTTGTTCGCCTAATGTATGTAATAAAACTGCACTGTAAGTCTACAAAGTGTGCTACTATGTGCTATTGTTTTGTTCGCCTAATGTATGTAATAAAACTGCACTGTAAGTCTACAAAGTGTGCTACTATGTGCTATTGTTTTGTTCGCCTAATGTATGTAATAAAACTGCACTGTAAGTCTACAAAGTGTGCTACTATGTGCTATTGTTTTGTTCGCCTAATGTATGTAATAAAACTGCACTGTAAGTCTACAAAGTGTGCTACTATGTGCTATTGTTTTGTTCGCCTAATGTATGTAATAAAACTGCACTGTAAGTCTACAAAGTGTGCTACTATGTGCTATTGTTTTGTTCGCCTAATGTATGTAATAAAACTGCACTGTAAGTCTACAAAGTGTGCTACTATGTGCTATTGTTTTGTTCGCCTAATGTATGTAATAAAACTGCACTGTAAGTCTACAAAGTGTGCTACTATGTGCTATTGTTTTGTTCGCCTAATGTATGTAATAAAACTGCACTGTAAGTCTACAAAGTGTGCTACTATGTGCTATTGTTTTGTTCGCCTAATGTATGTAATAAAACTGCACTGTAAGTCTACAAAGTGTGCTACTATGTGCTATTGTTTTGTTCGCCTAATGTATGTAATAAAACTGCACTGTAAGTCTACAAAGTGTGCTACTATGTGCTATTGTTTTGTTCGCCTAATGTATGTAATAAAACTGCACTGTAAGTCTACAAAGTGTGCTACTATGTGCTATTGTTTTGTTCGCCTAATGTATGTAATAAAACTGCACTGTAAGTCTACAAAGTGTGCTACTATGTGCTATTGTTTTGTTCGCCTAATGTATGTAATAAAACTGCACTGTAAGTCTACAAAGTGTGCTACTATGTGCTATTGTTTTGTTCGCCTAATGTATGTAATAAAACTGCACTGTAAGTCTACAAAGTGTGCTACTATGTGCTATTGTTTTGTTCGCCTAATGTATGTAATAAAACTGCACTGTAAGTCTACAAAGTGTGCTACTATGTGCTATTGTTTTGTTCGCCTAATGTATGTAATAAAACTGCACTGTAAGTCTACAAAGTGTGCTACTATGTGCTATTGTTTTGTTCGCCTAATGTATGTAATAAAACTGCACTGTAAGTCTACAAAGTGTGCTACTATGTGCTATTGTTTTGTTCGCCTAATGTATGTAATAAAACTGCACTGTAAGTCTACAAAGTGTGCTACTATGTGCTATTGTTTTGTTCGCCTAATGTATGTAATAAAACTGCACTGTAAGTCTACAAAGTGTGCTACTATGTGCTATTGTTTTGTTCGCCTAATGTATGTAATAAAACTGCACTGTAAGTCTACAAAGTGTGCTACTATGTGCTATTGTTTTGTTCGCCTAATGTATGTAATAAAACTGCACTGTAAGTCTACAAAGTGTGCTACTATGTGCTATTGTTTTGTTCGCCTAATGTATGTAATAAAATGTAATCTTACATAATGTCATCTAATGTAGTATGATGTCATGTAATTTAATTGCATGCAATGTAATATTATGTCTTGTAATTTAATGTCATCTAGTATAGTGTCAATTCTATACATTTATAGTTCATCATTTCCCGATTCCCTGATATTAAACGATCTACCTTAAAAGCCTCATAAAACCCTTTGACTTAAATAAAAAAGTTTTAACATTTTTTAAATTTTTTTGTTTGTTTGAAAATGTCAACATTAAAATGAAGTAAACAATTCTATATTTGAATAAATTACTATTTCTGTACTATTATTTATGTAAAGTAGACCTACGTCCGCTAATAAAAACAGTATATAACAAATACTAACATTTAAATTCTATTCACAATTCCTATATTACGATAAATTGAACATTTGAGCAACCAAATTTTTAAAATAGTTCATCAAATTACTTAAACAAAACAACACGTATAAATAAAAAAAGACAAAAAGATAAGATATTTTGTAATGAATTCAGGTGTTTAATTTTAGGGAAATACATTTTTTTTTATAATTGAATCTTCGTATTTACTATTGCTCCTAAAATCAAACACAAATTGATCTTAGAAAAAGTTTAGCTATCAAAACATTTTATGTTCTTGAACAACAATGTAACATTATCAATTGATATTTTAATTTTAACACTGATAATGTTTCAATATGAATGCTAACTTTGTTTTTTTAACACCAGAAAAAAATCAATGTTTAACATTGCTTAGTTGGGTATATTATATAGAAATATATAACTAGCATTGATCTAAAGGCGAAGTGCTGATGTATCAGGAAACTAACTTAGTGTGTTACATGGCTTCTTGAAGAAAATATTGCATGAACGATTCCAGAATGACTGCAGGGGTATTTGCTTTCTTGGTCTTTGGCAAACTCAACGAACCACCGACAACCTCCTTTCAACAATATCCACATCTCCTGCGGTCACTCAATGTCCATCTTTTTTCTTGGAGGCTAAAGAAGAGGAGGAGGGAGGGAAAAAAAGAACATTTTAATTATATCGTTATGTCAGTCTGTCCGGATTTCTTTTCAACCTGTAGACTATTTGTCTGTACGTGTTTATACTCTGTGTATTATATTATGAAAGTCGGATTATTTTTTTCAACAAGTCTTTATCTGGAAACCAAATTGATTTCAGCAATGTGTTTCAAAAACCTTAACCGGCTCCGGAGGTAGGCCTCCTGTTAACGGCAGCATTCTCAACCGCATGCCCTGAAAATGCCACAGGTAGCACCAGAAGGGGGTAATTATTTCTGTTTAGTGTTGAAAGTCAAACTTAATAACAGTCATTGCAGAAATGTGATTGTTATTTGTGGGCCTATGCATCAACCTCTTGTACAGTGACTAACTGGAGAAAGAAAATTACTTGTAAATATATACAAGGTTGTACGGTGACTAACTGGAGAAAGAAAATTACTTGTAAATATATACAAGGTTGTACAGTGACTAACTGGAGAAAGAAAATTACTTGTAAATATATACAAGGTTGTACAGTGACTAACTGGAGAAAGAAAATTACTTGTAAATATATACAAGGTTGTACGGTGACTAACTGGAGAAAGAAAATTACTTGTAAATATATACAAGGTTGTACGGTGACTAACTGGAGAAAGAAAATTACTTGTAAATATATACAAGGTTGTACGGTGACTAACTGGAGAAAGAAAATTACTTGTAAATATATACAAGGTTGTACGGTGACTAACTGGAGAAAGAAAATTACTTGTAAATATATACAAGGTTGTACGGTGACTAACTGGAGAAAGAAAATTACTTGTAAATATATACAAGGTTGTACAGTGACTAACTGGAGAAAGAAAATTACTTGTAAATATATACAAGGTTGTACGGTGACTAACTGGAGAAAGAAAATTACTTGTAAATATATACAATGTTGTACGGTGACTAACTGGAGAAAGAAAATTACTTGTAAATATATACAAGGTTGTACGGTGACTAACTGGAGAAAGAGAATTACTTGTAAATATATACAAGGTTGTACAGTGACTAACTGGAGAAAGAAAATTACTTGTAAATATATACAAGGTTGTACAGTGACTAACTGGAGAAAGAGAATTACTTGTAAATATATACAAGGTTGTACGGTGACTAACTGGAGAAAGAAAATTACTTGTAAATATATACAAGGTTGTACAGTGACTAACTGGAGAAAGAAAATTACTTGTAAATATATACAAGGTTGTACAGTGACTAACTGGAGAAAGAAAATTACTTGTAAATATATACAAGGTTGTACAGTGACTAACTGGAGAAAGAGAATTACTTGTAAATATATACAAGGTTGTACAGTGACTAACTGGAGAAAGAGAATTACTTGTAAATATATACAAGGTTTTAGAGTAATGATAATAAGTTCAATGTTATTTCTGATTCTAATACTTGTGCTCGGAGACGACAGAACTGTTTCACTACTAGAGATGTTCATGTTTAAACTGGTCTTCGGTTTCCCCTCTCCTCCTTGTCCTTTATTGTGTTTCGTTTTTCTTATGTAGTCTATGTCTAGCTGGATAATCAAGTGATTGTACTTTAGCGAAGTAACCGACCAAGGGATAAAAACAAACAAACTGCTTTTTCGCAGTTTAATGAAATTCGTTATTTAGAATCTCTCTCTCTCTCTCTCAAACACACACACAAGCACACGCAAGCACACACGAACACACACACACAAACACACACAAACACACACACACAAACACACACACAAACACACATAAACACACACACAAATACACACACACAAACACATACTCACACAAACACACACACACAAACACACACACAAACACACACACATACAAACACACACACACAAACACACACACATATACAAACACACACAAACACACACACACAAACACACATACAGATTCACACAAACACACACAAAAAAAAAACACACACAAGCACACACAAACAAACACACACAAACACACACACACAAACACACACACAAACACACACACACAGACACACACACACAAACACACACACACAGACACACACACACAAACACACACACACACACACAAACACACACACACACAAACACACACAAATACACACAAACACACACAAACACACACACACAAACACACACAAACAAACATACACAAACACACACAAACACACACACACACAAACACACACAAAAAGCTAAACAGAAAGTCTTTTGGTCTGTTTGTCTGTTCCAAACGATCAGCGTCTGTGGTGAAAAGCCGTTTTTTGCTTCTCAAGACATATAGATCAAAAGAATGTGCCGCAGACTCGAGTTAACATCTGCGTTTGTTATTGTCTGTGCTTTGTATCATAATCACTATTCGGGATATGTATTAAACAAATGACAATGGGCCTAGACTAACTGTCTCATATGACACATTAGTGTTTGCAAAGCATTAAATGTTAAGGAATAGTTTTGTGCAAATCAAACATGATCTTAAAATATTCCCAAAACAAAAAAACAGTGGGATTTATTTAAATATTTAAATTTCCATCCCAAACATCCAACAAAACCGAACATCGGTTTGTAAGTTCAACAACCAAGTTTCGGTTCTAAATCTGGTTTTCGTTTAACATCCCTAATCACTATTTGATCGAAAGTGTTTATATGTATTTATATATAGAGAGAGATATATCGAGATAGATATATATAGATATTAATATATAGATTGATATATATATATATATATATATATTTGATCGAGTAAATTATCACTTGAGTGTAGCCTGCGTGAGAACACTTAGCTGATCCTAACGACAACTTACACTTCTTGTTCGACTTCCCTCTGTCCATCAGAGCAAACACCACGACGACTAGAGTGAAGAGGCCCGCGGCCGTTAGGCCCCCCAGGAGGCCCCCGACGAGGGTGTGGTTGGCCCGCTTGTACGACGAAATGGGCTCAATGACGGCCAGTAAAGTGCTCGTGGGCAGGGTCACCATGATCGTAGTCTCCAACCGGGTTGGCACTTCTTCTGTCCGAATGGTCGGAATCAATCTCAGCGTGGTGGTGACGTACATGGTCATCTTCTCCGTGGTGCTTGGTATTGTGGTCATAGGAATAGTGGTCGCTACCATAGGCGTCGTGGGCACCGTGCTCAGCGTCGTCGTTTTCTCGATGACCACTGAAAGAAGCATTTGAAGAGAGCATCAGGAGACGTGACATAACATCAGGGATATGACATCAGGATACGTGACATCAGGTGACGTGACATCAGGTGCCATGACATCAAAATAAATTATATCAGGATATGTGACATCAGGAGGCATGACATCAAAATAAATTACATCTGGAGTTGTGACATGACATCAGGTGACGTGATATCAGGAGACATGACATCAAAATAAATGACAACAGGAGACGTGACATTATTAGACATGACATCAAAATAAATGACATCAGGTGACGTGACATCAGGACACATGACATCAAAATAAGTGACATCATGAGACATGGCATAAGTATTATGGGAAGCGATGAGGACGACAGACAGAACAGAAAGTCTTTTCTTCCAATTTGCGTTAGACTTTTCTAAAACATTGCTAATAAAATGGTTATTTATATTTTTTTTTTTCTGAACTGCAATTGCCGACCAGAAGAGAATTCTTACCAGGCAGTTCTATCTTGAAATACGAAGTCTCTGTGGCCAGACAAGACCCGTTACACATGTCATCATTCGCGGTAATCTATATATAGAACACACAGTCAATGAGCACAGTTGGTATTTGATTGGTCAAGTTACTACTTACAATGACCATGGGGATAAAAAATACCAGGGCAATCTATTGTCATAGTTTGACTATAGTCATATAAGTTTAACCAAGTAAGTGGTACATGTACTACTACCAATCTATTGTCATAGTTTTACTATAGTCCTATAAGTTTAACCAAGTAAGTGGTACATGTACTACTACCAATCTATTGTCATAGTTTTACTATAGTCCTATAAGTTTAACCAAGTAAGTGGTACATGTACTACTACCAATCTATTGTCATAGTTTTACTATAGTCCTATAAGTTTAACCAAGTAAGTGGTACATGTACTACTACCAATCTATTGTCATAGTTTTACTATAGTCCTATAAGTTTAACCAAGTAAGTGGTACATGTACTACTACCAATCTATTGTCATAGTTTTACTATAGTCCTATAAGTTTAACCAAGTAAGTGGTACATGTACTACTACCAATCTATTGTCATAGTTTGACTATAGTCCTATAAGTTTAACCAAGTGTGTGGTACTACTACCAATCTATTGTCATAGTTTGACTATACTCCTATAATTTTTTTTAAGTGTGTGGTTCAACTCCTTCTCTGGGAGTTGGAGAGTTCATGTTTTATTTACTATAATATTTTCTCTTATTCTCTTGTTATTAAGTTATTGTTACAACTGAATTGTTTTCTGTTTCAGTAAAGTGAAAACAATCGCTACTCTCCAAACAAGAATATAAAATCACTAGTGGGTAACAATTTGTAACTTTAACATCGTTAAAACTGAGATAAGGAAGGGCAGACTACGCTGGATAGGTCACCTGGAACGAACGCCAAACAACAGAGGAGTAAAAGTTACACATACACACAGAACCCTAGTGAAAAACGACCTACAGGCAGACACAGACTGAGATGGTTGGACGATGTCAAGATGGATTTGCGACAGATCGAGGTCCAGGCCTGGAGAAAGAAAGCAACAGATATGTCCGAGTGGAAGGATGCGGTGAGGCCGGTCAGAGTCCTCAATGGACTGTAGCGCCACAGTTGTTGATGATAGACCTAGTTTGTTCATAGTGTTGAAAATAAATCCCTCTTGTTTGACTATGTTATCATTGTGGTAATTAAAACAGCCTTCAGAATTTTAGTTGTGGCCCACCGCATTGCCCAGACGGCATATTTTCTTTTAGCCTTCTCAACTAATGCCAGGTATCTTTATCAGGAGCTGGGCAGGCTGAAGAAGACCCTGCAGAATTCCCTGAATAATTTCTTGCAGATCCGAGGAAGAAACAAACTTGGCTTTAACATGGATTACTCGAACCGGAGACTTTCGGTACACATTCACGGTAGGCTGCCGCAATGACACATTGCCCCATGGTCCTATTTGTATGTGTATGTGCTGGCTAATTCTTTGGTGGATTTTTTTCTAGGCTAATCACAACACACTGGGAACGAAATGTCTGTAGGCTACAACTTTTATCTATACCAACCACTGTAAATATAGCATCACAAGCTACGTATTGACCTCACAATCCCCCAGTTTTAAATTAAAGGACATTATACACGCTTTCAGCTAACTGGCTGCTACTGCAGATTTTTACAAATATCTATTAACACAAGCAAAAAAATGAATAGACTCAGGACAACTGTCTACATTTATAGAACCATTTTGATGAATTTCGGACGCGATCGACATATTATAACTTGTATATAGGCAATGAGATAAAAACAATCTCATCAATGTTTATATGTAATTACATTTGTAGCGGATGCATAGAGCCTTTTAAATATACTGCAGCAAAATGATATTGTTTTATAAGGTGAAATATGAAAAAAAAAGTCATAAGCTCGCTAACGATAACACAATATTTTTAACTAGATACCTATAGCCAGACCAGTCAGTGAATGGATCAAGATTGATGAATCGTTAAATATATGGGGAGATGTCCACCACCCCACACCCCACTGAGGCCCCACTCCATTTTACAGAACAAGACAATACTTTACCCGAACTGCAAACTCTGGTTCTGCTATATCCACAATGGCGACACATTCTCGTATCATTTCCGGCATCGAGCAAGTTAGCTGGGAAATATAACAAAGAGAAACAACTATGAAACGTATGCTCCTTTTATTTTATATTTCAATCCGATTTACGTAGTGGTGCAATGGATAACTTGGTTTGTTTATCGGTGCAGTGGATAACTTGGTTTGTGTATCGGTGCAGTGGATAACTTGGTTTGTTTATCGGTGCAGTGGATAACTTGGTTTGTTTATCGGTGCAGTGGATAACTTGGTTTGTTTATCGGTGCAGTGGATAACTTGGTTTGTTTATCGGTGCAGTGGATAACTTGGTTTGTTTATCGGTGCAGTGGATAACTTGGTTTGTTTATCGGTGCAGTGGATAACTTGGTTTGTTTATCGGTGCAGTGGATAACTTGGTTTGTTTATCGGTGCAGTGGATAACTTGGTTTGTTTATCGGTGCAGTGGATAACTTGGTTTGTTTATCGGTGCAGTGGATAACTTGGTTTGTTTATCGGTGCAGTGGATAACTTGGTTTGTTTATCGGTGCAGTGGATAACTTGGTTTGTTTATCGGTGCAGTGGATAACTTGGTTTGTTTATCGGTGCAGTGGATAACTTGGTTTGTTTATCGGTGCAGTGGATAACTTGGTTTGTTTATCGGTGCAGTGGATAACTTGGTTTGTTTATCGGTGCAGTGGATAACTTTGTTTGTTTATCGGTGCAGTGGATAACTTGGTTTGTTTATCGGTGCAGTGCATAACTTGGTTTGTTTATCGGTGCAGTGGATAACTTGGTTTGTTTATCGGTGCAGTGGATAACTTGGTTTGTTTATCGGTGCAGTGGATAACTTGGTTTGTTTATCGGTGCAGTGGATAACTTGGTTTGTGTATCGGTGCAGTGGATAACTTGGTTTGTGTATCGGTGCAGTGGATAACTTGGTTTGTTTATCGGTGCAGTGGATAACTTGGTTTGTTTATCGGTGCAGTGGATAACTTGGTTTGTTTATAGGTGCAGTGGATAACTTGGTTTGTTTATCGGTGCAGTGGATAACTTGGTTTGTTTATCGGTGCAGTGGATAACTTGTTTGCTTGTGTGTATTGTTCCTGTGCCTTGACCTTCTCTGCATGTGTCCGGCTGATGTTTAATACTGCCTTCATTTCTCTTCTCTGTTCTATTTTCTTCAGGGAGACTGTTGCGATCCATTTCTTGTGGTTGTGTTTCTGTGGGCCCAAGACTTCCTGGCAGACTGTCTTTATTGTAGTTTCCACTGTCTTCCATTCCTTGTCTATTGTTGCTTCTTCTTCATCCATCATTTCATGCAGGACTTGGAATTTGTTTGCAAGTGCCAGCTTGAATTCTTGGCGTTTGGTTGGGTCTCTGAGAAGTATTGTGTTGAACTTCTTTCGCTGGTTTAATTCTCCTGTCCAATTCCTTTTAAGTTTAAGCTTGACACGTGCGACAAGAAGGTGGTGGTCTCACTTCCTCTCCTCTCCTAACACGTACATCTTGCAGGGACCTCCTGAACTTCTTGGAGATGCATATATGATCTATCTGGTTACCGGTGTGGAGGTCTGATGAGATCCAGGTGACTTTGTGTATCTTTCTATGCGAAAAGATGCTACCACCAATGACAAGTCTGTTTGCAGCACACAGATCTGCAAACCACTCTCCATTGTCACTCATCTCTCTCAACGCCTCTCGACCCATAAACAAGGTTTTAAATCCACGGGCTACACCGGGCAATTTAGAATTTCGTTAAATAAAAAGACTTGCCTATTTTTAACCCAATTACATTATTTATACCTAGATCTAAATGTCTTCAGTAAAAACATTTTGTGTTAATTATTAGATCTATAGCTTTCTGTTCACTGAAGTTAATAAACAAAAATTGATCTGTAGGTTATAAAAGCCTTTTTTAATTTTCTCCGGGCAACGCCGGGCCATTTAGCTTGTTAATCAATGAACAGAGTTACAACGCCGGGCCATTTAGCTTGTTAATCAATGAACAGAGTTACAACGCCGGGCCATGTATCTTGTTAATCAATGAAGATAGTTACAACGACGGGCCATTTATCTTGTTAATCAATGAAGAGAGTTTCAAAGTTCTTACTTCAAAATCTGAAATGGACTCTTCAGTTTCTGCTTCCGACTTCCGTCTCAGGCCGATCGTGTATTTCCGAGACGGGCTCAGGGCTCGGTTCTCCGTAAACCGAACCTCGACCTGCGTGGCCGACATCCCATGTGACTTCCTCACGGCGACGTTCGGGCTCCATCGGGCATACTCGGGAGTCTCTTGGTTATTACCTGGCGGAGAGTGGAGACATGGTGTTTTCATAAAATGTTGTTATTAATGGTGTTATTTGCTGTAAGGTGTGTGTCAAAATGTATACATAATAGCCAGCACCAGCACCACCACATTTAACGCCCCACCCCATCAAAGTCGATTTCTGAACTTTTAAATAAATGAAATGTTATCTAGTCAGCATAATTAAAGTATGTCACTAGATTTCAATAAAAAAAACATCCAGACTTTATTGTAACAAGTGTGAAATCTCAATAGTCGAATGAAAATGCAATCTTTAACAATTTGTGACAATATACAAGGTATGTGCAGAGCCTTTGCAAGCTTATGTGGCGCCTCAGTGCAAAAGTTTCAGCGCCGCTCCCTTGCATACTGTAACTGCTTGTTTAGTGCTATATTTGCTATATTTAGACTACAGTTGCCCCCCTCCCTGGAAGTTTCGCCCCGGGCATATGCCCCTCTCCCCTCCCCTATGTGAGGGCACTGGATATGTGTTGGTTATAAGGCTAAAAACTGGTTGTTGGTTTTTTGTGCTGTAAAAACATGCAGGCAGGAGGAATCCACCATTTAGCATAATAAAAATCATAAAACAACTGTGTTTATGACATCAAATGAAGGAGGCCCGACCGAAACTGACCATAGCCCTACCGAAACTGACCATAGACCTACAGAAACTGACCATAGCCCAACAGATACTGACCATAGCCCTAGAGAAACTGACCATATCACAAATTGACTAAACTTTACGGTGTAATATGTTTTTATGATTCGTTCAATCAGGGTTCAGATATATTTTGTATTGTAGTAAAGCCGTTAAATCGTCAGGAACGACATTCTCCCATCTCCAAAAACACAAATGGCTCGATCACAATAATTGGGATTCTACTATTGGCTATAAAATAGATACTTTAAAGTGAATGTGGATTTTTTAAGTACATGTTCACCTGATCCAAGAACTGAATCTTCTACTGATTAGTATTACTGTAATGTTTAATGTACTGATATGATTCCCTTACTGAAAAAGCCAGTTCTTAGAAGGACGACAGGATCCTTTGGTAACATTGGCATGGTATCCATTGGCGGGAGGTTTGATACGAAGACAAGGTAGTCCTCATTAGAACTCAGGGCCTCCAAGAAGTCGTAATAGAAGTAGTCCTTGATGATGAATCACGGAATACTAAATACGTTATAGTGATACTACAGACAAGTGGATAGTGATACTACAGACAAGTGGATAGTGATACTACAGACAAGTGGACAGTGATACTACAGACAAGTGGATAGTGATACTACAGACAAGTGGATAGTGATACTACAGACAAGTGGATAGGGATACTACAGACAAGTGGACAGTGATACTACAGACAAGTGGATAGGGATACTACAGACAAGTGGATAGTGATACTACAGACAAGTGGATAGGGATACTACAGACAAGTGGACAGTGATACTACAGACAAGTGGATAGGGATACTACAGACAAGTGGATAGTGATACTACAGACAAGTGGATAGTGATACTACAGACAAGTGGATAGTGATACTACAGACAAGTGGATAGGGATACTACAGACAAGTGGATAGTGATACTACAGACAAGTGGATAGTGATACTACAGACAAGTGGATAGTGATACTACAGACAAGTGGATAGGGATACTACAGACAAGTGGACAGTGATACTACAGACAAGTGGATAGTGATACTACAGACAAGTGGATAGTGATACTACAGACAAGTGGATAGGGATACTACAGACAAGTGGACAGTGATACTACAGACAAGTGGATAGTGATACTACAGACAAGTGGATAGGGATACTACAGACAAGTGGATAGTGATACTACAGACAAGTGGACAGTGATACTACAGACAAGTGGATAGTGATACTACAGACAAGTGGACAGTGATACTACAGACAAGTGGATAGTGATACTACAGACGTGGATATTGATACTACAGATGAGTGGATAGTGATACTACAGACAAGTGGATAGTGATACTACAGACGTGGATATTGATACTACAGATGAGTGGATAGTGATACTACAGACAAGTGGACAGTGATACTACAGACAAATGGATAATAGTAATATAGACAAGTGGATAGAGATACTACAGATAAGAGGACAGTGTTACTACATACATGAGGATAGTGATACTAAAGAAAAGTGGATTGTGATACTACAGACAAGGTAAAGTGATATAATGATACAACAGATACGTGGATAATGATACTTCAGAAAATAGGATTGTGATACTACAGACAAGGTAAAGTGATATAATGATACTACAGACAAGCGGATATTGATACTACATATTAGTGCATAAGGATACTACAGATATGTGGGTTTAATATAATGATAATACGGTGGATACTCACATCACCATTTAGCTGTAGAGTAGATAACAAGCTCATATTCAGCATGGCTATAAAGCAACTCATGTGTTTCGACATTTGAGACTCGAAGACGAGAAGAAAACCTTTAATGTTGTCAATACCTGGACAAGTCAGACAGATCAAAGAAGAGTGTAGATCAACTGATAATTTGGTTTGGCTAGGACTGTTTCACTTTGCCCAGCTACACTTTGCCCAGCTACACTTTGCCCAGCTACACTTTGCCCAGCTACACTTTGCCCGGCTACACTTTGCCCAGCTACACTTTGCCCAGCTACACTTTGACCAGCTACACTTTGTCCAGCTACACTTTACGCAGTTACAATTTGCCCAGCTACACTTTGCCCAGCTACCCGGTCAAAATGTACGAATCTGACAAAACAGAATTAATTCCATTAAATAGCAATGTTATTAAGTCTTTTTCTGAGTTATCTCAAAACTTGAAAAAAAAAAATCAACCCATTCTAAACACTTTCACAAACTCATTCAAAACTGTTTCAAACAAATATTTCTCTAACTCAAATTTTAGTTCAATTATATCGGACACGGTGGTCGAACTAGGCAGCAGGTTTGACCGGTCGTACAGAAGGTCCTGGGTTAAAATCCTGGTGAAGGCTAGGATTTTAACTAACACAAGTGGACAGCTGACATGAAGCTGGGGGAAAAGTAATAGAGGTTGAACATTGTGCTGGCCACACAACGCCCTTGAATATGCCGTTCTTGGAAACTTCCCGTTCGGCGGACAAACATAATATGATGCTTTACTTTGGCTACTGACTACAAAGACATAAAACCAACCGAGCAAATCAGGGCGCCATCCAACTCGTATAAATGTCTCATTCGTTAAATCCCCATCTTGATCTATGAAAGACACGAAGACATCTTCCGGTGAGCCTGCCGGGTCGCCAGCAACGCCGGCGGGTAAATCATCCATCCGCCAGCTCCTGGAGAACGGTATACAGGCTGTGGAACATGTAGAGATAGATGAACGGTATACAGGCTGTGGAACATGTAGAGATAGATGAACGGTATACAGGCTGTGGAACATGTAGAGATAGATGAACGGTATACAGGCTGTGGAACATGTAGAGATAGATGAACGGTATATAGGCTGTGGAACATGTAGAGATAGATGAACGGTATACAGGCTGTGGAACATGTAGAGATAGATGAACGGTATACAGGCTGTGGAACAGATATAGATGACTTTAACAAACGCTATGTTTTTCAAATGATACTTCTTGTATTCCAGGTGATACTGCTTATAACTCTAATTATATTCTCAATGATACTATTGATATTCCTTATGATACTGTCAATATGTCTGATTATATTCCTAATGATACTTCGGGTATTCTTGATGATACTGCGGATGTTTCTACCTGTATTCCCAATATACGTCTGGTATTCCTAGTGATACTGATTATAGCTCTAATTATATTCTCAATGATAATAATGATATTCCTTAAGATACTGCCAATATTTCTTTATATAGTACTAATGATACTTCTGGTATTATTATGAAGACAATACTGATAATTCTGGTGCTATTTCTGATAATCCTATTGATACTACCGATATTTTTATAGTTGCGCTATAAAAGTGCTCATTATTATAATTATTATTATTATTATTATATTATTATTATTATTATTATTATTATTATTATATTATTATTATTATTATTATTATTATTATTATTATTATTATACTCCTGAAATTCCAAAGGATAGTTCTGATATACTTAGCAATACTTGTGATATTCCTAATAATAAGACTGATATTTCTAATGATACTACTGATATTCTAAGAAGAAAAGAACATGTATAAGTTAATTAACTAAAAAGAAGAAACTTTTTACAACGGGTCCTCTCGTTTTCTATCTTTCTATCTAACTCTCTGTCTCTCTCTGTCACTCTCTCTCTCTCTTTCCATATAATTATATAAATATATATTTATATATATTTGGGGTGTACGGACATTTGATACCGTGAAAGTTACTCCCTGAAACTTAACCCCACGATAGATAATCCCATTGACACTTAGTCTTACTCCCGCGACACTTAATACATCCCCTCTCGACAGATAGTCCCATTAACACTTAATCCATCCCCACCCGGCAGATAATCCCATTAACACTTAATCCATCCCCACCCGGCAGATAATCCCATTAACACTTAATCCATCCCCACCCGGCAGATAATCCCATTAACACTTAATCCATCCCCACCCGACAGATAATCCCAGTAACACTTAATCCATCCCCACCCGGCAGATAATCCCATTAACACTTAATCCATCCCCACCCGACAGATAATCCCATTAACACTTAATCCATCCCCACCCCACAGATAATCCCATTAACACTTAATCCATCCCCACCCGACAGATAATCCCATTAACACTTAATCCATTCCCACCCGACAGATAATCCCATTAACACTTAATCCATCCCCACCCGGCAGATAATCCCATTAACACTTAATCCATCCCCACCCGGCAGATAATCCCATTAACACTTAATCCATCCCCACCCGACAGACAATCCCATTAACACTTAATACATCCCCACCCGACAGATAACCCCATTAACACTTAATCCATCCCCACCCGACAGATAATCCCATTAACACTTAATCCATCCCCACCCGGCAGATAATCCCATTAACACTTAATCCATCCCCACCCGGCAGATAATCCCATTAACACTTAATCCATCCCCACCCGACAGATAATCCCATTAACACTTAATCCATCCCCACCCGACAGATAATCCCATTAACACTTAATCCATCCCCACCCGACAGATAATCCCATTAACACTTAATCCATCCCCACCCGACAGATAATCCCATTAACACTTAATCAATCCCCACCCGACAGATAATCCCATTAACACTTAATCCATCCCCACCCGACAGATAATCCCATTAACACTTAATCCATCCCACCCGACAGATAATCCCATTAACACTTAATCCATCCCCACCCGACAGATAATCCCATTAACACTTAATCCCTCCCGCGGACATGTAGACTAAGAAGAAATAAAACAAATGTATTTGGAGAATAAGCTGTTACAAAGTACTTACTAATTGGTAGGAATAATCATCTATATATATAAAAAGACAGTGTTAAGCCCCGCGAGGATCCCCATTGGTCAATTTGAAAACTTGTGTGTCACTGACCTATCTAGGCCTAGCCCAATATACCGTCTAATAATTTTTCACACCGGACATGTGTCTGCGATAGCTCAGTGGTAAACGTAGTGGACTGCTATACGGGCGACCAGGGTTCGATTCTCCAGTTAGACTATACTTTTTTTTTCGACAATTAATTGTTCAAACTTTTAAAAACAAAAGACATTGATTGTAAATCTATAGGCAATATAGATTTTGTTAAATAAAAATATTTGACTATTTTTTTTTACTTTCCTAAAAGTATTCAGTAAGTGTAGTTTATAAATTTGTTATCTGCACCCCAGACAGTACTTTTTTTTTCACCCGGGCAACGCCGGGCAATGTAGCTTGTTACATATAAAATTTGTTTCCTTATTTTAGCCACTTAAGTAATGTCCAAGTGACTAGCCCCTGCTACTCAGTCCGATCCCCTCCTTTTGTTACCTGCGGACAATCCTCACCCAGAAGGTTGTCAAAGTAGGACCCGTGAGTGTTTGTCTGAGTTCGAGCGAGACTTGCTTTGATTGGTATACAAACAGATTGTCAGAGAGATATGTCGGTTGGCTTATTTGTAGTGACCGCTCCTTGTGACCCCAACGACTAAGGTAGAATATTAATTGGGTAATTGTAAACACTCCTGTATTAACTTTTTTTAAATTCAGTTGAAGACTAAATGACAGGTGACCTGGTTGGAAGGGGCGCGGCCTTTTGCTTTCATTGGGCAATGAGTTATGATATGACTAAATGGCGTCGCTCACTGTACCGCCTCTATTTAGGATCCTAAATGTTAATAAAAACACCTTTTGTTTCAGATGTTTTCTTAAACTTTTAGCTCTGTACTATGGATACTATGGATATCTTGGATTTATACTTGTGAATATGGCTGATTAGAATTCCTCAAACATAGGGAGTGTACAAATGGGACAATACAACCCGGTAATCTTTCAAATCGAAACATGGAATCGCTTTGAAATGGCACCAGAATGTTTTGCCAGAACAACAAACGCTGTGGAAGGTTGGCAGTTCGCACTACAAGCTCTTTTTCAGTGCCATCATCCTACATATTATTAGATTTTCTTTAAGGGAATCGAGAGAGACATTCAGATGCAAAAAACGTCTTTTCTGCAAGGAATCGCTGGTTCGCAGCCGTCTGTCCCTAAGAGATACCAGACGCAGAAGATGCGTGTAAAAAATGCTGTGGAACGTGACTCTTCTAGTAAAATTCTTGTCTATCCGCGTGCCATTGTTTACTTGTCATACATTTAACTTTTTAAATTTATAGTTCTCTAATTCACTTTACATTTAACTTGAATACTTCTGATTATTACCTTTTATTAAATTGCGTTAAATGTACTGTCTAATAAGCTTAAATCTAAATGTACTGTTTAATAAATCTAAATGTAGGCCTACAGTGTAATAAGTATAAATGTACTGTTTAATAACTACAAATATACTGATTAATAAATCTAAATGTACTGTTTAAATACATGTGTTTTATTTTTTCTTAGTGTACATGTCCGCGGGAGGGATTAAGTGTTAATGGGACTATCTGTCGGGGGGGGGGATTAAGTGTCGCGGGACCGAGTGTCAATGGGATTATCTGTCGTGGGATTAAGTGTCAGAGAGTAAATGTCACGGGATCAAATGTCACGGGATCAAATGTCACCAAACCATATTTGGTCTCTCTCTCTCTCTCATTCTGTTCGTAGTCATTTTAACTAATATAACAACTGTCTTAATCATATTCTACTAATATAACAACTGTCTTAATCATATTCTACTAATATAACAACTGTCTTAATCATATTCTACTAATATGACAACTATCTTAATCATATTCTACTAATATAACAACTGTCTTAATCATATTCTACTAATATAACAACTGTCTTAATCATGTTCTACTAATATGGATAAAACTATAACTTAACATCTAAAAAAAAAAATTATTTCTCTCGCTCATCTCTCTCTCTCTCACTATCTCTCTCTCTCTCTCTCTCAATATCTCTCTCTCTCTCTCGTCAAATTCGTTTGTCCGTCATTATAACGGACATTTCCTAATATCAGATGGACAAAAATTCTAACTCTCTATCGCTCTTCTTTTCTCGTGTTTTCTTTTTGTTTGTATCCGTTGTTTTGAAATGTAAGTCTAAACAATATAATAATATGAACAAAACAATATATAGCTCTCGCCAGTTCTCTTTCACACACTATTGACTCCGTAATGTTGTTGGGGTATTGGGGCTAGTATAATGGAATAAATGTTTGATATATCAGCAAAGTGTAGATATATATGTTACTTACAGTCGTTTGAAATTTCTTTTGAGTACATTTTCACATCAAAAAATCTACCGACACCACCACCGCCACCTCCATCAGTGTCACTGGAATTCTACAAGTACACAAAAAGTATTTTCAGTTCTCTTCTATTGTATGTGAGACTCTAGTAGTTTAGTACTACAAGTCAACTACTTACAGCAAATATCACAAAGACATAATTAGTGGGGGTGTGCAATGACCTGACATCTCAATGACACGTACTGAATGACATTTGACAGTGATTTAAAACTTCTGCCATGTGCAGATCATTGTCTGGCGCGGTGGATACGTTCTGGATTTATATTTCTGTGGTGCTAACATGTTAGAATACAGACTCAGGCGTTCTGGAAATACATTTCTATGGTGCCTACATGTTAAATACAGCTGCAAGAGTTATGGGCAAAGATTTATATGGTGATAACATGTTAAATACAGCTGAAAGAATCCTGAGCAAAGATCTCTATTGTGCTAACATGTTAAATACAGATGCAAGAATCATGAGCAAAGATCTCTATTTTGCTAACATGTTAAATACAGCTGCAAGAATCCTGAGCAAAGATCTCTATTTTGCTAACATGTTAAATACAGCTGCAAGAATCCTGAGCAAAGATCTCTATTTTGCTAACATGTTAAATACAGCTGCAAGAATCCTGAGCAAAGATCTCTATTTTGCTAACATGTTAAATACAGCTGCAAGAGTTCTTAGCAACGATCTCTATTGTGCTAACATGTTAAATACAGCTGCAAGAATTCTTAGCAACGATCTGTACTGTGCTAACATGTTAAATACAGCTTAACGGGTTTTGGTCAAAGATGGCTGATGTAGCTAACAGCTTAATGGGTTTTGGTCAAAGATGTCTTATTGTTGCTAACAGCTTAATGGGTTTTGGTCAATAATGGCTGATGTTGCTAACAGCTTAATGGGTTTTGGTCAAAGATGGCTGATTGTTGCTAACAGCTTAATAGGTTTTGGTCAAAGATGTCTGATGTTGCTAACATTATAAAATGTTCTCCAAGAGTTCTGGGCCAAGATCACTTTGTTGCCCACTTACCCCTGTACTGTTGCCCATGGCATCGGAGTCATTTGACGGTGACCCATCAAGTAGCACCAGCAGTTCTCCTGACGCAACATGCATGACAAACACGGCGACCAGCACTGCCACAAGCCACTGAAAGCCGCTTTGAGTGGTCGCCATCTTGGTTTGTTTAATTGTTTTCAACTCTCGTAAGTGTAGCTCACTTCACCAAATGTGTTTTATTACTTCATGGTGTTGGCACATCGTGTGCTACTGCAGTCCTTAGTGATGTTAAACTGGAAGGAAATGGCACAAAAAGTTGTTAGTACTAAGACGGGGACTAAATGTAGGCCGCGGTAGCCATAAGGAAAACTCAAACCTTACCGTCAAGAGTGAAATAATCTTCCTTTGTTCTGTATGTACCCATGGGCAGCAAAGCAGGCGAAGTGTGTAAACTACTGAAACGCTCCCATTAGGAATGCACAGGTGGGGTAATGCATTGGGGACAGCCCCTGTTGCGCGTCCGAAAATCATTGCACGGGAAAGAGCCACAGACACTCGGTGGGGAGGAAGACATGTACAAAACGACCCGTCTCGCCAAGCCCGGAGCCTGGCTGACCAGATCTTATAGTCTGGTATTTGTGCTACATGGCGACACTGCAGATACACAAACAATGCCGAACCTTTAATGATCCAAGGGAAATTCTGCAGGGGGGGGGGGGGTAAGGTTTAAAAAAAAGTTTTGGAGATTTAAAATATAATCCATTTTCCTTATTCCTTAAAGTTTTATTATTAATTTGAACTTTTTATGGCAACACAAGACTAGATCTAGTCCTAATATGTAATAAAATATAGGCCTAATCACTTCATCATTTTCTTACAATGAGCATTTGACAAAACTATGAATAATAGTATAGATCAAAGCATACAAATAGACACAAGTAGATATTTTTTTGTTTACGAGCCGTTATTTAAGAGCATGTAGATAAAATTTGAATCTGTAAATAAGTATTGTTTGATTGTTTCGTATAAAATTTTCTTTAATTGCGTACAAGTTTTTATGTGACGCGCTGTTCAATATTTCCTTTCATCGGAAGGATGGAAGCTTTTACCTTTCTATAAGTTCAAGGAAAGACTGCTTAGGTATATGGCATTTTTTGGGAGGAGTCCCTCAACGATGGTAAATTTGTAAGTTAATAACAAACTTTCAACAGGAATAGACCTTCACAGTCAACTTGTCTGTCGCTCATATTTCAAGGACTTTGGTGCTTCGCGGAATTTCCTTTCAACAGAAATGTCGCGTTATGGTAGAATGGGAAATTTCCGTTTCTTCTTTAAAACTCCTTTGGTGTGGGGTTTGTTTACGTTCAGCGTGAATGGCGCTATCGAAGATATAGTGGATATTGTGGATATAGATCTATCACTTTTGAAACAAGCTAGCAGTGATATTTCAGTTCTAAAAATAATTTCAATTCTTATTTTTATTCTATTCGCTGTAATTAATTTCTATTCTTATTCTTATTCAAGTTCTGAAATAATTTCAATTCTTATTCTTATTCTATTCGCTGTAATTAATTTCTATTCTTGTTCTTATTCAAGTTCTGAAATAATTTCAATTCTTGTTCTTATTCAAGTTCTGCAATAATTTCAATTCTTGTTCTTATTCAAGTTCTGCAATAATTTCAATTCTTGTTCTTATTCAAGTTCTGAAATAATTTCAATTCTTGTTCTTATTCAAGTTCTGCAATAATTTCAATTCTTGTTCTTATTCAAGTTCTGCAATAATTTCAATTCTTATTCAAGTTCTGCAATAATTTCAATTCTTGTTCTTATTCAAGTTCTGAAATAATTTCAATTCTTATTATTATTCAAGTTCTGAAATAATTTCAATTCTTGTTCTTATTCAAGTTCTGAAATAATTTCAATTCTTGTTCTTATTCAAGTTCTGCAATAATTTCAATTCTTGTTCTTATTCAAGTTCTGAAATAATTTCAATTCTTGTTCTTATTCAAGTTCTGCAATAATTTCAATTCTTGTTCTTATTCAAGTTCTGCAATAATTTCAATTCTTATTCAAGTTCTGCAATAATTTCAATTCTTGTTCTTATTCAAGTTCTGAAATAATTTCAATGGTTATTTTCATAATCGAGGATCGAACAGTCGAACTTCACGAATTTGAATATTCATAGCAACTTTATTTTAATAAAACACTTTATAGCTATCTTATAGATAGCTACTGGTATCCAGTATCAACTATCAAGTTCTACATTTTTAAAATCTACATTATCTACATAACAAATTATAAATGAATCAGCTGTTCATCAGACACAAGGTTCCAACAGTTTGAGTTTTGAGCTATCAGTTATAAAATAAGAACAAGCTTATCACAGTTGAGCAATGTTCTTGTTTAATTTAAAAGAGACCCTCATTTCAAGGGATTTTTGCATTCTATTTCGCCTCCCAGTGGTTAACATTCCACACAGAGAAAAGATTCGTTCTACGTATGCCTGCGAAGCAGGTGCCGTTAACAAATCCTCAGCGATTTTTGACAGTTTGCTGTAAGTTGCTTTTTTGTTGTGCCAGAATACCAGAGAATCCGTTGTCGTTGTACAAGTATTCCTGTCTGTAGTGTCTGTTATATACCGATTCAACTGACATTGTACAGTGTCCTGACTTGGTGATGAAGTTGTGGCATTTTCAACAAGCTAAGTACTTAACACTTAAAAAAACTAACCAGGAAGAAGGAACTTTGGATCAAGTGTTTTAATCATGTGTCTGAATGACGGCTTGCCAACCACTGTGACCGGATAGCAGGTGTCTATCAACATGTCCATCACACTGGACAAACGCTGTTGATACTCCTGCGACTCTGTTGACCAGGATACGATTTTAAGTGGAACGTAATCAGCCAATGTCTGAGTCGCATTTTTGCAGACCGTCGTTTTCTTTGGTTTTGTCTTTAATGATCTCGCCTCGGTTGCTTTAACATACTGCTCATACTCCTGCTTATGTAATCTGCGGAGATGCGACAGCATATTTGTACTGTTTTTACCCGCCAACAAAGCACCACACTCGCTATTAGTCTTCACAATAACAACTTTACATTTCGCTTTCCCTTCCTGTTCCATATATGTAAAGTAATCCCACACCAGACTCTCCTTCTTTCGTCCAGCTAATATCCTTTATAATGAACTCATTGTCCTCAGAAACAAACTTTACTCGTCCAAAATAAATCACAAATATAAATTGAAAAAATAAACCGGCGATCATGAAGAAATGCGATGCTTTAGCGCTTTACTACAATACAAAATACGATTTTGACGTAAATGACTGGACGAATGCGTCAACACTAAAGACTAAAACTCGGAATTCGGCGCAAATGGCGGAACATATTCCACGCGATATTCGTTCAATAATAATTTTCATTATTATTACTATTCTATTCATGAGAATTAATTTTTATTTCTATTCTATTACCGTTATCAAAATAATTTGTGTTCTTATTTTCGTTATCCTTAACGAATTTCATATAATTTTCGTTCTTATTCTTATTCTCGTTAACGTAAATATCACTGCAAGCTAGGCCTATGTTTAGAATTAGTATAGATAGGGGGAGGGAGCACACGCCCCTCAAACATTGACCGGAAACCCCCCAACCCGATTTTTTTTCTTGTGTAGAATAGTTATACATTTTTTTCCTCAAAATCCTTTGTTTCCTACATTTAGAAAAAAAAATTTGAAAGTTTGAAATATTTAATGAACATTCTTTTTACGTTTTCAGCTGTTGACAGAAAAACAACAACAACTTATTTTGCAATAGTTTAGGATGAAATTTTGCTTCAGTTCAGATTTAACCTGCAATTATTGCAAAGTATTGCAACTCCCTCCCTGCAATTATTGCAAAGTATTGCAACTCCCTCCCTGCAATTATTGCAACTCCCTCCCTGCAATTATTGCAACTCCCTCCCTGCAATTATTGCAAAGTATTGCAACTCCCTCCCTGCAATTATTGCAAAGTATTGCAACTCCCTCCCTGCTATTATTGCAAAGTATTGCAACTCCCTCCCTGAAATTATTGCAAAGTATTGCAACTCCCTCCCTGCAATTATTGCAACTCCCTCCCTGCAATTATTGCAACTCCCTCCCTGCAATTATTGCAAAGTATTGCAACTCCCTCCCTGCAATTATTGCAAAGTATTGCAACTCCCTCCCTGCAATTATTGCAAATTATTGAAACTCCCTCCCTGCAATTATTGCAAAGTATTGCAACTCCCTCCCTGCAATTATTGCAAAGTATTGCAACTCCGTCCCTGCAATTATTGCAAAGTATTGCAACTCCGTCCCTGCAATTATTGCAAAGTATTGCAACTCCGTCCCCCCACCCTTTGCTTAAAGTATGCACTAACCCCCCCCCCCCTTCTTTTCTTGCACTATTTGTTCTACAAACTTCTTTATTTCAGTGGATTTATTTTCTGGTTTAATTTATACGGAAATGACCGCCATAGTTCAAAACTTCCAAAGACTAGGATTTATTCCCGGGTCTGGAGGGTGTCCTTGATATTACCCAGTCTCTGATGGGTACCTGATCTTAGTTGTGGTAAAGTAAAGGCGGCTAGGCATTATGCTGGCCACACAATTACCTAGTATATCTTTGCCACAGAAACTGGTGAACGTTGCTTCACCGGCCCTATGGACCCAATTTGGTACGACGGGATACTTTACTATATTATAAAACAATATAAACAGCATATAGCTTGAGGTATTGTGATGTTAGCTTAGAACTTACATCTTTTTTTATTCAGCCCCATTCCTATACGCTAACTTTCTGGTATTGTTATTCTGGATTTATTTATTTTTTTTC
The DNA here is from genome assembly GCA_949126835.1 of Anisus vortex. Classification (NCBI taxonomy): domain Eukaryota; kingdom Metazoa; phylum Mollusca; class Gastropoda; family Planorbidae; genus Anisus; species Anisus vortex. Next base: position 1,043,406 of record OX421496.1, read on the forward strand.
GCTATTTTCCAACGCCGCAGTTCGAAGGAGTTTTAAGTTTTGCGCCAGCACTTTCAAGCAGCACTCTGAGCCCCCTCTGGGGTCGAGTCTCACTGAGTCAGGGTTTCTTTGGGTTGAGGTGGCGTTGGCCTGGTCCATTCTCCGCCACCCACAGAGCTCCTCAAATGGTTGGAACACTCAGTTGTGCTTTTTTGTATTTAGATTTTGGGTAAGCTCTGTGGAATTGTCCCATCCTGGATACAGGCCACTTCACGACATTACATACCGTCTCTGTGCCAGTAACAACAGAGTCCCTCCAGCAGGAGGCGCGCAAAAACTTCTGTCCAGGGTAGTACGATCGGGACCTCTGTCAAACAGCACCACAAAGGGGATATGATTTTACGTGCCGGGGTTATACCCAATGCACAACCCACTATTAGTCGTCTTTCTGGGACTAAGTAATCGTTCTTTCACCTGGTCATTTCCAGGGCCCCCCTACCCACACGGGGGAAACACATTATATAGCAGTATTGAACAGCTGAAAAAGACAAGTAAATATGTTTGTCTGGCATTGACTGCAAGAGAGCAAACAGCTCTGCAGACTGGCTAATAGAAGAAGAAGAAGAATACGCTAACTTTTGTTTTTGCAAACACTATAATAAGATGGGCCGCTTGCTTTAGTAGTTCTGCTATTTCATGACTCGAATGACTTCTTTTCGGAATTCCCGATCGCACCCGGTACTCTAGACTTCCGGTTTTGTAATTTGCTTTGATTATCTCAATGGAAATTTAATATTAAAATCGAAAGCTGTTTACAGAGGAAAGCTTTAGTTACGTTTGGGAGTCTTTTAGGACAGCGTTATTGGCTGCGCACGGAAAAACGACACACACTTAAACCTTAAGCTCTAAAATAGTGCAAGAGGTCCATCTGATTATAGTCTTTGGTTTTAGTTAACTTTTTGGTGTAGTATTAACAAAGCTCTGTTGAATGAGCATCCTTTATCTTTGTTTAACTGAACACAGCTGTCTGTGTTGTTCTATTAGGCACCATGGCCGTATTGGCAGCAGAGGCGTAGGTGGGGAAAGTAGGAGGGGGGTACACGAATCCCAGGGCGTTAAATTAATCAGGTTTCCAACGTTATTTATAGAAAAATAGGACTAAACGGAATTAGGTCCGGCGGAAGCCAATTTTATTGTTTTTCCCAGGGCGCAAAATAAAACCTTGCTACGCCTCTGGGTGTCACCCTGCCTTTATGAGTTTACTACAACCTATAAATATAGACCTAAGTATAAAGATATTTATAATTTCAAGAATAAAGTTGAACTCACTAATTTTAGTTCTAGGTGTTAGCTCCTTTTAAACAAATCATTCTTAGGGTCACTTTAATCATTCTTAGGGCCACTTTAATCATTCTTAGGGCCACTTTAATCATTCTTAGGGCCACTTTAATCATTCTTAGGGCCACTTTAATCATTCTTAGGACCACTGTAATCATTCTTAGGGCCACTTTAATCATTCTTAGGGCCACTTTAATCATTATTAGGGCCACTTTAATCATTCTTAGGGCCACTTTAATCATTCTTAGGGCCACTTTAATCATTCTTAGGGCCACTTTAATCATTCTTAGGGCCACTTTGACAAACCAGTTTGTTTGTTGTTGGTTTTTTTATTTGACTGTTCAAAGTTTGACCATATTGTTTTTTAGAAAAGAAAAGCATGATTGTGTACTACCTATGTGTGCTAACTATGTGTGTACTACCTATGTGTGCTAACTATGTGTGTACTACCTATGTGTGCTAACTATGTGTGTGCTACCTATGTGTGTGCTACCTGTTTGGAATTGACCTACTTATTGAGTTGTTCATTTAAGCTAAATGTTCGTTTGTGTTCTGATACACTGTAAGAATAATGTTTTGCTGTATAACTAACTACAGGCACAAAGATTCGAATGTAATGCTGAATTATAACTGCATATTGATAACAACAAAAAAAAAATTTCTTAGACCTAATATTCATTGCCCACACATTTTAGATATAGGCTAAACTCCATTCAAATTTGACTTCTCTTATGTCAAACTTCAACTTGTTATGTTTTCTAAACATGGTAAAACCAAGTGGGCACACCACGTCGTATCGACGCTTTTTCCCTGTCAATACGACGTGTTGTGTCCGCTGGGAAATTACTTGTATGTAAGTGACTAAAACTATATTACTTTGTTATATCTCATGTTTTTTTCCATTAAAAAAAATTTGATTTTTAATTTCGTCATATCATTTGATATAATCAAAAAACTTTATTTCATAGACTAATCTAGCCCAGAGAAGTGTAAACGCGATCTTATTTAAATAACGGAGAAACGAATGATTAAAATGTAAATCAAAGAGAATATAAAATATATTTGTTTAAGCAAAGACTATAATAAGATGGACCGCTTGCTCTATTTTTAGATCGTATATGTTCTTTTCCCGTCCGCATCCAATAACGATGTCTTCCACTCTCCTACGTCTGCCTAAAGGTTTCCGCTGTATACAACTTTCGATTTTAATTATAATTTTTCATTGAGAAAATCATAGCGATTAAAAAAGACGGAAGTTTACAGTGCAAAAGGGAATCGGGAATTCCGAAAAGGAGTCATTCGAGTCATCAAATAGCAGAAATATTAAAGCATGCAGAAGCGGTCCATCTTATTATAGTCTTTGGTTAAAGCAGTTTAAGCAATTAAACTTACGCTTAAGTCAATATTCAATATTATTCGTCGACTGCATTGAAAATGATGTGATTGGCCAATATTAAGTAGGCCAATGTTAGAGTAGCCGTGAGAAAAATCAGGCAGATCGTCTTGTTCATGTAGGCGGGAAAAGAAAATAGCGCCACCAGAGTTGTTTGATTCTTTGTGGCCACCACCGTTTACTCCTCGTGTTGCAACGGGTGTATCTTGGTCTGGTTGTCTTTGTTGGCTGATCAGACTGAAAGAACATTCACAAACGATTCATAAATTGATCAATAGCTTAGAGTTAAATTACAGAACGTAATGGCTACACCTACAAGTAAGTGGTGTATTTCAAAATTTTACAGAAAACCGGCCCAAATAACGCTCGATAACTTTTAGTAATATATTTGGATTAGACTATAATATTAACGTGATTTTACTTCTGGTATCTTTTCCTCGCATTGAAAGCCTACACAATTTTTGTTGAATAACTGACGGTACTGGTACTGAGGTTTAGAAAAAGGCGAATGGGCCTTTGTATCTATTTTTTTAATTATAGGCTCTCAAAAAATACGTTGCCTCACATGGTCTTCATGGTCTTCACTTCTTAAGTCCGTCTGTCATCTCCAGATGTGTCCGTTATGGTCTAGCATCCACCGCAAGAATCAAGAGATCTTATAAAGCTGAGATTATTTAATTTGTCTAACAATTTCCGTTTTGTTTATTGGGTAACATCACGAGGAATGAAACATAACAGCGCTTCTGAATGTGTTTCTGTGTTTTTTTTATTTTAAGTTATGGACGCTCCTTCTGTACAGAAGATTATTGCCTCCAACATTTATACACCGTGCCATTCCGGATGAAAAAAACACTTTTGGAGTAATAATAATAATAATAACGGTGCTTATATAGCGCATATCCCGTTGGTGACAGTTCTATGCGCTGACGACAGTTACAGAATACAGACAACGAAATATGTAATAATACGCTAATTCTGCTGACGAAATAGGTGAGTCTTCAGCCGGCTTTTGTTTGAATTTCTTGCATTTTTGCACACACACTTTCTTTGACTAAAGTTTGTTTCAGACATTGGTGGATTCTGAAACACGTTTTTAATAAGAACTTTTTCTTCAATTAGGTTTTAGTCATCTCTCACCAATCTCCAATCGAACCCCGCGACAGAATCGTTGAAATAGATCACACCGAGCTTGCTGAATGTGTTAACGTAGAGAAATAAATCACACCGAGCTTGCTGAATGTGTTAACGTAGAGAAATAAATCACACCGAGCTTGCTGAATGTGTTAACGTAGAGAAATAGATCACACCGAGCTTGCTGAATGTGTTAACGTAGAGAAATAAATCACACCGAGCTTGCTGAATGTGTTAACGTAGAGAAATAGATCACACCGAGCTTGCTAAATATGTTAACGTAGAGAAACGTCCTGTCTTATCTTATATATTACAGACGCTCCTTCTATAAAAAAGATTATTGCTTTCTACGCGTATCCATGGTCCGAGTCTAGTCTTGCATCTTTATTAATGTTTTAAATGATGTTAAGTTACAGGTTTTCCTTGTTCGTTCAGGCAACCGAATGCCACTCTTTATAGTAAGGGCGACAGTACTATATAAGCTGAGATAAGGGCAGTGTCTATAGTTTACCTGTAAAAGAATTAGTTGTCTCAGACACCCGTGTTTACGTTGAAAGCCTCACGACTATTATTTCCTTTTTATGTATCTGAACAACGGAAGTAGAAATCGGATTTTTTTTGACAACTTAAAATATTTTGTGAAATTTGCCACTAAAATAGTAGGCCTATTATTTAATCCTTTCTTCTGTGGTGAGTAGTTTATTTCTATTCAAATAAAAAAAAAAAGAGATTGTCCATCGATAAGAAAGAGGTCAGCACGGATGACTAGAGATGTGTAACGAGGTGTGATGGATGTGTGACGGATAGTCAGGAAGAGAGTTATTCAGAGAGTGGTAGGAAAACGGTGTTAGGGATATGTATAGAATGTTAGAATAGATTATGTAATTCATGGAACTTGAAGTGAGATATGTATAGAATGTTAGAATAGATTATGTGATTCATGGAACTTGAAGTGAGATATGTATAGAATGTTAGAATAGATTATGTGATTCATGGAACTTGAAGTGAGATATGTATAGAATGTTAGAATAGATTATGTGATTCATGGAACTTGAAGTGAGATATGTATAGAATGTTAGAATAGATTATGTGATTCATGGAACTTGAAGTGAGATATGTATAGAATGTTAGAATAGATTATGTGATTCATGGAACTTGAAGTGAGATATGTATAGAATGTTAGAATAGATTATGTGATTCATGGAACGTGAAGTGAGATATGTATAGAATGTTAGAATAGATGATGTGATTCATGGAACGTGAAGTGAGATATGTATAGAATGTTAGAATAGATTATGTGATTCATGGAACTTGAAGTGAGATATGTATAGAATGTTAGAATAGATTATGTGATTCATGGAACTTGAAGTGAGATATGTATAGAATGTTAGAATAGATTATGTGATTCATGGAACGTGAAGTGAGATATGTATAGAATGTTAGAATAGATGATGTGATTCATGGAACGTGAAGTGAGATATGTATAGAATGTTAGAATAGATGATGTGATTCATGGAACGTGAAGTGAGATATGTATAGAATGTTAGAATAGTTGATGTGATTCATGGAACGTGAAGTGAGATATGTATAGAATGTTAGAATAGATGATGTGATTCATGGAACGTGAAGTGAGATATGTATAGAATGTTAGAATAAATGATGTGATTCATGGAACATGAAGTGAGATATGTATAGAATGTTAGAATAAATGATGTGATTCATGGAACATGAAGTGAGATATGTATAGAATGTTAGAATAGATGATGTGATTCATGGAACATGAAGTGAGATATGTATAGAATGTTAGAATAGATAATGTTATACATGAAACATGAAGTGAGATATGTATAGAATGTTAGAATAGATGATGTGATTCATGGAACATGAAGTGAGATAGGTATAGAATGTTAGAATAGATGATGTGATTCATGGAACATGAAGTGAGATATGTATAGAATGTTAGAATAGATAATGTTATACATGAGACATGAAGTGAGATATGTATAGAATGTTAGAATAGATGATGTGATTCATGGAACATGAAGTGAGATATGTATAGAATGTTAGAATAGATAATGTTATACATGAGACATGAAGTGAGATATGTATAGAATGTTAGAATAGATGATGTGATTCATGGAACATGAAGTGAGATATGTATAGAATGTTAGAATAGATGATGTGATTCATGGAACATGAAGTGAGATATGTATAGAATGTTAGAATAGATGATGTTATTCATGGAACGTGAAGTGAGATATGTATAGAATAATGTGAAGTGGGATAAGATTAATGTAGATCCAAGTATCTGTGTACTACTTGTTTTGTCAATGAATAATAAACTGCTTACTGTAAACCCGCCGTGATAGAATTATTATTGTTTGAAAGAAAGATATGAAAGTCGTCACTCTTACAATTACAACGATGTCACATCTGTCGCGACAACAACAACAATAATTGCAGTGACACGTAGGCCTAAGTAGAAAAAAAAACTGATCTAAACAAATAATTTTTCCATGGATGGGGGATGCGGGGTGAGGGTGGAGAGAGCCTCAAGTCAAGTATGTGTATTAAGAACGGTTAGCGAGAGAGAGAGAGAGAGAGAGAGAGAGAGAGAGAGAGAGAGAGAGAGAGAGAGAGAGAGAGAGAGAGAGGGGGGGGATTAAAGAAAAGGTAGTCAGTGACATTCTTCTTCTTTCCCAAAAAGTTTTTAAGCGAGAAATTAAAGCTTTCTGTAGTTTGTCTGCTTTGACTTGTTCATCTTCTTTCCTTGAGTGTTTTGCATTTATTACATCTCCACAATGGGGGCAGAGTGGCCGCGCTGCAGCGCGTTCGGCTGGCGTACCGAAAGTCCTGGGTTCGAATCCTGGTGCAGGCTATGGCTTTTTCCCGGGTCTGGAGGGTGTCCCTGAGTCTACCCAGCTCTGGTGGGTACCTGACATTAATTGGGGTAAAGTAAAGGCGGCTGTGCATAGTGCTGGCCACACAATCACCTAGTATGCCGTGGCCACAGAAACTGGTAAACGCTGCTTCACCATCCCTATGATCAGTTTGTTCCGAAAGGTACTTTGCTTACAACACAATAATCATATAAAGGTAAAGATAACAACACATTTATCCTGTATCTATATACTGACAAAGTCAGAGGAATATATTTCTTATCTCCAAATGCCATTCGGGGACAAAATGGGTTAGCCGAACGGAACATGAAAACAAAATAACTTGATTCGTGTATAAAGCAAATTATATCTTCTTTGTGGAGTTAGCTAATTCTAGCTTTAAATGTGCTAAACTGACGCTCCCGCTTTCGCATCATGCTAGTAATCTGTAAGTGGATATTCCCGATTTTTCAAAATGAAGTTTCATTATATCGCTGTTATCGTGGTATAGCCTTACACTATATTTCAAAACATAAAAAAATGTAATTTAAAACCAACATGTCATATTTTGACATGTTTGAACCAGGTTATCTACACATTATCTACACATTATCAACACATTATCTACACATTTTAAACACATTATCTATACATTATCAACACATTATCTACACATTATCAACACATTATCCACAGCTTTGAAATAATTATATATCTTTAGCTGAAGCAGTCCGACTTAAGGATTTTCGAACTCAATGCACAGAGCTCGGGATCTAAATTTCAATACAAAGAGAGTTCCGATAATTTTTCTGTGTATACAGTCTGAGACCTACAGAAAACATTGATCACACAAGTCAACATTAACCTACAGTAAACAACACTCTGAATATACTAACGTTGTGTGAAGTGGAAATATATAGAAGTGAGTTTTATGAATTGTAATTTATTTATTGAAACAATATTCGTAATATCATCATAGCCTATAATTATAATACACATGGACCGCTTGCTTTAGTATTTCTGCTTTATGATGACTCGAAAGACTGCTTTTCGGAATTCCCGATTTATATATTAGTTTTCACTAAAGTTTTCACTTCCGTTTTATTGAATCGCTTTGATTTTCTCAATGAAAAATTAAAATTAAAATCGAAAGTACCGGTACTATACAGCGGAAACATTTAAGAAACAACGAGGAGCGTAGAAGTAATTTAAGACAGCCTTAATGGTTGCGCACGGAAAATCGCAATCGCGATCTCCACCCCCACCTCCTTAGGCCCGGGGACTGGTATTGGCCAGGTAGTTATCCCTGTTGCCACCCAAAGACCGCTTCTGGTCAGTGCACAGGGAAAATCTAAAATCAGCCGTTTAAGTGTGCACCACTTATCTATATATACATTGCTGCATTTTCCTAAAAGTCGTGTGCGATTAATCGCTCCATAAATATATCTTTAAATGTACTGTAAAGTTCAGTGTGCTGTACAGCCTAGTTTAGAGTGATGTATAGTTTAATGTGCTGTAGACCTATATTTTAATGTACTGTAGGCCTATAGTTTAATGTGATGTATAGTTCAGTGTGATGTATAGTTCAGTGTGCTGTATAGTTCAGTGTGCTGTATAGTTTAGTGTGCTGTGTAGTTCAGTGTGCTGTGTAGTTCAGTGTGCTGTATAGTTCAGTGTGCTGTATAGTTCAGTGTGCTGTATAGTTCAGTGTGCTGTATAGTTCAGTGTGTTGTATAGTTCAGTGTGTTGTATAGTTTAGTGTGCTGTATAGTTTAGTGTGCTGTATAGTTTAGTGTGCTGTATAGTTCAGTGTGCTGTATAGTTTAGTGTGCTGTATAGTTCAGTGTGCTGTATAGTTCAGTGTGTTGTATAGTTCAGTGTGCTGTATAGTTTAGTGTGCTGTATAGTTTAGTGTGTTGTATAGTTCAGTGTGCTGTATAGTTTAGTGTGTTGTATAGTTCAGTGTGCTGTATAGTTCAGTGTGTTGTATAGTTCAGTGTGCTGTATAGTTTAGTGTGCTGTATAGTTTAGTGTGTTGTATAGTTCAGTGTGTTGTATAGTTCAGTGTGCTGTATAGTTCAGTGTGTTGTATAGTTCAGTGTGCTGTATAGTATAGTGTGCTGTATAGTTTAGTGTGTTGTATAGTTTAGTGTGTTGTATAGTTTAGTGTGCTGTGTAGTTTGGTATGCTGTAGGCCTATAGTTCAGTGTGCTGTGTAGTTTATTGTACTAAACTTAGATAAGAAGAAACATCTGAGAGTTAGAGAAAGACAGAGAGAGAGAGAGAGAGAGAGAGAGAGTAAGAAAGTGGGAGATAGATATTACAGGTAGGCTACTGTAGGCAGGGCTGGCCAAATCACAGGAGCGCAAATCTAATCGTCTTTGAGACTATGAAGCCAATGATGGATGACTGTAGGCTACTCATTCTCTTCACATGAGGCTAGCAAAACTCAAAGTCTTATCTTATAAGTTTACAGACGTTCCTTCTAGATAGAAGATTATTACGTCCACCAGGCCTAAAACTCCTGCAGGGCGACAGGGATCCACCGGTGGCAGGGCTAGAACCCGCGACCTGTCAGTTGGTTTTTGGTTGACAGTCCGGTGATCTAACCGCTGGACCAGCCGGCTTCACAGTCATCTGAAGAACAAAGTTAACAAGACGTCTGCCAAACCTGGATTTTTTTCATTGCCGCTTTAGATTTATGGTATAAATTGTTTCGTTTCTGCTCATGATTTCAAATCTTCACATAATAGTTTTATACCGTACCGACAAATATTCTCTTAAGGAAAAGATATTCTAAATTTAGCATAAAAAACTGATGACTTGGTGACTCGAACATAAAAAGACTGGAGAGCTCCATAAGTTGCTAGTTATCAACTTATATAGATCAGTGCCCATCGCTGAATAAAAACGTCGGGCTTTCAAAAGCACTTTTTTTTGGCTTATTGGCATCATAGAGCTCACTCTATAATTCACTATAGAATTTCACTTTATATATAAATAATTTATCATTTGTATTTCTATATATAGTGCATATATTTTTTTGTCATGTTATTCGGCAAGTAAAATTAAGCCACAAGTAAATTGTACAAAGACAAACATGTGCAGTACAGTAATATTTTCATGGTGTGAACCAAATCTATTTAGTAAACATTTAGCTTTCGTCAGTAGTCAAAATATTCACAAAACGGTGTTGCTACACTTGTATTACAAATGTAAGAGAAAAATAAATTGATGAAAAAAAAAGACAATTGAATCTAAAAAAATGAAATATTTTATTGAAAATCGTTTAAAATAAATTCTTTTCGCTTAAAAGTAAGCAATTTTTTTTTAAATAATGAGCATTGGTGTAAAAGGGGGATGAATTAAACATTTTAATGTTCACCTTTGAACACTTTTTTTTTTAAAGTTCTCTATAGAAAACTGAAAATAAAATTATTTGAATGTAAACTGTCAGTACCGTATAAGGAATCATACAATTAATTCTACTGGGACAAGTGTATACTAGACATATAATAAATACTAAACTAGACATATAATAAATACTACTTAGTACTAACAACACAAGGGGACACACTCCACATAGAGAAATAATAATAAAAATATATTTTGAGCAATATCAAAAACTTTATTGAGTAAATTCATACAAAATTAAAACCTTTAAATTTAAAATAAAATAAAGTTCTAATTGAGATCGAAATTGTAAACCTTGGTGTAGAGCTTGATATTTTAGCAGATAAAAAAACTGTTTTTGATTGGATAAAATATGTCTACAAAAACTAAATATGATGATATAAATAAAATGTATTGCACAAATTGAATGCCATTGAAATTGTCAAGTTACAAATATTATGATTGACATGTATACCATAATTTATTTACAATACCCAGACGGTTGTCTTAGTGAAAGTATAATAATTGTTCACATTAGGTTTTCCATATGCTAGTGATATGCAGTGTTCACCAACTGCTCTGGCCAAGACTTACTAGAGGATTTTGTAGCCAGCACAACACACACAGACAGCGGCCATAATTCAGACTAATGTCAGAGCTGGATAAACTAAACTTCCTCCAGACTTGTGGAGGTTTGAACCAAAGACCTTTAGGAATAACCTTCTGACTATACTGGACTAATTTGCCCAAACCATTTTGAAAGAAATGGTACTCAGTAATGGTACTCAGTAAACAAAATAAAGAGCCTGTAATACTGAACTGTCATGTGTCTGTGTTAGTCCAGTTAAAGCTGTTCTAATGTATGTATGATCAATATTGATTAACTAAAATTAGAACACATATTTTTAACACTTAATTAATGACTAGATAAAAACAAAATTTGTTCAGAAACAATAACTAAAAAACAAATTGTTAATACATGCTAACGATGAACAACCATAAAAAAATTTGTTGAAAACAAATAAAATTGTTTAATGGCAAGAAAAAAATAGAAAACTTGATAAAAATTCTATAATATATTAATATCAGATGTAAAAAAATGTTTTCAACAAAAGTATTGATATGTATTATGGAAACATGAAATCAATAATAATATGAACACAATAAGATGAACACAATGTTGAAGTCATATTAAAAATACATTCATAATATCTTTTCAGAGTTTGCTTCTGTTTCTGTGCTAAGAACAGGCCAACAGAAGAGACTTTTTCTTTAGACTCCGCTCAATGTTTATTTAATCTCAATTTTGACTTTAGAAAACAAAAGCAATTTGTCTTAGAGGAGTTGTCTTCTAGATCAGCATGACTGATGCTTGATGTTCCATTCATTCAAAATGTTGGTCTAAGGAGTGACAGATTGCAGTTCTAACATTACATATATATATATATACAAAGAGGCAAACAATAAAACATTCAGGCAGATAATTAAACATATAGGCACAAAGCCATTGAAATGGGCAGTTTTAAAGAAGAAAACACACCCATTGAAACATATAGTGACAGAATACAAACATGTACTGACAAACTGGACCATTTCATCAAATAGTGACAGAATACAAACATGTACTGACAAACTGGACCATTTCATCAAATAGTGGCAGAATACAAACATGTACTGACAAACTGGACCATTTCATCAAATAGTGGCAGAATACAAACATGTACTGACAAACTGGACCATTTCATCAAATAGTGGCAGAATACAAACATGTACTGACAAACTGGACCATTTCATCAAATAGTGGCAGAATACAAACATGTACTGACAAACTGGACCATTTCATCAAATAGTGGCAGAATACAAACATGTACTGACAAACTGGACCATTTCATCAAATAGTGGCAGAATACAAACATGTACTGACAAACTGGACCATTTCATCAAATAGTGGCAGAATACAAACATGTACTGACAAACTGGACCATTTCATCAAATAGTGGCAGAATACAAACATGTACTGACAAACTGGACCATTTCATCAAATAGTGGCAGAATACAAACATGTGCTGACAAACTGGACCATTTCATCAAATAGTGGCAGAATACAAACATGTACTGACAAACTGGACCATTTCATCAAATAGTGACATAAATACAAACATTTACTGACAAACTGGACCATTTCATCAAATAGTGACATAAATACAAACATGTACTGACAAACTGGACCATTTCATCAAATAGTGGCAGAATACAAACATGTACTGACAAACTGGACCATTTCATCAAATAGTGGCAGGATACAAACATGTACTGACAAACTGGACCATTTCATCAAATAGTGGCAGAATACAAACATGTACTGACAAACTGGACCATTTCATCAAATAGTGGCAGAATACAAACATGTACTGACAAACTGGACCATTTCATCAAATAGTGGCAGAATACAAACATGTACTGACAAACTGGACCATTTCATCAAATAGTGGCAGAATACAAACATGTACTGACAAACTGGACCATTTCATCAAATAGTGGCAGAATACAAACATGTACTGACAAACTGGACCATTTCATCAAATAGTGGCAGAATACAAACATGTACTGACGAACTGGACCATTTCATCAAATAGTGGCAGAATACAAACATATACTGACAAACTGGACCATTTCATCAAATAGTGACATAAATACAAACATGTACTGACAAACTGGACCATTTCATCAAATAGTGACATAAATACAAACATGTACTGACAAACTGGACCATTTCATCAAATAGTGACATAAATACAAACATGTACTGACAAACTGGACCATTTCATCAAATAGTGACACAATTAAGGCCATTTAAAGAAATAGGGAATAATGAAGACATTTAAACATGCAGTGCTAAATCTAAGCTTTTTAGAATATATTTACAATTTTGTTTCAGGCAATTGGATTTAAAAAAAAAAATCTGCAAATGTTGTTTCTGGTCACTATTGAATCTCTGCAGTACCTGGGGACACTTGTTTATGTCAGTGCATGGGGAGGACAACTCTCACAAAATCAATATTTAAGAGAAAGGTTTTGTTTAACATTTAGTTACAGTTTGAGCAAACTATTGAAAAGTTTCAGACAACCCTCACTTACTAAAGTATCTATTATTATTGTAAAAAATATTTATTTAGCTTTTTTTTTTAACCATGTATTTTTTTAAAGTCTCAGATTTAGAACTTTAGCCATGAGGTGTTGTGCATCAGAAATCAGACAGAATGTCCCTAGCAGTTCATTATTTCAAGAGAATGAGACGTTAGCATAAAAATGTCTTATAATTTACATGCGGTTGCTTCCCCTTAAAAAATGTTTATCTACTCATATCATGAGCACAACACACTGTTAACAGCTACAATTTGTCTCTGATCATCATTACCATCATTCTTATGCACACAGGTAATAGTACTAATAGTCTATGAGAACATCAAATATCTAGTTACTTTTTGGAACATCTTATGTGCACAAGTTTAACTATGTTTGCTGAAGAAATAATTGTTGTGAAAATGACACTCAAAATTTCTTGAGTTCAGCACACTGAGCATTGACATTGAGTGTCAATATTCAATAATTGTTTATTTTTCTTCTATTATTAACTAAGAGGATCTTTGGGATGCATCACTATGAAATTCTTCTTCAAAAAGCTAACGCTCAAATTGTCATCATTTTATTTTTGGCATAAAATGTCCAACTATTGAGATCAATTAAATATAATTTCACGCCGGAGTACCGGCACCTTTTTCAATCTGGGGCAAAAATTATTGCTTTTCTTGTATTTTAATGTTTATTATTAATTTATAATATTATTAATTTGTTAAAATTGAATTATTTTAAAATTGCGCGCAATAAGAATTAAAATATAAAATTCGAAACTGCTTTAAAAGTTAGGCAATCCATCACTGACTACCGGCACCTATTTTTTTTTACAAAAAAAAGCACTGTTCAAAAATATTAAAATGCTAAATATTTAACTAGAAGACAGGCAAAGTTCTTGATGCAAGTTGGTTAATAAAGTAGTGCATCTCAATGAAGGCTGATTTGATATAATGTGAACAGAGTTCTACTTATAGTTCCGAATGCATTGTGTTGAGTTTAAGAATGGGGGAGCTTGGAGGACTGACACTCTGAAATAGACAAAAGGCACTGAACCATGAACAGATCAAACAATAGTACTAGTGGTTATTGCAAAAGTTAAACATGGTAGCTATTAAATCAATTCTCTCTTTCTATTTCTCTATATCAAATCTACAGAACAGTTTATGTATAAGGAATACATAAAATACAAAACAATGGGATGGATTTACTGAAAGTAAGGTATGTAAAAAAATGTAAGTGGTTTTTAAGAAATATTGTAAAGGGTTATGTGTTGCTTATACTTATCATATTTGTTAACTAAATATTAATTTTGTTAAGTGAATATTGTTGTAGCTGAAACAAACATACAAAATATGAGTATTTTTTATGATATATGAAAACACAATGGAATGAAAACAAATGATCTAACCCCCTTTTCTACTTAAAATTATTTTAAGTTTTTATTCAGTTTTATTTTGTCTACTCAACCATGACCTATGTATCACTTGGTCAGACTACACTTTATATGCACTATATGCACTCTGTGCACTATTGCTATTTGAGCAAAGAAAGATAAACTAGACTAGTTGTATACAGTAGTGTCATAGTAATAGCGTGCAACAAGTGGCCAATGGGTAATAAAACTGCCTGCCAAGCATTTTACCGTGGCCTAAACAGAGCATCTAACAGCAGTTGTTTTTTTTTTCTTATGGATAATGTAAAACAGTTATCACAATGTTTCAATCATCTAGTAATAATAGATTTCTTATATGACCCAGTGACAAAAAATGTTGTACACTCTGTGTTATAGTCATTAGGATTACTTACATTTCTGAGTCTGATTTCTTGGGTAAGTAAATCTGTTTCCCAATCCTGACTACTGTCTGATGGCTCAAAGCTATACAGTGGCATCAAATGATGGCGTAACTTGTCCATTCTTCAAGGATGCAGAAACAAAAATACATTTCAAGCTACAAGTTCATTAAAATACATGATTGCTAGTCAGTGCTAATGGTTCTCAAAGAATTGACTTCAATCATTTCATTTTTTTTCTGGGTGTAGACTCAAGTCATGTGTCAATAGATGACTCAGATAAATACTAAAACGTAGATGGCATGAGAAGCTATCATGTGACCAGCTGTGGGACCTATCCAGACAAAAGCCGATTGGAAAGGAGATAGAAAGATGTAGTGGAGATGGATAGGGCACACTTGGAGAAGATGGGAAAGTAATGTGTCCAGACAGGCTATAAACCCCCCCCCCCGGGAGAGAAAAAGTGGGTAGACCAAGGAAGACTTAGAGAAGGTCTGTTGTCAATAAGGAAGCCAAATGTTGCTGCCCTCACAGTGACACAACAGAGGGGAGCCACACAAGATGGAAACCAAAAGAGAGGTCTTATTACGTCCCTTTTTTCCAATGGGGGCCCCAGGGATTAAGTCAAGTAACTGACCCCAGGGATTAAGTCAAGTTACTTGACCCCAGGGATTAAGTCAAGTAACTGACCCCAGGGATTAAGTCAAGTAACTGACCCCAGGGATTAAGTCAAGTTACTTGACCCCAGGGATTAAGTCAAGTTACTGACCCCAGGGATTATGTCAAGTAACTGAATACCAGGGATTAAGTCAAGTAACTGACCCCAGGGATTAAGTCAAGTTACTGACCCCAGGGATTAAGTCAAGTAACTGACCCCAGGGATTATGTCAAGTAACTGAATACCAGGGATAAGGTCAAATAACTGACCCCAGGGATAAGTCAAGTAACTGACCCCAGGGATCAAGTCAAGTAACTGAATACCAGGGATTAAGTCAAGTAACTGACCCCAGGGATTAAGTCAAGTAACTCAGGGTCTTCTTTTTCTTTCTAAGAAGGGTCTAGAAAAAAAATGAACAGCTTAGAGCTTAGATTTTTAGGAAACATGCTATCCGTGTGGAAGAATGGGATGTTGAGGAATTGTTCCAAGGAATCTTGCAAGTGTTTCTCAGACCACATGAATATATACCAATCACAACCAGAGCTGTTAAAACATCTTTTTGCAATATGAAGTGTCAGCGGTGGATGTTATAGAAGCCATCCCTCCACAGCCTCCACACAAGACACCAGCTTATTCCCAAGACTGTATTATACAATTGATGCAATAGTACCAATATTTTATTATTTTTACATTTACTAGCAAGCAACAGAAAATCAATTTAAGGCCTTGTTAATTTGTCTTTACATATAACAGTAGGGATGTTAAAATTGTACGTTCACTATGGAAGTAAATATAGATAGGGTAAGTTTTACCTGCTTCGTTTGAGCATCCAAACAATCTGTAGATTATACAAATATACATTTAATAGTTTTTTTGTAAACTTGATTATAATTCAGCTAAATATGGTGCAAAAAAAATGAATGAATAGTATTAATGACTTCATATTGTAATTATTTGTCTAGATCAGGGATATGCAAGCCTGGCCTTTGGGACAAATATGGCCTAGCTAACAGTTCTATCCACCCAGCGCCCTCCATATCTTTATTTTTGCATTCGGCCTAATTGAATTTTTGTATTTTGTTCCTCTTCAATACTACCAATGTTTATTTTTAGAACTGATGTCATTTGCTAAAGGTATGGTGGTAAAAATAATACACAAAAATTAAATATAATTCTAGACTTGAATAAAAGGTTCCCTTTATCAGTGAGAGGGTGTGAGGGGTGGGAATCAAGGATACTTAAAAATTATTCACTGAGGCTTTGACACAGTTGGACTTCCTCACTTATATCAGCTTTCCCTGATATCAGCCCATTAACAAGCTCTACCAGAAACTGCAAGTGGAAGGTGTGCTCACATGGACGCCCATGTAGGCCTACAAGCTTTTGCAGCAAAGAGAATCAGCTGTATAAGTTATAATAAAATTGACTATGTATTTTCCCGTTCCCTTGCTCAGTCAGATTTACTGATCATATGCCTCATTTATTTTCAAATAAATAACAACCTTTCCTCTGACAATTAGTTTCTTCTGGCCTAGTGCGCCTTTTAAACTACTAAAATGGTCTATTAGTCCAGAAAGTTTGCTGTACCCCTGGTCTAGATCAACATAGTATTGTTCTTTTAACCCATTAACTGTCAAGTGCATTTGTTTTGTGGTGCCAGGACAATTAGGGTCAGTTTGATAATATGCTAAAAAGACCACAAAAAAATGCATTCAAGGTCAATTAAAGTCTACACAAAATTTCAATTCCCATTTGTATTCCTTTTCTGTTACAGATGCTTATTCTATACTGAAGATTATAAATTGCATCCTAAACTTATATAAATCATTGGTTTGAGTCAAGTCTTACATTTCGATTAGTGTTTCAAATGATTATATGTTAAGTTGCTGGGTTTCCCGTTTGTTCAATTATTCTTAAATACCATAGTGGCCAATATAATTGGTTTAACACCACTGAAGCAGCCCAGTGGGTTCGTGGGTTAAAGTCAAATAAGAATGTAGCCTATCAGAAATGCTTACAATGCCAATGACAGCCACCACACAAACTAAAGCAGTGACTGGCAATAGAATAATTAAAAGGACACTGCTGTTACTGTTTCCTTCATGTGCTTGGCTTAAGGCTGACACAGTTTCCGTAGAGTTGAAATGAGATTCCGTCACATCCTGGAGTACTTTCTGAGACATGGCCCAAGTGCAGGCCTAAGTTAAACACACAAAGACTTGATCTCCTATTCTGTTGGAATCTAGGCTTATCACATGAGTTGCCTTCACTATAATTATAATAGAATGAATAGAAAACATTATAACATGATAGATGTATATAAGACCTTAAAATTAAAGAACACATAGACATAAATGAAGTCAGGCAAACTGAACTGACAGGCCTAGCCTATTATAAGGGACTACTGTCCCACCTACACAAGTAAAAAAAAAAGCCCAAAATAATAAAATAATATTATTAATATTACTAATAGACAAAAATATTTTATATAGGGTAGTATAGGAGTATAGCCTAACATTTCAAATGAAATCATAGTCATAGTCATAGTATAAGACTTAGTAGGCCCTACTTAGTATTAATAAAAAAAGTTAAGAAGTTAAAGAAGTTATAATTATAATAAGCATAATAAATTTAAATTGGCACTAATTATCAGACTATCCCTATCATTGACTAGGCTATAGTCGTTGCCAAAGACTGTATACTGTATTAACTGTATGGTATTAAGTATTACTTAGTATTGTACAATAATGTAGGCCTACAACAAAGAAACAAAAATGATTTTTTTTTATTGCAAAAATAAACCACCTGCAAATCTGTAGGCTTTATATTATTACACTATTTTTACTATTGACATTATTGAAATTATTGTGTATTGTAAAATATATGCGATTCTGTTTGTCTATTGACCATGTCTAAAGAAACTTATGAGTCTTTTAATTATTATCGCTTATATTTACAAATTTAACAGGCAGATTTCATCAAACGTCCATCATTGTTTATGTGGTGTTCTAAAAAGCTGGACAGGAACATGTTTAAAAAAAATCTGTAGGTCGCTATCGTTAAATTAAAAACAATGATAGGCCTAAATGATTAAATGCTACATCAGACAAAAGCACTAAACAATTTAAATTTAAGTTACTGCTAAGTTCTGACAATGGCTCATATCAGCCATGTGATAAGAGATCAGGCAGTAACTAGGTCTACTAATATTTTAAAACAGAACTTTAATTTATTCTCATTTATAAAATTGCATTCATCGGCGTCTTTAAGTTCACGACGGTCTTCTTTTAGCCCGCAGTCTCCACACTCATTCGCAATATTATCTAATGTTAAAGTCTGTAATTCAAGTCATATCATCTTTAGACCAGGCAGTTGTGTAAGTGTTACTTAATGAAGCTAATGGTGATTGATTAATTACGCAATATTATATAATGTTAGTCTGTATTCGGGTATAGGTAGGGTTGCCAGATATATGGGTACTAAAGTAAAAGGAGGACACAGAGAGACAAAAAGGAGGACACATGGACATGGGTACCAAAAGGAGGACACAATGAGTGTTTCATTTTAATAATTAATTTTTGTTTCAATTGAATGCGGATTTAACTAGCAATCAGTACAAATTTACTACAATGGTTGCTAATAATTATCTATTAGTAAATTAACCAAGAAAAAATATTGTAAACAAATTGGAAAAAAAAATTACATTTAAATTCAATAGACTTTTTTTTAGAAATGCAACAATACTATATTATTTGAAAACAGTCAATTCTACAGTTAGTACATTATCATCTTTCTTAATTATTAAACATTTTTATGATTTCTACGACACAGACGATCTTCGTTAGCGAGCACAAATGTATAAAACTGTTCACATGTGAGATTTTTCAAGTTATAGGTCTATTATTTAAGAATGATGCCCTTTACAAAGTTAACTGAGAGTCTGTTTCTATCCTTTGTCCATTGAGCGTTTATCAATGAATACACTCTCTTCACATTGCCATTGTGTCCAGAGATACAGAAAAAAAATCACACATTTTTAGTAACCCTAAAAAGCAACTTGCATTTGGTAAACTTTGAAAAAACAAACTCCACTGCAATTATTAACCTAACAACTCATTAGATAACACAATCTAATTCATTACATTTCCTGCTAAATACTCCAGTGTTTTGCTTTACCCGACCCAGCCATTTTTTTAAACAGTAAGTAATAATATGAAAAGTGCACTAAGGATTTTAAAAACCTTAGGCATTCAAAAGCCGGACATTTTAAGGGTTTTTAGCTTTGCCTGCCGGACGGAGGACACAGGGCTAAAAAGGAGGACATGTCCTCCTTTTGCCGGACGTCTGGCAACCCTAGGTATAGGGCCTACTAATTTAATATAAAACTTTTATCGGCAACTTTCTAGAAATGGAAAAAGAAAAAAGTCTTGCCTCTAGCCTATTATTATTATTAAATAATTAATTGGCATATATTAGGCTTATAAAAGGAGGGCCTTATATACTTATAAGTTTTACAGACGTTCCTTTAAGATAGAAGATTATTTGGTCCACTAGGCCCAAAACTCCTGCAGGGCAGCAGGGATCGGTCGGCGGCATGGATAGAACCCGCGACGTGTCAGTTGACAGTCCGGTGAACTATCTGCAGGACCAACCGGCCTATTGACTATTGAACTTATCAAGTGATTGTGGTAGGCCTACATGCTGTTTGTACATGGTCTAACATTGACTTTGATCTTGACCACTTTTAAACTTTATACTGAATAATATTGTGTAACCTATATATAGCGATTATGATTCTTACTTTTTTTCAACTTAGAGATAAAGTAGGACTGTAACTGAGCAAAGATTGTTCAGTAGCCTCTATGTGACTTACTATATATAGGCTACAGTAAGCCTAGGTTTTATATAAATGTCTGGCTATATATGCCTATGGCCTGTAATGGGGCACGGTAGCCGAGCGGCAGCGCGTTCGACTGGCGATCCGAGGGTCCTGGGTTCAAATCCTGGTGAAACCGGGATTTTTTCCCAGGACTTGAGGGTGTCCCTGAGTCTACCCAGCTCTGATGGGTACCTGACATTAGTTGGGTAAAGTAAAGGCGGCTGGGCATTGTGCTGGCCCCACATCCCCTTGTATGCCGTGGCCACAGAAACTGGTGAACGCTGCTTCACCAGCCCTATGATCAGTTTGGTCCGAAGGGTACTTTACTTTATATGCCTATGGCCTATGGCCTATGTAAAGAAAGAGAAGGGCATTATAATTTTTAGGGCCTTTGTCTACTGTCCCAAAATTTGTAGCAAAATTTCAATCTTTCTAATTTTGTGTTTTTCTCTCAAATTTGTTTCAAGTATTCTACAAGATACAGATGTCAAAGAGTTTCAACTCCAACACAAGATGAAAGTGAAAAAAAACTTCAATGTGTATTAGACTACTGGACTGGACAACTTCAATCCAAGAACATTGATGAGCCAGATATCAGTACAAATTATATTGTTGCTCATGTTCTTGGTCATAAAACTGTAGGTATTTATTTGCAAGTTAAATGGGCAGTTGATGGCGGAAGCGCGTTTGACTGGCGTACCGAAGGGTCCTGGGTTCGAATCCTGGTGAAGGCTAGGATTTTTTCCCTAGGCTTGAGGGTATCCCTGAAGAATCTACCCAGCTCTGATGGGTACCTGACATTAGTTGAGGTGAAATGAATGGTGGCTGGCCACACATCCCCTAGTGGGCCATGGCCACAGAAACTGGTGACTGTTGTTTCACAGGCCTTATGACCAATTTGGTCTGATGGGTACTTTACTGAAATGAGCTGTTGTCAGTTACTAGTTGTTTAGGTTTTGTTTAAATATTATATCGCATTGCTTGATCAGTGATATTTTGAAATTTAAAAATACATAATGAATTACATACTGTTGCTTTCCCTTAAGATATACCTGCACTGTCATCTGTATATATATATATAAATATTATTATTATACATATATGTATGTTAGCACATTATTCAGGAAAACCTGGCTGACAACATGACAGTTTCTAGCCCTATCACCGACCCTGCGGTAAAGCCAGAAATTTTTCCAGGGGGGGGGGGCTGAATTTACCAAATTTTTTGCAAATTTAAGACATTTTTGAACAAAAAACTAAGGAAAAAAAAATATTTAAAAAATAACAGGTGGGGCTTAGCCCCCCCCCCCACCTCAGCCTCCCCTGTCTTTGCCACCCTGCCGGCCACCCTGCCGAATTTTCAGGCCTAGCACATAATAATGTTCTATCTTGAAGAAACATCTTTAAACTTATAAGTGAATTATAGACTCCTAACTTATAAGTGAATTATAGACTCCTAACTTATAAGTGAATTATAGACTCCTAACTTATAAGTGAATTATAGACTCCTAACTTATAAGTGAATTATAGACTCCTAACTTATAAGTGAATGATAGACTCCTAACTTATAAGTGAATTATAGACTCCTAACTTATAAGTGAATGATAGACTCCTAACTTATAAGTGAATTATAGACTCCTAACTTATAAGTGAATTATAGACTCCTAATCTGTTTGACAGATTGAGATAAAAGTTAAGTACATTTATGTTTTTCTCTTTAAAGATTCAAGATGTAGACAGAAATAAAATCTTGACCAAATGTCAGGTAGAACAGATACGAGAATTATGCCAGCTCAGACTCACAAGGTAAATATTTGGAAATTACAACTAAATACTTTTGTCTATGTATTGTAGAACACATGTGCCTGCTATTTTGCTTAATTGGTATGTTTATATATAAGAAAGTGCTAATTACAAAGGGTGAGTAGAGAATATAGACCAGAGACTGAACAAAGAAACAAATATTGAAAGCTCAGTTCTTCTCTCCCAATACACTGGAACAAACCAGCAAATGTAGCTAACAACAACGTACAACAATAAGTTACAACAGTGTCAATAGGCAACTAACTGCAGACGTCTCTCCTAGTAAAGTACCAGACTAACCAAATTGATCATAGGGCCGGTGAAGCAGTGTTCACCAGTCCAGTATCAGTGGCCACGACATACTAGGGAATGTGTAACCAGCACAATGCCCAGCCGCCCTTTACTTTACCCCAACTAATGTCAGGTACCCTTCAGAACTGGCCCATTTTACTTCCAACTAATTTATCAGGTCATTCTTCAATAATGAACACACTCTTCAACCAGACAAAATAACTTTAAAATATGTTTGTCTGGCATTAACTTGGAATTAAAGATGAAAAAAACAACCTTTAATCTAAAATGTCTAAACAGATATCAGGATATCAGATTTATCCAACTATTAATATGGAAAGATGGTGTACAGCTGTAGAAACATAATCTATTCAAGATATGAGGCAAAATAATGGATCAATTTTGAAAGTCCATATTCTTTTGTTGTTGGAAATATGGCAGCATCCTTTTTGTTTTAATCATCTCCTCATACATCATCATCGTAAAAAGCTTTGTAGCTTTTGATATCCAGAAAGCTTTTAAAACATGTTGTGTCCACGTGCTTGCATGTCACTGCCCACAGTTAATGGCAACTAAATAGAAACATGTTTTATATACCTAATACTTAGCATAAATATTTATGAATATCACTAGTTTGTTGGGTTCCCCTGATTCGTTTAACAAAAAGTGGTGATTTCTCCTTCCAAAAAAATAATACTGGCAGGTTTGATTTCAATTCTGATTTTTACAGCTTCACTTTTTATCAACCAAATTGTAAAACTATATAGGCCATTACACTTTTCTATCTTTTTTTCACTTTCCACAGCATGCCAGTGCAGTATGTAATTGGTGAATGGGATTTTCTGAATTTCACCTTAAAAATGAAGCCACCAGTGTTGATACCCAGACCGGAGACAGAAGTAGGTGCAAAATTGTACAAGCTCTCAACTTGCAAAATTGTACAATCTCTCAACTTGCAAAATTGTACAATCTCTCAACTTGCAAAATTGTACAATCTCTCAACTTGCAAAATTGTACAATCTCTCAACTTGCAAAATTGTACAATCTCTCAACTTGCAAAATTGTACAATCTCTCAACTTGCAAAATTGTACAATCTAACTGCCCATTTTTGTTTTATTATGCTGTAGAAAAGGAAGAATAGTTGTGTCTCTATATATTTTGTTATATTCTGCTGTAGAAAAGGAAGGGGCGGACATCCAATCTTTTTCAGTATGCTAAAGAGTCCAGTGCGGCTAAATAGCTCAAATGCCTTAGTCAAGTCAATGTATGCAATGAAGAGGACCTTCTGCTGTTCCCAGCATTTTTCTTGTAACTGGCGCAGTGAAAAAAACATATCCATAGTTGACCGGCCAGCCTGAAAGCCGCATCTCTATAACATAGCCCGGCTCCGTGCAAAGAGCAAAGTGGAAACCGTATTAATCAGAGAATTGCTATTTGCTGATGATGCAGCTCTTGTTTCACATACAGAGGAAGGACTCCAGCAACTGGTCAGTAGATTCTCGGAGACGTGCAAAGAATTCGGCCTAACAATAAGCCTAAAAAAGACCAATATTATGAGGCAAGGTACAGAATGCCTCCCAGCAATCTCAATTGAGGGAAACACTCTGGATGTTGTCGAGGACTACACATACCTTGGCAGCAACATTTCAAGCTCACTGTCCCTGGAAAAAGAAATACTAACCAGAATCGGCAAGGCAGTATCTTTAATGGCAAGGCTCAACCAAAGAGTATGGGATAATGCTCAACTCACTGATAGGACAAAAATCTCTGTCTACCAGGCCTGTGTGCTAAGCACACTTCTCTATGGAAGCGAGACCTGGGCTACATACGCTAAACAAATTAAGCAGCTCAATAGCTTTCACCTGCGATGCTTGCGCAGGATACTCCACATCAAATGGCAGGAAAGAGTCACAAATGTGGAGGTGCTCAGGAGAAGCCATATGCTGAGCATAAACTCAATCCTGAGTGAGAGGCGCCTGCGATGGATAGGCCATGTCCACAGGATGGGTGCGGAGCGCATCCCAAGAGCCCTACTGTATGGAGAGCTGGCAGCCGGTACAAGAAAGAGGGGTCGCCCTTGCCTGCGGTTCAAAGACGTCTGCAAGAAAGACTTTTTACTGGCACGCATTGAGCCCAACACGTGGGAGAGCCATGCTGAGGAATGCACCTCCTGGCGGTCCAAGGTGCGCGAGGGCACTCAAGCTGCAGAAGCCACCCTCACAGAAAGAAGCAAAGAGAAACGAGCCAGGAGAAAGGCGAGAGGCAGAGAGAAAGGAGACTGCGCCATCGTCCCTTGAGGGTGGTAGGATGCCATATATAGAAAATGGAAGAATGATTGTGTCTCTATATATTTTGTTATATTATGCTGTAGAAAAGGAAGAATGGTTGTGTCTCTATATATTTTGTTTTATTATGCTGTAGAAAAGGAAGAATGATTGTGTCTCTATATATTTTGTTTTATTATGCTGTAGAAAAGGAAGAATGATTGTGTCTCTATATATTTTGTTATCTCCAGGAACTAGCATTGCTTTGCATGGAGACATTACTACAAGACATTGATGCACAATGTGGAACTATCTTAGAGATAGGCTGTGGTTCAGGTGCACTATCTCTGTCTCTACTCCACAAATTCCCAAAGGTAAAATGACAACAATGTTGTCACAGCCATTAGACAAGTATGCATATTTGTCACTTTGTCTTTCTAAAAAAAAATCTAAACATTTTTAAAAATTACTTTTTTTAGTTTAAAAACAACCTGATATTTAATAATTAGAATCTGTGGCTTATACAAATAGAAAATTATAATTTTGAGTATATGTTCTGCACATGTCTATAGCATTTAATTTAGTTCTACTCATTTAATGAATCTGTTCCATAAATATAATTAATGTATCCAATAGCTTCATGTTGTTGCTGTTGATATATCTGGAGCTGCCTGTTCTTTAACTTCAGAAAATGCTGAGAGACTTGGATTGAATGAAAGAATTCAAATGATTCATGGAGACTTTTGTTCTGAGAAAGGTTGGTGTGGATTTAAATATTGTCAGCATTTTGAGCCAAAGTTGGTGTGGATGTAAATATTGTCATCATTTTGAGCCAAGGTTGGTATGGATGTAAATATTGTCATCATTTTGAGCCAAGGTTGGTGTGGATGTATATATTGTCAGCATTTTGAGCCAAAATTGGTGTGGATGTAAATATTGTCATCATTTTGAGCCAAGGTTGGTGTGGATGTAAATATTGTCATCATTTTGAGCCAAGGTTGGTATGGATGTAAATATTGTCAGCATTTTGAGCCAAGGTTGGTATGGATGTAAATATTGTCATCATTTTGAGCCAAGGTTGGTATGGATGTAAATATTGTCATCATTTTGAGCCAAGGTTGGTATGGATGTAAATATTGTCAGCATTTTGAGCCAAGGTTGGTATGGATGTAAATATTGTCATCATTTTGAGCGAAGGTTGGTATGGATGTAAATATTGTCAGCATTTTGAGCCAAGGTTGGTGTGGATGTAAATATTGTCATCATTTTGAGCCAAGGTTGGTATGGATGTAAATATTGTCAGCATTTTGAGCCAAGGTTGGTATGGATGTAAATATTGTCAGCATTTCAAACCAAGGTTGGTGTTGATGTAAATATTGTCAGCATTTTGAGCCAAGGTTGGTATGGATGTAAATATTGTCATCATTTTGAGCCAAGGTTGGTATGGATGTAAATATTGTCAGCATTTTGAGCCAAAATTGGTGTGGATGTAAATATTGTCATCATTTTGAGCCAAGGCTGGTATGGATGTAAATATTGTCAGCATTTTGAACCAAGGTTGGTATGGATGTAAATATTGTCATCATTTTGAGCCAATGTTGGTGTGGATGTAAATATTGTCAGCATTTTGAGCCAAGGCTGGTATGGATGTAAATATTGTCAGCATTTTGAACCAAGGTTGGTATGGATGTAAATATTGTCAGCATTTTGAACCACGGTTGGTGTGGATGTAAATATTGTCAGCATTTTGAGCCAAAGTTGGTGTGGAGGTAAATATTGTCATCATTTTGAGCCAAGGTTGGTATGGATGTAAATATTGTCAGCATTTTGAGCCAAAATTGGTGTGGATGTAAATATTGTCATCATTTTGAGCCAAGGTTGGTATGGATGTAAATATTGTCATCATTTTGAGCCAAGGTTGGTATGGATGTAAATATTGTCAGCATTTTGAGCCAAGGTTGGTATGGATGTAAATATTGTCAGCATTTTGAGCCAAGGTTGGTATGGATGTAAATATTGTCATCCTTTTGAGCCAAGGTTGGTATGGATGTAAATATTGTCAGCATTTAGAGCCAAGGTTGGTATGGATGTAAATATTGTCAGCATTTTGAGCCAAGTTTGGTGTGGATGTAAATATTGTCAGCATTTTGAGCCAAGGTTGGTATGGATGTAAATATTGTCAGCATTTTGAGCCAAGGTTGGTATGGATGTAAATATTGTCAGCATTTTGAGCCAAGGTTGGTATGGATGTAAATATTGTCATCATTTTGAGCCAAGGTTGGTATGGATGTAAATATTGTCATCATTTTGAGCCAAGGTTGGTAGGGATGTAAATATTGTCAGCATTTTGAGCCAAGGTTGGTATGGATGTAAATATTGTCAGCTTTTGAGCCTAGCATAGCTTGCCTTTTTTTTGTTCTTTATCCAACCCATGCACTTTGTGACAGTAATAGTGACTGTGTAACTGTGAGTATGTAATAGACAGTAATAGTGACTGTGCAACTGTGAGTATGTAATAGACAGTAATAGTGACTGTGTAACTGTGAGTATTGTTGATGTAATAGACAGTAATAGTGACTGTGTAACTGTGAGTATTGTTGATGTAATAGACAGTAATAGTGACTGTGTAACTGTGAGTATTGTTGATGTAATAGACAGTAATAGTGACTGTGCAACTGTGAGTATGTAATAGACAGTAATAGTGACTGTGCAACTGTGAGTATGTAATAGACAGTAATAGTGACTGTGCAACTGTGAGTATGTAATAGACAGTAATAGTGACTGTGCAACTGTGAGTATGTAATAGACAGTAATAGTGACTGTGCAACTGTGAGTATGTAATAGACAGTAATAGTGACTGTGCAACTGTGAGTATGTAATAGACAGTAATAGTGACTGTGTAACTGTGAGTATGTAATAGACAGTAATAGTGACTGTGCAACTGTGAGTATGTAATAGACAGTAATAGTGACTGTGTAACTGTGAGTATGTAATAGACAGTAATAGTGACTGTGTAACTGTGAGTGTGTAATAGACAGTAATAGTGACTGTGCAACTGTGAGTATGTAATAGACAGTAATAGTGACTGTGCAACTGTGAGTATGTAATAGACAGTAATAGTGACTGTGTAACTGTGAGTATGTAATAGACAGTAATAGTGACTGTGTAACTGTGAGTATGTAATAGACAGTAATAGTGACTGTGTAACTGTGAGTATGTAATAGACAGTAATAGTGACTGTGTAACTGTGAGTATGTAATAGACAGTAATAGTGACTGTGTAACTGTGAGTATGTAATAGACAGTAATAGTGACTGTGTAACTGTGAGTGTGTAATAGACAGTAATAGTGACTGTGTAACTGTGAGTATGTAATAGACAGTAATAGTGACTGTGTAACTGTGAGTATGTAATAGACAGTAATAGTGACTGTGTAACTGTGAGTATGTAATAGACAGTAATAGTGACTGTGTAACTGTATGTAATAGACAGTAATAGTGACTGTGTAACTGTGAGTATGTAATAGACAGTAATAGTGACTGTGTAACTGTGAGTAATAATAGACAGTAATAGTGACTGTGTAACTGTGAGTATGTAATAGTAATAGACAGTAATAGTGACTGTGTAACTGTGAGTATGTAATAGACAGTAATAGTGACTGTGTAACTGTGAGTATGTAATAGACAGTAATAGTGACTGTGTAACTGTGAGTATGTAATAGACAGTAATAGTGACTGTGTAACTGTGAGTATGTAATAGACAGTAATAGTGACTGTGTAACTGTGAGTATGTAATAGACAGTCATAGTGACTGTGTAACTGTGAGTATGTAATAAACAGTCATAGTGACTGTGCAACTGTGAGTATGTAATAGACAGTAATAGTGACTGTGTAACTGTGAGTGTGTAATAGACAGTAATAGTGACTGTGTAACTGTGAGTGTGTAATAGACAGTAATAGTGACTGTGCAACTGTGAGTATGTAATAGACAGTAATAGTGACTGTGTAACTGTGAGTATGTAATAGACAGTAATAGTGACTGTGTAACTGTGAGTATGTAATAGACAGTAATAGTGACTGTGTAACTGTATGTAATAGACAGCGTAATTATAAACTGACTGAGACTTAGTGACACACATTGGACTGTATTATTGTAATGTGTTGACTGGACTTAGTGACCTGATAGCTCCGTGTTATTGTTTAAGTGACTGACTGGACATAGTGAGTTGTGTTCATGAATGTCTTGTTTGAATGTGTGAATATTGATTGTATGGCTAGAGTAATGGGCTATAATAGGATTGTAGAATGAGAATAAGAGTTAGTTGTTACACCAACCAGTCAACAAGTGTGTTGTTAATCTATACTCTTACACACTTTACTATAGACACTGCTTCCTTCCAATTCAATGAATGCCAAAGCTCAAACTACTGGCATAAACATCCAGTCAACATTTATCTAACAGTCTAGGGCAAATTACAAAATCCTAATTATCATTTGCTGAGCAGATTTTCACAATCTGAAAATTATAATATTATTTAAAAAAAACTTATTTTATCTATCTTTTTTTTTAAATTCTTCTTACAGTTTTATTTGAACTGGGCAAGTTTTGTCCCTTTCCATTAATAGTCAGCAACCCACCATATCTTTCAACCAATGATATTCAAAATTTACAGCCTGAAATCAAATGGTGAGTTTTTACTATTTTATAATTAGCGGAATGTTACTTTTTAGATTCTCATTAATTTTTAAAATCTGTTTAAAAATAATGTAAAAAATGCCATCTGAAACATGATATTCAAACTATCAAAAAACATTGTGTATTTCTCATGTACTGATTTTATTACTGAAATTTAATAAATAAATAAATACTGTAAACCCTTGAATTTTATTGTTGCATATCTGAAGGTAAATAGATGTTTTTATAATAGCCATAAAAAAATAAAGTAAACCTACTTAAATGTTTCCAAAATACTTTTATATTGGCCCTAGAGTAAATACGTATAAAAACACAATAGCACAAATTAAATCTACAGAACAAGAACAAAAATTGTTCATATATTTATTTTATTATAAAATGCTTTATATAATTTTAATGATTCTAATTCTAATGATCATGAAGTTTTAAGTTATATAAATAGGCCTATAACGTATAGATACTGGTAATAGAACATTTCTATGACTACATCATCCTCAAATATTATAGACTTTGGGTCATTCAGTGTATTATGCAATGTTTTTAGTTCAGTTGCTATTGAAACTAACAACATTTTGTTTAGTTCAATAATTTCTAGATTAAAATATTTGTTCTACTTGACAACTAGCTTTGAAGATCATGTAGCACTTGATGGTGGCCATGATGGCTTGGATATTGTAAGGGAGATAATTCTCAAGTCTGCTGACATATTAAAAGATGATGGGTTTGTTAAAAAGTTTTTACTTTAAAGAAAACAAACATTGAAAAAAATGTTTTTTTTAATTAATAAATTTAGCAAGAGCATTATAATGTTAATGGACCCTAATACTAACATATTTATTTTAAAATGTTAATATTTTAAAGTAAACTTCCAAAGTGTTTCCCCAATTAGTATTTGTGACTCACTATTTTGATTATCTATACTTGTCTGTAGTAACATAGAAATAGAATAGATCTTCCCAATATTTCTTGTAAACTTACTTCTGTGACCCAGTACCAGGTTGCTGTGACCCAGTACCAGGTTGCTGTGACTGATTTAGTCAGTTTTGATCATTATATAAATGCTTATGATCCAAATATTATGCTGTCATTTAATTTTTGCTGAAATTGCAATCCAGCGTACAGGAAGTGGTCCCAAACACATTCAGGGAAACTCACTGAAACTAAATGTGACCCTTTTAAGTGGGAAATTTATAGTCCTGAGAACAGAGATGAATTCATCTTGCTAAGTTCAATGCTCTATTACAGTTTATAAATCAGTTCATACACACACAGCTCTGTGACTGTGCATCTAATGTACTCACTGATCTATAAAAAGAATGGATAGAGCCTCTATAATAATTTTGTTTGTACTACTTGAGGCCAGTGGAAGCTACAATTTACTACACAGTGTACACATTTCACTTATCCATATAAGTGAGTTTTAGGAATAAACCACTTATAATAACTCTTTTGAAATGTATTTACAGGTCAGTGTTTAGGAAATATAATTTTATTTTATATATATATCAGTTAGTTACAGGAAAGCATTTTTGCTTTTTGCATCAAGAAGATTGTTTCCAGGCCTAATCTAATCCTTTTTATAGGTCAGTGAATGTCCCAGATAGAACCACTGAGCTATGTATATAGCTCAGTGGATAGAACTGACAGCTATAAATATACAAACTTTTTTTTTCCAATTCAGTAAGAAAATGTTTCAAACAATCTCAAGTCCAATTAATGTCCTTGTATGGACTGTTTAGCTTGTGTCTCCAC
The DNA here is from genome assembly GCA_949126835.1 of Anisus vortex. Taxonomy (NCBI): domain Eukaryota; kingdom Metazoa; phylum Mollusca; class Gastropoda; family Planorbidae; genus Anisus; species Anisus vortex. The sequence goes on from OX421496.1 coordinate 1,074,786, forward strand.
TGATTGACAGTATAGTTACTTTCACTTAACTTGTGCATTGCCTATTTTATGTTTACTACAGTGGTATGAAAATTTATTTAAAAATATTTTTTTCTATCATTGTAAATTTTTGTTCTTCCTATTTATTTAATATCTTCAGTCATGTTTGGTTGGAAGTATCTCATCAACATCCACCTCTAATTGCTCAGTTTTCTATTTATTTAATATCTTCAGTCATGTTTGGTTGGAAGTATCTCATCAACATCCACCTCTAATTGCTCAGTTTGTGCAGGAGAATCTTCACAGTTCACTCAGTTTGACTCTTGTTGTCAAGGATTTGTTTGGAAAGTAAGAACTTCTTTTTAAAATTTATCCTTGGTCAAAAAGCAGTGACATCACATTAAGTGCTTGTTTATATGATGAATAATGTACCGGTATTGATATATTGGGATACTGGGACTGATGTAATAGAGTTAATAAAGCAGTAATTAAGTTTGTCAGTAAACTTGAAGTTCCCAGCCCAAGGAATGCAAAAGGATACTGGCACATCTAAAGACCTACACTAATGAGCAAACAGAATTCTTCAAATCTTGACATACTTAATTATATTGTTTTCCATGGGGCAAGTGAAAGACAAGTTTGTGGCCATGGCATACAAGGAGATATGTGGCTAGCACAATGACATGTTAAATATATGAATATATACTGCAGGTTTTGCACATATGGATGTTTTTTTTTCATGTCTGTGGTTTGTGATTTTCATTCAGAACCAGAAGCAAAATTTTGCCTGACAAACATTTACCGAATTTTTCACAAGTTTAGATGAGCTTGTCTTTTTAAAAAGTTATGCAAAAACATTTTTTTTTACCATAATGTCCTCTTAGCCCCCTTTTCCCCCCTGTTCAGAACTGAGAATATGGATTATTGAATTTTAATTCTTCAGTCAAAATGTACTTAGCTACTTCTAGCTACCTTACCAAAAATATTATTTACATGACAATTATTTAGTCATGAATGTTTCCTGCCTATGCTAAACAAAATTACAAGCTGCTAAACCAGTTTTTTGTTTTCTTCTAAAATCTTCAAACAGCTTCCTTTATTTAAAATTTTATTTTCTCAACAGAGACAGATTTTGTCAACTTCAAAAGAGAGCAATAGATCAGAGCGAAAGGTAAACCCCAGAACGCAACAGTTGGCGACAAAATGTTTTATTTGTTACAGTTGGCGACAAAATGTTTTATTTGTTATCATTAATGTAAATAAATAGTTCCAAAAATTTTATTACAATCCTTGTCATGTTACAAATAAAATTATTTGTGCACAGTCAGTCATTGAAAAAAAAAAAGTTTTCAAACTTTCGTACACTTGCTTTGTACACATTGTGTACACCTAGAGAGAAAAAGAGTTATGTTGGTTTACAGTCTACAAGTAAGACTTTCAATGGATCCATCATAAAATAAAAACAGTAACAAAATAGCTCATTAAAAATAACTTCACATAATAATTCATTTTGTTCTTCTCTGAAACATCCTCATTTACAAAAACCTGTCACAGCAAAATTTTAAACAAATATGTAGATTTAACTATTCCCAGTTTGTTCTAAAGCCTCTGACATTCTATTCGGGAAATGAAAAAAAAGTTTCCCAAAGGCACCATTGGTAAAAGGTTTCAATCATTTTTACACATTAGCCAAGATAATAAAAAAATAAGTTGTACACGTTGATCTAGACTACAAATTCAATTAAAAAATTCAAACAATTTATCCAGAAATTAAAATACTCTATGGCACAACTAGTCTAGGGTTACAAAAGTTCAAATGATTAGAACACCAGTTAAAGTTTGCAGGTAGGTAAAAATAAAAAGCTGCTAATATAGTGTGTTTTTATAAATTCATAAATACTCAGTGAAATTTAAATCTATTCAATAGCTAAATGAAAAACACACATTCAAACCTCTGTCCATATTAAGTGAATAAATATTGCTCTGGAATATTGGGTTTATAATAACTATCTCATAAAGCAAACAGAAACCGACTAGTTCTAATACAATTTCAATCGCACTCCAAAAAATGGCAAGATGTACAGTAAACACTTGCAAGATGTACAGTAAACACTTGGCAAGATGTACAGTAAACACTTGCAAGATGTACAGTAAACATTTTTGTAAATTCAGGCAGATACACAACACTTTCTTTTTGGACCATTTCAATTTATTTTTACCCAGTTCAAACAATTGGTCATAAAGAATTCATGGAACATGGTGGTCTGTTCGGATTGCTGTACCAAAAGATCCCAAATTTCAATATTGGTCAAAATTGGGGGTTTTATCTGGGGGTCCAGAGGGTCTCCCTGAGTCTGCTTACTCAGTTCTGACATTGTTATGGAAAAGCAAACATGGCTCGACATTATGTTGGCCACACAATCTTCTTATGCCCTTGCTGCTTTATTCGCCCAGCCCCATTGCACAACATGGTCTGGAAGGGACATTTTTTTTTTTAACATAAAGAAAGTAAACAAAAAAATTGTCATTGAGTCATGCCTTGTGAACCAAGCAAAATAAAATGTAAGGTGGCCAGGACCTTCACAGGTAGAAAATGAAGTGACAACACGCCATCCAGAAAGATATTGCTAGAAATAGCAATAGTAAAGTACACATTACATAGTGTTAATAAAAAAAAGGGAAAAATATATATTGTCAAAACATGTAAATAAATTTTATAACACTTTAACATTTAGATGTTGCAGGGAAAAAAACAGAGATTCTTATTTTTATCAATTTTAAAAAGTCTAGACAAATTAATATTCAACTTTATTCTCTATCATGATCGTAATCTCGGGTGATCTATATAACATAATTAACTGATTTTATATTTGCATACTAAAATTAAAAAGAACATTTTCATTGAATGTTAAATTAGTTTTAAAATAAAAAAGTGACATTGTCTTGAAATACGTGTCTGCATGTTTAACAGAAATATTTTTTAAAACATTCCAACAAACTCCAGAAATAAACAAACGAGGAATTAAAAGAAATTATTTTTTTTTGTTATCTGTAAAAAGGTGAATCAAAACTACTGCTGTGAATAAAACAAAAATATAAGTTCACCTTTTTAGTCAGGTGTGTTTGAAATATGAATAGGAAAGAATTATACATAAACTGGTATCGCTGAGATTCTGATATCATTTGACTAGTTGCATAGTGAGCAAAACAACTGGAAATACATCAAACAAACAGGTTATGCTGTTTCTAGTATTGAAATTAAATGTACATATAGTAGAAATACATCAAGCAAACAGGTTATGCTGTTTCTAGTATTGAAATTAAATGTACATATAGTAGAAATACATAAAGCAAACAGGTTATGCTGTTTCTAGTATTGAAATTAAATGTACATATAGTAGAAATACATCAAGCAAACAGGTTATGCTGTTTCTAGTATTGAAATTAAATGTACATATAGTAGAAATACATAAAGCAAACAGGTTATGCTGTTTCTAGTATTGAAATTAAATGTACATATAGTAGAAATACATCAAGCAAACAGGTTATGCTGTTTCTAGTATTGAAATTAAATGTACATATAGTAGAAATACATAGAAATAGAACAAAGGAGGAATACTGTCTTTCAAAAACAAAACATTAGTATTGCAAAATGGAAGATAACTCCAGATTGTACAACAGTTAGCCAGAGTGCTGCAACTTATTGGTAGCATTGAAGAGAGCTGCTTGCAAAATAACAATTGGATACACCTGCTAATGAACATGAAAAGTGTAAGGAAATAAGGACTTTTAATTTCTTAACAGGTCTTTTTATTTTGTGTTTTTTTATGGGTGCCAATAAAAACTGACTGATCAAGTGCAGAGCTAAATATGCCAACCTTGAACTTGTGATCTTAAAAAAGTAAACATAATACTTTTTCTGCAAAGTACTTCTAACAACCTTGAACTTGTGATCTTAAGAAAGTAAACATAATATATAGTTCTTCTAACAACATGCAACAGTAACCAATTGTAATGGAAGATTAGATAATACATTAAATCAGTTTTTAAAGACAACTAGTTCCACAAGACTCCAACCAAAATATTTACACACTTGATGTAACAAAAAAACAGTTTGATATAAACATCGTAACTATCCAGGAAATAAAATTAATGGAAAACTAAAAAATTTCTTGGCACAATTGATAAAAAATATTTTAATTCAAAATATTTCAACTCAGTGGTATTAGTAAAAAAAAAATGCAGGGATAGAAAGGGTTAATATATTTATTTGTTACATTCAATATATTTTTTGTGTGTTCATTTTTTAAGTTGTAAGAAGAAAAAATACAATAAAGTGTAAAAGCTTAGTGATTAACTATAAGTATAATAATTGCAAAGACAAAATAAAATTGCCTGTTTTCCCATATACCATGAAAACATAAGGTGGTCTTGAATATGCAAATAAGTTACACGGGGATCAAAGCTATTTAGAGTATTCAAACCAAAATGGTACATCAAACAAAACAAAAATATAAAAACTAAATTCAAATAAAATTTGTTTCAATAACTGGCAGGAGATCATTTTCCTCATCACACATTTAAAAAAATAAAAATTTGACAAAATTTTCTACAATCTCTCAATGACTGATATATCTTGTGTAAAATTACAAGTCTTGAGTATTTATTAGCAAGCAGGAGTCTCCAGTCTAATGGTCAAGCACAAGTGACTGAAACATTATATATAACTCTCTATATATTTATATGTGGAACAGTAAGTCAAATGACCATCATACAGTCAACTACAAGAATGGGAATGCTCTAATGATTTCACCACACAAGTAGGCAGCAGTTTTTCATTTTGCAGATTCATCGGTTTACAGAAGCTCGATCTTCTCCACAGCAGAGATGCCTTCCTTCCTCAAGCGCTGTAATATCGGCTGATAAGTCTCCATGGCCGTTGGACCACAAACTCCTTTGGTCTGAATCTCACCTGAACAAATATGTCAACCAAGACAATTTTATTTTAAACAAAAGTCCAAACATTGCTTATTGAAAAAAACTTTCCAGCAAAACTACACTATTCAAGTTCAAGACCATTTAGTCTACATGGCAGGTCTGGGAATTTAGTCTATTTGGCAGGTCTGGGAATTTAGTATACATGGCAGGTCTGGGAATTTAGTATACATGGCAGGTCTAGGAATTTAGTCTACATGGCAGGTCTGGGAATTTAGTCTACATGGCAGGTCTGGGAATTTAGTCTACATGGCAGGTCTGGGAATTTAGTCTACATGGCAGGTCTGGGAATTTAGTCTACATGGTAGGTCTGGGAATTTAGTCTACATGGCAGGTCTGGGAATTTAGTCTACATGGCAGGTCTGGGAATTTAGTCTACATGGCAGGTCTGGGAATTTAGTCTACATGGTAGGTCTGGGAATTTAGTCTACATGGCAGGTCTGGGAATTTAGTCTACATGGCAGGTCTGGGAATTTAGTCTACATGGCAGGTCTGGGCATTTTCAGGCGCAGGGTGGGGAAGGAAGGTGATGGAGCCTATATGGTAAAAAAAAAAAATATTCGAGAGTTGCACACTTGCAGTTTGGGGGAAATAAAAAAATAAAAAATCCATAGATTAAAACAAGAAGTTTGTGTAGCTAGAACAATGCTCAGCCTTACACAGACTCAATGATCATCAGTGGTTAAGTTCGCTCATGAATTACCTGAAGGCCAGAGAATATACATTAGTTATCTTTGATTAAAATACATGACTATAACATCAAACTACTGGTCTTATACTTGTATGAATTAAAGAAGAAAAATTTAGGAATTTCAAACTAACTACTGGACATTATTGCTCACTAACAGGAAGACATTAAATTTCAAAGCTGGCAGAGGAATAAAATAAACGCAAAGAAAAAACTACTGACCTGTTAGAATCATTCGTGCAGCGATGCCAGTTGGCAATCCAACGGTTTTGGCCATAGCAGAGAAGCCGCCGATATCCCCGTAGCTGACCAGGTCAATGCTTCGCTTTTCCTTTTTGCCATCTCCCCATTGGATGCCAATGTCATGTCGCATCAGTATCAAATCACGTTCATTGGCCGCTGCAATACCATTCACAACAGGGTCAACACACAGCACAAATCATGCAAAAATTACATTAAAACTATTCATCCTATATAAATTTCTTTGTCTAGCTTTGTAAAGTGAGAAGAACAAATACTTTTTTTTTTTATTTTGCTTTTGAGAGCAGGGACAACGACAAAAAACAGGAACTAGACATTTTTGTTGGAGTAAGTTGTGTTTTGATTTGAGTTTAAGTCTAATCCGGAGTTAATGATAAGATATCATTATTTATTTTCTAAACATCCTATTTTAAAAAAAAAAAAGGTGTCTTAAAAACATTTTTCCTCTGTTTCACTTGGGAAAGTTCAATCAATGTTTTCATGGGACAGAAAAGAGAATGGCTATAAGTTCAATCAATGTTTTCATGGGACAGAAAAGAGAATGGCTATAAGTTCAATCAATGTTTTCGTGGGACAGAAAAAAGAATGACTATAAGTTCAATCAATGTTTTTATGGGACAGAAAAGAAAATGGCTATTAGTTCAGGAAAACAAAAAGATAATCTTGACTCCAAGTGAAAATACAGCAATGCTGGGAAGAACCAGCTGTCATAGAAAATAAATGTTAAACCAACCGTAAGCCAATCTTTTAGCCAAATAGTTAGACAGTGTGTCAATCGGAGTTCCTTTTTTGTCTATCGGATCATCATCAACCAATCCAAGTCTGGAAGTTACAACAATAACAAATGGAAGAAAGCAAATTTATTGAAAAATACCAAAACATTGAAAAAAAAATTTGTTACAATTATTTTTTAACTTTACTTTATCAAAAAGCTTATTTTTTATGAATACAACTGTCAACTAAATTACGGTATATAAGTAGGAAGTGACTATAATAATTAACTTTTACTAGACTAGATCTAGTTATAATTATTTGAATTGGCCATCCAAACATTGTGTCTATAATCATTTTAAAATTTCAAAACTTTTCATTAAATTTATAAAAAATTCACAAACCAACTTTCAGTGTCATGTGTAAAACTTCTTAATGTTTAGTGCTAGTGTCTGTAGTTAGTCCAAATATATTCTGTAAGTACTTGTTTAACCATTTCCCCACTATAGTCGCCGCGCGTCGCCTCTACTGGCAGACAACTATAGTCGCCGCGCGTCGCCGATTTCGGGTTGTTTCGTTGCCGACAGTACTGCTAGTTTTTAATTGCCTTATAAACTCTTTTTAAACTCTGACCTAGAAGAGCGATAGTGACGCTATTTTTACATGTTTGTTTGGTATTTTTAGCTCGATCGATAATATTTGAGTGAATTTTTTAAAATAATGCATTTTTAACGCTAGTTCTACGAAAATTGAAGGTATTTCGGCAATATTTAGAGAAGCATTAGGCTAGGCTTGTGAGGAAAAGGCTGTATTATTTTGATAATGCTAATATAATAGTGATATTGAAAGCATTGTAGAAGTTGAATAGGCTTTGATTTGAATAGGATTATTTGAGTCCGATACGAAAAATTAAAAATTTCTTGACAAACTATCGGAACCTATTGATGTATACTCAGTGATTTTTATTATTTTCCTTTTTATTTATTAGTTAATCGTCATCTCTTCTGGTTTGAATTAAATTTTATATTTTTATATTTTAACTGTGAAGAATTTAATTCAGTTGCTTGGATAGTTCTTTTACAGTGAATTTTTAAATAATTTTTTTTTTCCCATTTTTGTTCAATAAACGGAGTTATGCAACTTGGCTTAGGGATAGGGGAGTTATAGGCTGGAAAATGCTTAGGGCTGAAATGTGACCCGTTCCCACAAAAGGAGACATAAGTGGTTTTTTCAACATTTTAAGTTATATATATCGTTTGAAAGGGCATTGAATAAGCTTTATTTTAATACTAAATTTATTATTATACGTCAATATTTCATTTTTCTATGACACTTACTATCACTTAGAACTAGTCAGACAAAAAAACAAGAGTTTCGAGAAAAGGCGTTTTAAAGTTAATGCATTTGAAAATGTCTGAACTCTATAGCAACCAGATTCGTAATATCTATATTTACATACCAATCGAAAGGGCATTCAATTATCTTTTTAGTTGTGTATATACGATATTATTTTATAATAAAACTGAACAAAAAATAATAAAAATCACATCGCTCAAAGAATTTAACAGTGAAGCTATGTCGCTCTCCATTGTGTGAAATTTTCATAATATCGAAAACGGAAAGCCTAATTCTTTACCGCATTGTATCCCACTAGCCAATCAGCGAATTTGTATTGGAAAAATATGGTATCGTAACCAATGATCAATTTATAAACCAATTTTCATTGGATAGAAAGAAAGGAATTGTTTATCCCAAACTTCAGGCTTAAATATTTTCTGATTGGTTTCTATAAATAAATAGTGATCACAAAGAAATTTCCGAGAATCTGCCCTTTTCAATGATATATAATGTTATAGGGTTCTGTCAAGGTTAAGGTATAAAACGATAGGTTAAATAAAGTCGAATTTTAGTGACCTTATGCTAAATTATAAATCACACGTTGATCAAAATAATTAATTACAATATTTTTTTGTACAAAAAAATATAAAAAAAAATATAAATTATGATTTAGAAATGGATAACCTAGTATTTACAAAAATAAAAAAAAATTCACCTGAAAGACCCCCACAATACAAAAACGCATGTAGCACAAATTGGTATTTCCGACTTATGTCACCTTTCGTGAGAACGGGTCACAAATGGTTAAGAAACAAAAACTTGATTGGAGTTGTATTATCTTATAAGTTTGCAGACGTTCCTTCTAGAAAGAAGATTATTACGTCCACTAGGCCCAAAACTCCTGCAGGGCAACAGGGATCCGCCGGTGGCAGGGCTAGAACCCCGACTTGTCAGTTGGTTTTTGGTTGACAGTCCGGTGACCTAACCGCTGGACCACCCGGCTTATTAGCTTCTCAATATAACTACATAGACATTCACTTGTGTTTGTAGATTTAAAACTAGTATTTTTCACACTTCTTTAACAATTCAGGGAAATTCATAAACTTTTCCAAGCTAGAAAAATCAAGTCAGTTTACCCTAACTTTCAAAAACCAAATAAACCCTGTAACTGTAAAGTTGTTCAATAAATCAATTTTCTTATCCTTTAGCCAAAACTTATAGAATTAACATCTCATCTCTGTTAAGTATTATATTCTTAGAAAGTATTTGTGGCAAGTTTCAGATTTTTCAATCTTTGGAAATCAGACCAACAATAATCAATGTATAACATTCATTTTCTAATATGTACTTTGGATCTAATGGACAACATATTTCACTCAAGGGTGAATCTGAACCAAAATTTGACTGCTAAATCTGGTTACACTCACTTGACAATGACATCCAGTTTTTTCTGATCCTGGCCACATCTGTCAAAGATGAGATCTTTCAAGGAATCAGTCAGGATGTCACCAGACTTGTCAAATTTACTGCATAAATATTCTTTCTGAAAAATTCAATTATTGAATATCATATAGTTTACCTTCTACTGTCAAATTATTTAGGTCATCACAGCAAATTTAACACAAGAAATGGTTCCATATGTTCCAGAATGTAACTTTCAAATTCTAACTACCTGAATTTGGCAACTAAAACTTGTCATTACATTAACTTTTCAAAGGCCATTCCTCATAACAAATATAGCCAAGATAAAACAAGGCTGGATACTTTCTTGCTATAGATTCAGAAATATTTTTGACAAGAGACTATTCATAGATTTTGCAGAGACAATTAGTTAGGTCAATGAGAAAAGTTGAGTTTAACTTATTTATTAGTTGTCTAGATCACATTGATCATAGATTTTGCAGAGACAATTAGTTAGGTCAATGAGAAAAGTTGAGTTTAAACTTATTTATTAGTTGTCTAGATCAACCCAAATATTGACTGATACCTGGTTTTGTGTTGCATGATGGGATACAATGAAGTATTGTACATGGCAGGGAAAATAACACAATTATTAGCCCTATTTTAATGTAAGTGATACGTTTCCTCACCCAAGTTATTTCTGGTCCATTAGGGTGAAGTCTGGCATCTGGCTCAGTGCCAAATAAACCCATTATGATCAGGCTTCTAACAGCTTCTATGAAACCCTGAAAAAAGATCAATACAATATAAATAACACTGGAATATGCACAACACACAATACATAAAGCAAATAATCTGTCCAACTAGAGGTCTTTGTTGGCTATAAAGAAACATTAAGACTTAACTGTTTCATACTGATTGTATATAAACATTCCCAGTTTAAAATGAAACCTATATGTAGACCACCAGACAGGTGAAGAAAACTAAAGAAAGTTCTTATAAGCATGTGGACACACACAGGGAATAAACCTGACAAATCAATTTGTGTCTGATGATTCCTCTAAGCCAGGGGTCGGGAACCCATGGCCCGTGAGCCAGATGTGGCTCTTTTGATGGCTGCAGCTGGCTCGCAGACAAATGTTCGATTATAAAAAAAAATATTTTTTTCTACTTTTTGAACTACATATTAATTGCATATCAATATTTCATTCTACAAATGAGCTAAAGTCTACTGCAGCTCTGCATCAGAAGAATTCAGAGACATACTTATTGTACTTTTGGTGTTGAAATTACACAAAATGCACACATGTACTTGAATTTTTAGTTTTAAAATTAATGTAAGGCTCTCACAGAATTACTTTTCAAAATATGTGGTATACATGGCTCTCTCAGAAAAAAGGTTCCCGACCCCTGGTCTAAGCACTGCGTGGGCCGACTGACTACCATACCGTACTTACTTTATATCTGATGGTTCCTCTAAGCACTTTGTGGGCCGACTGAATACCATACGTACTTACTTTATATCTGATGGTTCCTCTAAGCACTTTGTGGGCCGACTGAATACCATACGTACTTACTTTATATCTGATGGTTCCTCTAAGCACTTTGTGGGCCGACTGAATACCATACGTACTTACTTTATATCTGATGGTTCCTCTAAGCACTTTGTGGGCCGACTGAATACCATACGTACTTACTTTGTATCTGATGGTTCCTCTAAGCACTTTGTGGGCCGACTGAATACCATACGTACTTACTTTATATCTGATGGTTCCTCTAAGCACTTTGTGGGCCGACTGAATACTGTACTTACTTTGTATCTGATGGTTCCTCTAAGCACTTTGTGGGCCGACTGAATACCATACGTACTTACTTTATATCTGATGGTTCCTCTAAGCACTTTGTGGGCCGACTGAATACCATACGTACTTACTTTATATCTGATGGTTCCTCTAAGCACTGTGTGGGCCGACTGGATGCCATACTCTGTTGAGTAGATTGTGGAGTCTCTGTTGGGGAAACCTTCCAAGTGGAATCCAGGCATAAAGGTCAAATCTTCTGTAGCATTCAGCAGGCCACCTTGACCTGGAATTTCTATTACCTGAACAAACACAACAAGTTTTTTTTATTTATTATTTTAAATAAGCAGAAATTTGAAAATGTGTTTTACTAATTCAGCATAATAATAATAACAATAAGAAGAGTTTAGGGGGAAGAGTCCATTGCATAGCTGTATCTATGTTGAGCAATCATCAATTGAAATAGTAATTTCAGTTTAAGGGTCATTCTGAAGTTTAAGTAAGTGTCCAAGAACTAATATTTGTATGTGGAGCAGCATTAATGAGAATAAAAAATTAATCAGCCAATTTTGACAAAATATTATTCAAGTGAGTCTTTTTTTTTGTCTACATAACATCTATGAGCAATCTGCAAGATATAGGCTTTTTTTTTAATGGCTGGTCTGTTTAAGGCCTGCCTATTATTTTTATTAGGAAAGAGGTTTCTTGTAAAGCACTATGGACAAAATTGACAAATGGAAAACCATTATTTATTTTTTTTATTTATAAATATTTATAGTATGAACTAATTATAAAATAGACGTGTTATAATGTTATGTATGAATGTATATCAAAGTTTTCTTTCTCCATAAAAAAACAGTAGATTAAAAACATTTTGCGATAAAATTATTTGAAAATTCCAAAACTTAACATTATTTACAAACCAATATATAAGGTCTACAGATATGTGTAAATTTGTTTAATGTTAACAGCTAGTACACAATAGTAGTCCTAATGTTATTTGTTTGGTACTTGTAGAGAATCAGTTTTAACATAATTTCAATGAAAAGAGCCATGATGTGTTGATAAAGACTACTTGGCAACACAGTTCATGATTTTTTTGTTTGTAATATGACCTTTTTGTGTTGCTTTCTCCATTTCTGTAAAATTCAGTAGCTTTCCCAAAATTGAAAAAAAAAAAAAGGTATTCATAAACTTTCCCATCCATGATTCATAGAACAGCTTTGACATAAAATAAAAAGCAGAGAGTAAGACAAACCTTGCCATTCTTCAAGTATTTGGCACTGGCTAAAACATTCATCAAAACTCCTTTAGGATACCAGCTGGGGACACAAAACAAACAAATGGTTAGCAGTTGAAACTAGCAAATAAATAGTTTTATGTGAAAGTAGAAAAAAACATTAAACCTTTCCCCCTTATTCAGTTGCCAACCTTCTATCCCTTCAACCCTTGAGTCAAGTCGCATAACTCTGTATATTGAAAAAAAATCAGACAGAAAATAATATTAAACAATTTACTGTAAAAAAAAACTATCAAAGCAACTGACTCCAATTCTTCAAAGTGAAAATATTTTTAAAATTTTTTAAAATTCAAACCAGTAGAGATGAAAATAAAGCAAAAAATAAAATAAATTGCTGAGCTTATGTCATTTTTTTTCGATAGTTTGTCCTGTAATTTTGATAACATATCAAACTCAAATCTTATTCAAAGCCTTTTCAACTTCTACAACGCTTAAAATAACTATATTATCTTAGCATTATCAAAATAATAAAGCATTTCCCTCATAAGCCTATCCCAATGCTTCTCTAAATATTTCCGAAATGCATCAATTTTTGTAGAGTTGGCACTAAAAATGCTTTATTCTCAATTAATTTACTAAACTTCGATCGATCGCGCTAAAACTACCAAACGTATAGCACCACTATAGCTCTCTCTTATTATGAAAGTATATATAATTATTGCCACCTGTATAAGAAACAGAAACTCGATATACAGGTATATTAATATGAATTATCTGTTAATATGAAAGCTGTGACAATGGCTATCTTATTGTGTCTAGATTTTGTCTACACTAAAAATTTACCTGAACTTGTACAGTAAAGGTGTGTCTGAGTCTTCAGGTGCTGGAATTCCTCCGCAGTAGGAGACATAGGAAGTGATCTGAGCAAGAAGATACAAACATAATGATTTCAAAGATGAACACCCTATTCTCTAATGATCTCTGTTTGGTTAAATTTAAAAAAAATAAAACAAAGAAAAAGCAACAAAGACTTCTGTCCGAGGCAGGGGTCAGCAACCTTTTGATAATAGTGTTAAAGTAGAATTTCTAATTCATTCAGCAGCAAACAGCATAATAGGCATCCTGCACCCAATTCAATTTCTTGTAGAAGATACATCAATTGCAGGGGGGAGGGCATTCGGCGATTATCATTCTGCGTCCCAAATCAGGCCAACCTTTGATTTAAAACTTTTTGGAAGTATGTCACTAGCAGTTGACCTACTTTCTAAGCCCTACAAACAAAAGTTGATTTGTGGGAAATATTAAATTTCTAATTTAACTTTGAATACGATTATATGATCCAGTGAATTAATGTAGAGAAACTGTACCTTGCCCCCTGCTCGATTGACCTCATCAAAACACTGCATGGCCAACATGTGGTCAATGCCTGGGTCAACTCCCACTTCATTCATGATTGTAATTCCTGCATCTTGAGCCCTGGCCAATAGAAACACATCGAATCAAGTTATGTCTCAGATTAGCAATTATGCTTACACTTCATCAAGACTTATTTCACTATTAAATTAGTACAGTTGAAATTGAGCAATATATTGAATACTTACGCCTGGTGTAACTCCCTCATTGCTGGACTTATGTAGCTGGCAGTCACCATGTTCTTCTTATGTTTGATGCACAGCTTAGCGACCTCAGGGTGAAATGAATAGGGCAGCAAACTGATAAATGTACATTGAAACCCTTTATAAAACTAAGTACACACAATCATAAATGTACATTGAAACCCTTCATAAAACTAAGTACAAACAATCATAAATGTACATTGAAACCCTTCATAAAACTAAGTACACACAATCATAAATGTACATTGAAACCCTTCATAAAACTAAGTACACACAATCATAAATGTACATTGAAACCCTTCATAAAACTAAGTACACACAATCATAAATGTACATTGAAACCCTTCATAAAACTAAGTACACACAATCATAAATGTACATTGAAACCATTCATAAACTAAGTACACACAACAATCATAAATGTACATTGAAACCCTTCATAAAACTAAGTACACACAATCATAAATGTACATTGAAACCCTTCATAAAACTAAGTACACACAATCATAAATGTACATTGAAACCCTTCATAAAACTAAGTACACACAATCATAAATGTACATTGAAACCCTTTATAAAACTAAGTATACACAATCATAAATGTACATTGAAACCCTTCATAAAACTAAGTATACACAATCATAAATGTACATTGAAACCCTTTATAAAACTAAGTATACACAATCATAATGTACATTGTAAACCCTTTATAAAACTAAGTATACACAATCATAAATGTACATTGAAACCCTTCATAAACTAAATATACACAATCATAAATGTACATTGAAACCCTTCATAAAACTAAGTATACACAATCATAAATGTACATTGAAACCCTTCATAAAACTAAGTATACACAATCATAAATGTACATTGAAACCCTTCATAAAACTAAGTATACACAATCATAAATGTACATTGAAACCCTTCATAAAACTAAGTATACACAATCATAAATGTACATTGAAACCCTTCATAAAACTAAGTATACACAATCATAAATGTACATTGAAACCCTTCATAAAACTAAGTATACACAATCATAAATGTACATTGAAACCCTTCATAAAACTAAGTATACACAATCATAAATGTACATTGAAACCCTTCATAAAACTAAGTATACACAATCATAAATGTACATTAAAACCCTTTATAAAACTAAGTATACACAATCATAAATGTACATTGAAACCCTTTATAAAACTAAGTACACACAATCATAAATGTACATTGAAACCCTTCATAAAACTAAGTATACACAATCATAAATGTACATTGAAACCCTTCATAAAACTAAGTATACACAATCATAAATGTACATTGAAACCCTTCATAAAACTAAGTATACACAATCATAAATGTACATTGAAACCCTTCATAAAACTAAGTATACACAATCATAAATGTACATTGAAACCCTTTATAAAACTAAGTACACACAATCATAAATGTACATTGAAACCCTTCATAAAACTAAGTACACACAATCATACAATGAAACCCTTCATAAAACTAAGTACACACAATCATAAATGTACATTGAAACCCTTTATAAAACTAAGTATACACAATCATAAATGTACATTGAAACCCTTCATAAAACTAAGTATACACAATCATAAATATACACAATATTTACCTTGGATAACACGCTTTAGACCAAGACTGTCTTACTTGTCCGTTATTAGGTCGGTTATTACTTCATTTATTTGATTTGTCCAATGTTAAGTTTTAAATCATCAATTAGTTTTATTCTTAGCCTAGAGATTATATCCGTGTTCTTAGTTGTATGTTAAATGTGCTCTGAATTTAAATTATGTTTGTTGACAGTGCTCTACAAATATTATTAATTTTTGTCAGTTTTTGTTACTCGCTTAATGTGTGACTTTACATTATTTACATATAAAGTGTTTAACATATTTAGTCAAAAGTTAACTATTTATAACAAAGTATTTGGAATATTAAAATTTGAAGAATTTTTTAAGCTTGTATAAGAAAATATCCTGGTATATGCTAACTTCAAGACTGTCTTTTCTCCTTCTCTACTGGGTGGTTGCACTGACATATACAGAAGCCCATTGGCTACCAGTGGCTGAACAATTATTTCTTTATTTGAGAACCCCCCTACCAATCAATTCACCTGATGACCAGATCATGATCTCCGAGTTGTCTCTCCAGTTCGCTATATCCAGTGTTCAGGTCCATGAGGACAGTGTCCACCCCTGGACAGAGGCGTGTTGTGTTGTCCAGTTCCTGTTGATACTGAGCAGCTGAGATACACAACAAAATTTTAAAACTTACTTTACAGGTACTGTAAGCATGAATAATAAATAAACTAATTTTTGTATAGGAACAGCAACCTGGATACAAATGTTGTAATACTAACCCACAGTGACGCATGTGTTGGCTCCCCTGGATAGATATTCTACAGCTGGGCCTGATACATAGCCTGCACCTAAAACAAGAATTCTCTCAGTTGCCTCCCTCAGTTTGGCTTTATGGGCTGATCTATTGGTTGTTTGTTAAATAAAACAAATATATTCAATGTTTGTTTAATTATTAACTTTTTAAAATAATAAATTTTCTATGTTTAAGAGATCACAATAAACAGTGCTATACAACTAAAAATATTTTTGTCATTGTTCAAATGTTTATCATTTAAATTATGGATTCACATAATCAAAAATACTTACGCCCTCTTGGCACGCAGGTGTTGAATATACTTGAAATTTGCAGTAAGCTCCCCATTACTTGTTATAACAGCCTAATGAACAAATTTATTTGGCGAAACAATATCTTACAATGATTAATTGGCTCTCAAACAAAATAATTACATTTTTTTACTCAATTAATGTGATTAATAATCAAGAGAAAAATTCTCACATTTTTAACAACAGGATTACAGTCGTATTGATCAAAGGATGTTTTGGCATTGGACTTCAACTGGAATTGAACAAATAAATCTTTATTAACATAATTTTTTATTTAAAGAAACACAATGTGGTTGCAAAAATAGTACAGAATGAATTGTTCTTAATTTCAGATGTGCACGTGTAGTGTTAGAATAGTTTTAAATGATGTTTAAAGTTTTGGTTTTAACCTTAGTGGATAAATTAAAATTGATTTACCAAAATGTGTATCAAAGCAATTATAATAAGATGGACCACTTGCTTTGATATTTCTATTTGATAACTTGAAACACTTAGTTTTGGAATTTCTGATCGCACTAAGTCCTCTAGACTTCCCGTTTAGTGATTTGCTATAATTTTCTCAATGAAAAACTAAAATTAAAAATTCTACAGTTGCATACAGCAGAAGTCTTAAGGGAAGTTTAGGAGTCATTAGACAGTGTTATTGGCTGCTTGTGAGTAAAATAACACTTAAACTCTAAAAATAGAGTAAGCGGTCCATCTCATTATAGTCTTTGATCAAAGGAATCAGCTGAAGTATATGCAATAAATTGAAGCAGTCACAACAGAGTAGCCCCCCCCCCCCACTTACCATTTCATCAATGTAAGGCAACAGAAGACTGCCAAAGTATTCAGTGGCTTCTCTAGGAATCTGTGCTGGCATGTTGTCAATGGAACAAATGAGTACACCATCACCAGCAAAACTGAAAGCACAAAACAAACAATAACAACAAAGTAGTAAAAAAAAAATCTATTTGATTCTATCAGGAATATATATAGTTCTAGAAGCTGAGCCTACACTCAGTAAGCTGACAGTAGTCTAAGAAGACTGCTAAAAGTTGTCCAATGCCTAAGGTTTATAGTTAACAAAAAAAAATTCATTTCCGTAGAAATATCATTTTTTCTACAGGAATTTCAAATAAATGAATTTCACAAATTGATCTTTGACCATCCTTCAAATGACCTTGTCTAATTAGAAAAACAACTTATATACGCCAGTGCAGCCGTATCACCACAATGAATCAATTATTTACCCATAAGGCAACAGGTTTTGTTTTATTGTGAAACACTTTACCTCTCAGTATCAACGTTCTGTTCAGCATCATACAAAGAGAATGGTCTGTCTATTGTGGTACACTCTCTCATGAACTCTATGGAACCGCCAGGGTCGGCCGAGATATCACAGATAGCAAGGAGCCGATGGGGGAGAGTCGGGCACCCGGGAGAAGACGGGAGCCAGGGGGCCACAGTTGGCTGCAGAAGGGTCTTGGCATCGGGTATGGTGATCAGGCGCGGGGCCCCAACAGCCCAATAGATGCCATTGATGATACAGGAAGCGTAGGGAGCAATCTGTCAATATAAAATGTTGTCATGTGCTGTACAATGGCCAATAGGAAAGAAGAAAGCTACCATGTGACATCATCTGTAGTAGATAACCTTGTTTGAAGGAATATGTAGTCAAATCTTATCTACTAAAAAGTTACAATTACAGTATTGCATAAATTCTCCTTTTATTTTCATATCTGCCAACAACTAAATTTTCCAAAAGCTGGGCTAATTTAAAGCACAAAAAATGTAAGAATCTTGCAGTTAAAATGGTAGATAACAAGAAAGATGACCTCTAGCCTTCAGAGTTAAGACAAATAACTGGACAATGTATTGTCCTATAAAGACAGGAAAGGGTTTGAATACTGGTGCAGGCTAGGACTTTTTCCCAGGACTTGAGGGTGCCTCTGAGTCTACCCAGCTCTGATGGGTACCTGACACTAGTTGGGGTAAAGTAAAGGCAGCTGGGTATTGTGCTGGCCACACATCCCTTCATAGGCCGTGGCCACAGAAACTGGTGAACGTTGCTTCACCAGCCCTACTGTCAGTTTGGTCCGAAGGGTACTTTACTTATAGGGATAGGAACTTGAGTAGGGACAGGGACTATATGACTAATGGCTGTATTGATCAGTTGTTAAAAATAAATGAAACGCTTGCTTTTTTTTATTATGTTTGTGTTGCATGATTGAAACTATTTTTAAAGAAAGCTTCCAAAATTAGGATGAAAATTAAGTAACTTTTAAGTTTAAAAGGTATGAAATTTTGAGAAGTTAAAAGGCAGTGTAACCCCTGATAGCCAGGGTGTGACTTATAATCGGGTCAATGACAAAATTGAAGAAAATAATGAAGAAAAGTAATCCTAAACTACGGGTGCGACTTATGCACCGGTGCAACTTTTAAGCGAGTATATACAGTATGTAATGACTAAAAATAGAACATAGCTTACATCATGACTAAAACTTGAAGCGTAGCGCTCTGGGTGTTTTTCAAACTCTTCAGGGTCAAACTTGCCACCATCTTTTCTCTTGTAATGGTCATCACGACTCACAACACAAGCGTAGAGTTTACTTGTGGCTGCACATACAAAATAAGTAATCGAAACAATTGTCTTTTAAATAGAGAGATGGGCATCTACATAGGAAAATGTTTTCTCATTTAAAAATTTGGAAATTAAGAATAAAGAACAGACCTACAACCTAATAAACGTGTAAACGTGTTAAAAAAAAAGACATCCATTGAAAACTGACTATGAAGAGCTACAGTTGTACTCACATCCTTGAACTGAAACTTTTGGTAAGTGCTCAGGCTCTATGTATTCATGGGGCAGTTCCTGAAAGACTTCCTGTGCTCCCTACAAAATGAAGGTCAGAAAAATGTGTTAACACTTCGCCCAGCTAAAATTAATTCTAAACTACTGGGCCATACTGGCAATATGGGACTTTCGATTAGTTTTTAACATAAACTAAATAATCTTATTATTGCTTGTAAGTCCATAAGGGTGTCATTATTTCAAGGAGTAGTTTGTCACAAATTTTCAGCCGTATCCACCAAGCCTAAACAACATGAACATCAGCTTATCTAGAGTAGGTTAACTTCTGTAGATCTGAACTCTGTTAGCTGTTCATTGAGCAGTGGTACAATTACAACCCACAACTACACACAACATTTACGCCTATTATCTCCCCATAACATTCATACATATTATAACAGTAATTACAATAATAAATATTATAATGTGGAGATATATACAAGTTTGGTCTCATTTAGTCAGACTTTCCTACTAAAAGGTCCTTTGCCCACAGGGCTGTAGGGATCGGTTAACGGTGGGGTTAGAACCAGGTTGACTATCCGGAGTACTAACCGCAGGACCAGATGGCCTCTCACAATATCAGATTAGTAATAATTCTACATGTATAGTTCTGCCAACAAAAATAATGTAAGCTCAGAGAGTATTTAACATCGAGCAACATACAAGCAAGAACATGGATATAATTCTCTAGGCTAAATAGGATATAATGCTAAATTAATCATAATGTTACGATAACTTATATATTCCACTGATACAAACATTTCATTCAGGAAATCTATAAAATATTAACCACAAAAAGTTAAATTATATGCGTTTGATGGTCTGGCATTAGTTGGTTTGTCAATGTTTCAAGTTCAAATCAAAGTGAAAAGGGTAAACGGGGAGGATGGCTCTGTGTACATCCAGCTGTAAAGGCAACCCGATAATAGTTGGTGGCCATACCATCCTCTTGGCACATCCATTATAAAAAAACAAAAACATGAAGAACAATACTTCTTCTGGCCTGTGTATTGAAAATGGTCTCCTAGAGATACTTAAAATAATATATTTTATTGACACTTGTATCAATTGACTGATAAAATAATATATTTTATTGACACTTGTATCAATTGACTGATAAAATAATATATTTTATTGACACTTGTATCAATTGACTGATAAAATAATATATTTTATTGACACTTGTATCAATTGACTGATAAAATAATATATTTTATTGACACTTGTATCAATTGACTGATAAAATAATATATTTTATTGACACTTGTATCAATTGACTGATAAAATAATATATTTTATTGACACTTGTATCAATTGACTGATAAAATAATATATTTTATTGACACTTGTATCAATTGACTGATAAAATAATATATTTTATTGACATTTGTATCAATTGACTGATAAATATAGTTCTTGTACCTGTGAAACATTCCCTGAACCTGTGAAGACAAAGGTGAGCGGTCCGATAGACTTTGGCATGCGCCCCAGAGCTATTTCATATCCAGCATCACGAACAGCCTGTCTGGCCATTTCAGTGTTTCTGTAGTTGTGGCTGGGACCAATGTGCTGAAATCAACAAAATATATCACACAATATATTATACAATTTGCCGGTAAATGTTATAAATTATACAGGTATATTTTTTACATGGACATAAATTCAATAAAAACCTAAGCAATATACATTCATACATTACAATCCTCTTACATTATGAACACTGTTAACATTTGAACAAAATATGCAGATAAATTAAATATTTCTCACTGAGAAATAATTCTTTTTTACTGAGGAATTTTTTCTTTTATTTTGTTCAAATATTTTAGATATTAAGTTTAATGAAACCGTAATTCTATAAATAAAACAAAAAACACATAATTTACTCACCATAAAAGGTGTGTGGTGACCCAAGGCTAGTAGCCTGAGACCCATACCATGAAGAATGTTTATCATCCCAGATACACCAGCATATTTGCCGAAAGCAACAACTCTGGCTCCCTTATCGTCAACCATCTTCTCATAGTCAATTAGTCGAATGTGCTGAGGGACAAATAGTCAGGAATACATAACAGAAGATAGATGGTTATACATTTGTTGAAGCACTATACTTTATATTAACTAATACATTTATTTTACAATTTCTATATCTTGCCAACTGGCAAATTAAATATGGGAAATTTGTTTTAGAAAAAAAATCAAACCTTTTCTAAGATTGCATCAAGTAGAGGCATATTATCCTCTTGGGCCTTTATGGTATGGGAGAAAAAGGCATATGTCTTTTCCCGCATCAGAGAGTCGACGGGGACCACTTTCACACCTATAATCAGTGATGCTTCTGACATGTCTTCTTGGATGATAGCTCCCACATCAGCGTATTCCTGTTTAGAACAAACGTTGGGTGTCTATCAATCTTACACTAAATGCAATCACATTCTAAATTACAATGGGCACATTTAATATATCTGCAGTTAAAAAAACTGTATTGAGTCTCTACAAAAACTAAATGATTAATAGACAAAGTCTGATTTTCTTATACAAAAAGTGATAAAATACCAAAATGATAATTGATTTTTTAAAAAGCTTTTTTGCACATGAAAAATCTTTAATATCATAGTAAAAAGTAAATTAAAGTATTCCATGGGACCAATTTGATCCATAGCAGCATTCACAAGTTTCTGTAGCCACAGCATACTAAGACATTGTGTGACCAGCACAATGCCCAGTAGCCTGTACTTTTCCTTAACTAATGTCAGATACCCATCAGAGATGGATAGATGCAGAGACAACAGGATTTGAACCCAGGACCTTTGGTATGCGGTCAAGTGCCCTGCTGGGCCATCAAGCCCTATCTTTAATATCATAGCATTGTTACAGCCCTTTACATGAACTTTCCTTTTTAAGTACAATGTTGTCAATGTGTTCATTATTTTTTAATTCAGATAAAATATTAAGTTGTATAAATCTAAAGGTCTTCTATTATAATGAAGTATGTGTGTAGGCCTGCTCATATAAAACGTCACAAAACAATATCAGACACAACACTAGCAGACTGGCACCTAAACTTACAGGTATCTTTAACTTTAATCAATACCTAAATTACTTTCATGACACTTACTTTCATGCTGTAAGCTCTTCTGTCCGACGGCTGTACTATAACTTTTACTCCAGATTTGATCAGCTTGCGTACTTGTAGGGGTGACAACGGGGCTCTCCTTTCCCACACGTTGACAGTTTCTCTGCGGATGGCCATAATTGTCTGTGAATTGTCGCTAGAGAACCTAAACTGGGCTGCAAACACTGCCGGGCTGTTTCTGGCACATTGTCTGGCATGGTAAAGATTTTGCAACAAGGATTTGCTGTAACTGGTTCTAACACACCAAGCCATATCAATGAATTATAGAACCGGTGTAGTCTGAAAAAAATCTTGAAAATTTTGAGTTTGTTTGTTGGTTTCCTTGTTCTGTAAAAGTTAAAAGACAAAAATTAATAATTAATGACATATTATTAACCAAGTAAAAAATGAAAAATAGTGCATTTACTATGATTTACTGACTTTGTCAATGTAACAAAACTAACATAGCCTATATACTATATAGGCTAGTTTTCAAATGGTGCCTAAACAGTGAAAAAGACTTTAAATATATAAATGCACCCTATATAATATATAATTTAGAACATTTATAACAGACCAAGCTAAGCTATATGAAGAAATTATTAAAGAAATATAGAACATTGAAAAAAACTGGTCACCACATGAAGACATTTAGGTCTAAACATTAGTCTTCATTAGACTAGACTGACTAGACTAACTTTTTAATGTTATGATATCCAACACAGCAAAAGTAGGTCTTTATTGGACACTAATCATACTAATGATAAAGGACTCAAGTCTCATACTGCCTCATACAGTTATACTCATGCAAGTTAACAGTTCAACCTCTAGCCTACTAATCAGCTGGGTCTGGTTAAAAAGGGGAAAACAAAAAAAAAAAGCCTAGCACAAAGACGCAATAACCTTTATTGAAAAAAGATAACAATATCAGTTATTTTGACGGTTTGTTTATAGCTACATATCAGGCATTTAGTAAATAGGTTGTTTTGTGTTGTTGTTGTTTTTTTAAATATATTTATAACCGCGAAAGAGCTCCATGTATTCAATGAATGTGTCGTGTGTTTCTACTTTCTTTCCAAAAAAAAAAAAGGTCACGTTGTTTTGACCGTAGCCGTAAACCTTTTACTTTTAGACTTTAGCCTTTAATTGTCGTGTTCAGGTAAATTAAAATGAGGTCGGCTTTCGTTAAGCGGCACCATAACATAATCATCAGTAGATGAGTGGTTAAATTGAATATGTGGGTACATGTTCAGCTATCTAGAATTAATGTACGAATTTATTGTTGTTCCTGTACGTACAGAATTAGGGTGAAGGTCAACGGGTCAGTCCAGTAATAATTTTGTAAAAGTGTTTACTATGGATGTAAAAAAAAATTTCATAGATAACTTTTATATGATTACCTATAATATACTAGCACAAAAGCTTAGTCGTTGCTTTCAAGTTTGACGGGAAACAATAATAACAACCATCTCTGCTGTCCCTGTCCCTGTCCAAATCATCAAAACGGGCTGTGCTCGTAGACGTGCTACATTAAAGTCCTAATGTTGTTACACACCAAGACAATGTTGCCAGTTTTTCTTACACGGAAATGTTAAAACTAAGATCGACAATTCACCAGCTAATTTGGACAAATTCTTCCAGGTTTTAAGTCAAAAAGTACTTTATTTTATGAAAATTTCAAATATATTCGCATTGGTGTCCATTTAGTCACTAGTCAAAATATAAGACTAGGCTAAAACCACGAATAAGTGTAGGACTCAATAGTCTTCTGTATAGAAGGATAGCGTTGATATGATAAATAAGATATCCAGTCAAGTCGATCTTAAAATTAAAAGCTATTTCAATTGTTTATACCTTTTTTTAGATTTCCTTTATTTCCTAAACATATTTTTATGTTTTTATACTCAGGCCTAAAAACAACAACAAATGCGATAAAATAAAAAGATATCGAAATTACGACGAAAAGTAGCCCAAACTCGCTTATTATCAGCTATCTATTATCTAGCTTGGCAATACTGTTACACACTTCACTCTTAGCCAATCACCGTTGAAAGAAAGAATTAGACTAACCAATAAAATGCAATATCTTAGGACACACCTTCTTGCTAAATTCGGCATCAAAAGTATGTCAACACAATAATTTATGCATGGACCCCAGCGCGAAATGAAATATTATTTCATCATCATCGACATAGGCTACTGTTTTTCCGGACTAAGAACTGAGACCATGGTGGGCAGGACCCATTGTGCGATTTTGTAATATATCCAATTAATAATCCAAATAATAAATCAGGCTTTTGCAGCCATGTCATGATTTCAAAAACTATTTTTTAAATCATCAAAATTTGAAACGTTCATTGATATTATTATATCTGAAATTTCGAAAGAAAAAAAAATAAGGGGGGGGGGAATAGGTCACCGATACCATTTTTATTATGAGTTGGCTTTTCTGGGCTTTCTTTGGGAGCTCAACTTGGCTTTTCTGGGCTTTCTTTAGGCTAGCTCAACTTGGCTTTTCTGGGCTTTCTTTAGGAGCTCAACTTGGCTTTTCTGGGCTTTCTTTAGGAGCTCAACTTGGCTTTTCTGGGCTTTCTTTAGGAGCTCAACTTGGCTTTTCTGGGCTTTCTTTAGGAGCTCAACTTGGCTTTTCTGATATTTTAGAGCAGTATCACAGTCAAGTCACTGGTTGTAATGACATGAACTGCGCCATATGGCTGTCAGTTGCTCATAATACGTACATAATTATATTCAAAGGAAACAACACGATCCACACCCGTCCCCAAATGCCAAATCCCATCGTGTGTGTCCACCAATTTTTGGACCAAACTTTAATAATTTTTTTTACAAAAAATGGCAGTTTAACTCCACCGTGAATTCGGAAATCACAAGTTTCTATATTTTGTATGACTCTGATCGGCATTTAAAAAGAAAGGGATTTACAATTTAGTCTATATTCTATATGAATGTTAAGGCTCTGGGCGTATAAATAAAGACAGCACTTAACACTGTAATATAGTCTACATACAACGAAACAGAGATGCCATTTCAAATGCAAGTCATTGGGCTATTTATAAATTGTACAAATTAAATAAACAACAAAAAATAAAAAATGGCTGCTTCATTTACACATCTAGCCCTTCTTGTCGTTTATTTTTCACTACAAGGTGAGCGTTTATTAATTTTAGTGCATAGATTACCACAAAATCTTTTTAACCGATACTGTTTATTTGTAATATATAATAATTTTTAATTAATCAGTGCTGACACCTGTTACAATATCTAAGTTATATCTGTCGTGCGTAGGCTACTATATTATTATACTAGATAGATCTATATATTTATATAGGCAGTATAATGAGTATACTGAGTATAGAGTATCCGATCCGATGACGATTAGCCTAGCTAATCTTACACTACATTATGATTACGCTCTTACAGTTAAAGTAAGAGCAGTTAAAGTAACGGCGGTAGTTAAAGTTTACAATAAATTATTTAACTTAAATTATAGGCGCAATGCTTTGTTAAGCTATAATATTATAACTAAATTAAAATATTATAAATAGGATAGGCCTATAGTTTTATTAAACAGTTGTGTTGTTTGTCCCTCATTTCCGAGGATGACTAGACTAGATATATTATATAGTATAGGCTTATAATGGGGCCTATACACTATACGTCTGCCAGTCTCATTATGGCCTATTAGGTGGCCTATCGCCTATCAGTCCTATGTCAGGCGATGTCTGTGGATCCTGAAAGTAGGCCTACTGAAAGTTCTATTGAATTGGGGTCTGGCAGCGCAATCCAGGTCTGCTTGGAGGCTTGGCTTTTCCATCTGCTTGTTTTTGTTCGGTTCTGGAGATCCTGTTGTTTTCCGCCAACAGTAACATTACTAACATCGGACATTATAGTTAAAGTTTATAGAAACTGCTATATAATATATAGGTATAGGCATAGGCATATGGCATAGATAGGAGTTATAGTCTATTTATGCTCATATATTAGACGAATTAATTGATTGAACCTATGATTATATTTAATTAAAATATTATTTTGCCTACCTAATCTTAATTTCAATTGGCTTTTTTATTTTTTGTCTAGTCGAGTTGTGGAAAAAATTAATCTATATGAAAAAATGTATCCTATCAATATTTATACTCTAGCCCAGAGGGTCGGCAACCTTTTTATTATAGAAATAGTGTGCCAAAGTAGGATTTCTACAACAACAAAAAACATCATGGCATAAAACTTAAAATATTACATAACATATTAGCTGGAGTACAGTAAGTTAGACCTATATACAGAGTAAGCTAGACCTTTATACAGAGTAAATTAGATCTATATACAGAGTAAGTTAGACCTAAATACAGAGTAAGTTAGACCTATATACAGAGTAAGCTAGACCTTTATACAGAGTAAATTAGATCTATATACAGAGTAAGTTAGACCTAAATACAGAGTAAGTTAGACCTATATACAGAGTAAGCTAGACCTTTATACAGAGTAAATTAGATCTATATACAGAGTAAGTTAGACCTAAATACAGAGTAAGTTAGACCTATATACCATCAAAATAGAACATAATGTATCTTCTGTCTGAAACTTATTAAGTAAAAAACACTAGACCTAGAAAGAATTTAGATCAAATCTTTTCACTTGTTTTTATTTTTATAATGAGCTATGGCTACAGAAAAACACAAAGTACCATGACAATGTACCCTAACAATCAATAAGCTATATGGGGTCTATATACATTTATAATGAGCTATGGCTACAGAAAAAATTAACACAAAGTACCATGACAATGTACCATAACAATCAATAAGCTATATGGGGTCTATATACATTTATAATGAGCTATGGCTACAGAAAAAATTAACACAAAGTACCATGACAATGTACCATAACAATCAATAAGCTATATGGGGTCTATATACATTTATAATGAGCTATGGCTACAGAAAAAATTAACACAAAGTACCATGACAATGTACCATAACAATCAATAAGCTATATGGGGTCTATATACATTTATAATGAGCTATGGCTACAGAAAAAATTAACACAAAGTACCATGACAATGTACCATAACAATCAATAAGCTATATGGGGTCTATATACATTTATAATGAGCTATGGCTACAGAAAAAATTAACACAAAGTACCATGACAATGTACCATAACAATCAATAAGCTATATGGGGTCTATATACATTTATAATGAGCTATGGCTACAGAAAAAATTAACACAAAGTACCATGACAATGTACCATAACAATCAATAAGCTATATGGGGTCTATATACATTTATAATGAGCTATGGCTACAGAAAAAATTAACACAAAGTACCATGACAATGTACCATAACAATCAATAAGCTATATGGGGTCTATATACATTTATAATGAGCTATGGCTACAGAAAAAATTAACACAAAGTACCATGACAATGTACCATAACAATCAATAAGCTATATGGGGTCTATATACATTTAGATCTGTGTAATTGATTGATTTAAAATATATATGATATAGATATCCTTATCCCTTATGCATATAAGTACTCTTTCTTCCTGACTGGCATCCAGGCATGGAATGGGTTGCCTGAACAAACTATGAAAATCAGTAACTTAACATAATTTAAAACATTAATAGAAAGGTAGGACTAGACTCAGATCACGGTTGAGTGCAGGACGCAATAATCTACTTTATAGAAGGAGCGTCTGTAATGTATAATATAAGTTATAATATATGTTTCAGAACCTAAGAACATGCCTGTATACCTCTTTTATTTTCAAAAATCATAATTATATTAAAAAAAACACAGTAATATATCAAGCATTAAATTCTAAATTAGAAATACAACGCATTAAACCAATAGAATAATCAGACTTGAACTCCGTTTGAACTGAGAGCTGAGAGTATTAGTCCCTTATAGCCCTGGATAAGAACTCTGCCGTGCATCTGAGCACGTCTAAATCTCCGTAGAGAACAGTGGAAAGTGGGTCACCCGTCCCATCTCCTCGATCACTGACAAAGCGGGGTTAAAAAGAATAATCAGAAAGACTTAGGCCATGCAGACACATTTATAATTCCAGCTTAACATCAATTTAAAACCCAAGTCTAGAACACATACAGAAAGGATGTTAAAATCTTCTGGAACCAGTGTACATTATATGCACTTTATATGTATAAAAGATAAAAACTATTCACTGATATGATATAATTATAATGATAATTATAAGAAAATACCTTTTTTTTAATCTTTTTTTTTCTAAATATTCATTCACATCTTAGGCACAAAAAAAATTGAATGAAAGTGATTTCATGTGTCTTATTATTGTGTTAGATTTAAAAGCAGTGATGTTTTGGAAGTCTTTTAATATCTCAATTTTCTAATTCCTGTTGACTTATAATAGTGACAACAAGCTTAGCTGATCATTGCATTAGGGAGGCCCTTGGAATACGTTACACCCAGTACTGCAAGTATGGATGCTGCGGCTCACGATGCTGCTCAACACCTTTTAATCTGTGAGTACCAAGACACTAGCCAACATTGAAGAGAAATAGATAGAAAAAATATACTGAAGCACTAGTTGAAATAACATTATTGACATTATCTGTAAAGTGTTGAGACATTACTGGACATTATAGTGGTACAAAAGACATTACTTGACTGGAGGGAGTCCCTGAGTCCAGTGAGTCTACCCAGCTCTGATGGGTACCTGACATTAGTTTAGGGAAAAGTAAAGGCGGCTGGGCATTGTGGCCACACAATCCCCTAGTAAATGTGGCTATAGAAATAGGTGAACGCTGCCTCACCAACCCTTTGATCATTTTTGTCTGAAGGATACTTTACTTTTACTTACAAAGGCCTTCTTGAATAACATAATTTGGCACATCCATTCTTTTTTTTTTTTTTTCAATTTTTTACTGTATCCAAGAATGTAATGCTTGTTCTACACTGATAAACATTCAATTTTTCTTAGTCAATGCTAAGTTTCTGTTTCATGCTTTCAGTGTTGGACTTATCGTTGGGCTCTGTGTCGGAGCCGGGGTGCTAATAACGATTATTTTCATCGTCGTCTGCGTCTGCCGCAGGAGGCGCTCTTCTGGTATTGTGGTTCACACGCAGCCTGGTGTCATCGTACAACAATGTAAGAATATCAACTAGTCGTGTTTATTTAGTGTGTAATTAGGAACGCCTATTTAAAAAATACATGATGCAAGGTGCCTAGTGGCAGCATATTCAGCTGGTGCCATGAAGGTTCTGGGTTGGAATTCTGGTGATGGCTAGGATTTGTTCTTGGGATTAGAGGGCGTCTCTGAGTCTATCCAGCTCTAATGGGTACCTGACATTAGTTGAAGTAAAGTAAAGGTGGCTTAGCATTGTGCTGACCACACAATCCCCCTAGTATGCTGTGACCACAAAAACTAGTGAACGCTATTTTACCGCCACTATGATAAATTGGTCAGACAGGTACTTTACTTTATTTAAAATACAATTTTAATTTCAACTTAAAAGATAAGCTACGGTAGTTTAACCCTTCCACTACATGCTCTGTGTGTAGTGTAGTCTATGTTTCCACCAGCCGATCTTTACTTCACGTAGGCCCACCCACCCTCAAAAACGGTTACAAGGAATCTAATTTAAACACGGATATAATGATGTCTCAGGCACAGAAGTAGTTAAATGAATTCTGTAAACAGTTTTTTTTTGCAAAACTGTCATTGTTGACCCACGTATGACATGACATTGATGGAAAACTAATGCCTGTCAACTCAAGGCAAATAAATTATTGGCATAAAGAGTTTGCCTTGTTAAGTAGAAGAAGAATTGAACTGGGAGTGTTAAGTTTTCTTCACTTTTAATTAGAAGGCTGTAGATAAATTGTCAGCATTATTGTGTTGTTGTTTTTTTACTATGGAAACCAAGTAGCTATTAGTTCCATGATTTATTTATTGTTGGAACTGCAATTCATTCTGCTATATTGAACAAATTTATCTTTGTATGTTGCACTTGGTGTACACAAGTAGCTAAAGCCATTTACTGACGTATGAACCGTTTTATGATGTTTTAATTTACAGCTGGCGTCGCAACTCAGGGAGATGTCATGCACATGGGAGTACTTCAGCCCGGCGTCGTTTACCCGCCCCAGCAAGGAGGATATGCCTACACGCAGCATCCCTATGGGGCGTACCCGCAGCCCGCATACTACACCGCTCCCTACCCACCGCCGTACCCAGCCTCTGGACCAGCTTACAGCTCGCCGCCACAGCCGCCGATGGGAGAACCTTACAAAAACTGAAGAATTGTTTCACATTATTTTAAACTTAGCACTTTTTTTTACATTTTCCTGAAAGCTGTAAGTCTTCTGTCCCTCTTGCAGCATTGAATATTGTCGAACTTGAAACCAAAAACTAAAACCTTTTGAGATTCTTTGAAACAATTTCTTTTTATAAAATTTCAATTTATGCACTAAAAAAATTATGTACAAATATATATATATGTTATATATATATAAAAAGAAACCTATTGGCTTTAGAGTGAAAAGGTTATTTAAAATTGTGTGTACATGTGTACATACTTGATTCTGTTGGATGTACATGTTTTCTAGCCTAGACTAAATCTGCTCAATTCGCAGATAATTTTATATTAAACATCTATATTTTTAAATCCCTCCGAAATGGCTTCACTTTAAATTTGCCAGTCAAAATTTTGTTTTTAGTTAGGAGATATATACACTTTTAAAAGTTTTTGAAAACAGCAATTTTCTAAAGTATATTTTTCACTTTTTTAAGCTTAGAAATTTTTTGTAATTGATGTTAATATGAATAACATGTAACTTCAAACATTTCTTCTATTTCCTTATATATTGGATCTTATTATCAGTGTAACCGTCTTTTATTTTAAATTATGTATATGTCCTATTGGGCTTGCGCACACTTGCAACACAGGAGACTGTTCACTTGTTAATATCATATACATCTGGTATGTCTTTCATTTTGCTATAAAAATCAACAACAACAATGTTTCCAGTCATAATATTTTCATTTAGCACCTCAGATCTCTTTTGCTGTGGCTGAAATCTGTGTTTTAGTTAACACTTGTGACACAGTTGGCCATGAATGCTAAATTACTGTGTTTTAGTTAACACTTGTGACACAGTTGGCCATGAAATGCTAAATTACGTAGCCATGATTGTAATAAATCATCTAAATTACTCAAACAGAAGGGGCACAATGGCCAAGCGGAAGCGCATTCGACTGGCGTACCGAAGGTCCTGGTTTCGAATCCAATCTGAAGACTAGGATTCTTTCCCAGGTCTGGAGGTTGTACCTGAGTCTACCCAGCCCTGATGGGTACGTGACCTCAGTTGGGGTAAAGTAAAGGTGACTGTGCATTGTACTGGCAACACAATCACCTAGTATGCCCTGGCCACAGAAACTGGTGAACGTTGCGTCACCAGCTCTATGATCAATTTGGTTTGACGGATACTTAACTTTACTCAAACAGAGGCTTGGTTTCAATAAAACATCAAGAATTAGTGAACCAGTCAATCTAAGTTTATAAACATTAATATTCCTTTTTGGTAAACTAGTCACACAAAGTTTATTTGTTTAATAATATATATTTATATATTTCTGCACTATATTTCATATGTTTTAAGTAAATAGAATTATCTAGATCTTGAATAAGAAATAACAAGAAATATTTTTTTGTGAGCTAAAGGGCTCTGATACTATAACAAGAATGGATTAGGCCCCAAAACAATTTTCTTGATGCAAAAAGCAAACATGCTTTCACTTATGTATAAAATCATATTTTCTAAACACTGACCTGTAAATACATTTCAAGTGACTTAGACTTGTTTTATTACTATATATTTTTTACTAGTTATAAAATTTATAAATGATTTATTCTTATAACTTGCTTGAATTGTGTAAAAAACAATGTAGCTGCTGCTAGTCATACTTTGTACATGCAACTTTAAGGCTCCATCCATGGTTTTTATAGTTTTATTAGTTGGTCTCCACTTGTGACCTATTTAGTTTGTAAACAAAAGATTCATTCTTTTTGACATTTAGAAAAAAATTTTTTTTTTTTTTTACAAAGATTGCAGCTAAGAAATAATTTATTGCACTAAAGTATGAACAAAAAAATTAAGTTTGTATTTACTTCAATTATACTTATACCTCAAAAAATGTCTTTGTATTTTCCCTAATTCTGTATTTATTCTTCAGCATACCTATGCAGTACATTGTCAGTTTTCTGTCATATGTTGTTCTGTGTAGTAAAAAATATATAATTATATACATAAATAATTTCACGCCAGAATTAGCTAAAGTTAAGAATTTCTAAAAATATTCCAAAATCTACAACAATATAATGCAAAAAAACTGCCATTGCAGCAAACATCATTTTGTATGTGGACGCCTTTCAGGCAATATTTGTGACCCTCCATTGCTCTAGGATCATTTTTAGTTATTCTGTGATCCTTATAGAAAAATTTGAAGCTGAATTTAATGGTTTAAACTGTTTCAAAATTGGAGAAATACTCTTATCTATAAGGGATTTTACTTTACCAACTTTCTGAAACTTAATTTTGAGAAATTTTAAATTTTTGCTTTTACAGATGAAACAATACAGGGTGTTACTTAAAAATATTTTTTTAAAAGCTTATAACCCTAACCCTAACCCTTATAATTTGTTTTAATAACAAAAACCTACCACAGAAATGTGCAGAAATGAATAAATTATTGGAAATTATTCAAATCTTAAAATCCATATTTTTTACACGCCTACAACATATTTTTGGCTGTAGCTCAAAAGAGCTTGTGGCACAAAGCGACTCATTTCATGGTGGAGGGTCACATTTGATACTTATTTTGCAAAAATTTTGAGCACATTTAAAGTTGTTTGTTGAGTGTATGAATTCAATTGTCTGATGCTTTTAATGTTTTCTTCACTCATGCATCTACTGTAATATTAATGAAACAATTTCTTCTTCACTCATGCATCTACTGTAATATTAATGACTTACAATATTAGTTGTTGTTTTTTTATCTTCAGCTTTTTGGAAAAAAAAAATTGTTATTTCATTTGAATACTATTTAATGTTATGTCTATATATAAACAAATATGTAGAGATGTATTAGAGAGATCTATTTGCTGTAAAGACATTTTATTTTGACACATGTTTTGTACATATTTTATTGTTTACAGCTGACACGTTTCTTTTACAAAAATCTGGTCCATTTACAATTTACAGAGAATTTTTTTACATTTTTCTTAATATTACACAATTATTTTTTTTTACTACCTTACAAAAACAACTTTACTTTAATTTGACAGTAAACTGTTTTTTTTTAATAATAGATCTTTTAAAAACTGTGGCTTGAATTCAAAGTCTTTCTTCATTATACCTTGAAATGTTTAAAACACATTGTTTTTTTGTTATCTAGATATAAATATGAATACTTTAATTAACTTAACATTTCTTAAAATGTATGTCCATGTTACATATTTTCTGTTCTTCCTTTGTTACATTATCTCTGTTCTGCCTTACTTATATTTTTTCTGTTCTTCCTTTGTTACAGATTTTTACAAATGCATAATAATGTTACTAAAATAGAAATAAGTAAAGTACCCTTCGGACCAAAGTGATCATAGGGCCGGTGAAGCAGCGTTCACCAGTTTCTGTGGCCACGGCATACTAGGGGATGTGGGGCCAGCACAATGCCCAGCCGCCTTTACTTTACCCCAACTAATGTCAGGTACCCATCAGAGCTGGGTAGACTCAGGGACACCCTCAAGTCCTGGGAAAAAATCCCGGCTTCACCAGGATTTGAACCCAGGACCCTCGGATCGCCAGTCGAACGCGCTGCCGCTCGGCTACCGTGCCCCATACTAAAATAGAAATACTTAAAGATAATTTCAGAATATATTCAGTGATTAATTCCCTTTGCTAAGCCTTTTACTTGATTTTAACCATTTATTTGTTACACTTAATTGTTTATTTGGTTTTTCTTTAGTCTTTCTTCTTTCTCTGTTCTGATAGAAACTAAGACAAAATTTTCTTGGGTCATTCAGGGGACATTGATTGATCAGTCTGGCATTGGAATCTTCTGTAAATTTAAACTTGTAATTGATTTCACTGTCATGATTCAGCAACAGCTTGACTTCCTCTGCATTGAGTTGAAGCCAATATACCACAAGCTGGTAAGCAACAGCTTGATTTCCTCTGCATTGAGGATCATGATAGAGTTAAAGCCAATATACCACAAGCTGGTAATTACTATTAAATCAACTACCTGTATTTATATTCAATGTTTGGTCACATCTTTCTTGTCTGTTCATTGATTTGTTGGAATATTTTAATTTTTTTTTATTTCCTCAACACTGGGGGAGGGGGGAGGGGGGATGGAAAAGTGGCAGAGCAGCTTACTGGGTACGAATCCTGGTGGAGGCTAGGATTTATTTTCCAGGACTGGAAGATGTCCAATGAGTCTACTTATCTCTTATGGGTACCTGACATTTGTTGGGGTATAGTAAAATTGGCTGGGCATTGTGCTAGTCGTTGTGCTAATCAAACGATCCCCTAGTGCCCATAGAAACTGGTGAACGCTGCTTCACCAGCCTTATGATCAATTTGGTCCGGCGGGTACTTTACTTATGTTTACAAGTAAAGAGAATAAATCTAATAGCTTATCTTCTTTTTACACCAAGCCTCATCTGCATTGTGTAGACTTCACTAGAGTTGTATTTAATGTTGCTTTATCATGTTGTAATTGAGTTAATGTTTTTCTTTCTTTTCTCTTTTAAGACAAAATTTTTCGTGTGCAATTAATTGCGAAAAAAATTTTTTAAATAATACTTTGAAATTCTCATTGTTTTGTCAAAATTCAACTTCTCTTTCTTGGGGGGGGGGGGGGGGTATATTTAGTGTTCCTCTTTTTCTTATTACCTTAAATAATCAGAAAGGATGTCACAGCCAAGACATCAATATGTAGTCATGTAATCCTATCTGGCTAAATTGATCCATAGGGCCACTGAAGCAGCCTTTACCAGTTATTTTTGTGGCCACAGGTCAGCACTCTGCCCCAATTAATATCTTGCACCCAACAGAGCTGGGTAGACTCTGGCTCCCTCCATACCCCAGGAAAAAATATCCTAGCTCATGACTTTAAGTATGCAAGCTATCCCCGCTGCCCCAAAAAGTGTCCCATATAAGTTCTAAGCCTATAGGAATTATGAAATCAATACACTACTCATTACTAAAGTAATGAAGTATTAAAACTGGTGAAATATTTTTGAAGGCAGTTGACAATAAAGTAAGAAAATAAATTTATAATGGTATTCTTATTTATTTATTGTCAGTAAATATTGGCATTTAGAAAAGACAAGAGTAATACAAACTAAGTGAGGCAATCTTGTGTACAAATATTTGACTTATATGAGGCCATAGTTAACTTGTGATTACACATGTCTTGTTTATGTATAGCGAATACCTGTTTTTGATAAACATAAATTAACATCTAGTTCCTTAAAGGGGAGACAATTCTCAAAAGTTTTTATAAAAGTAAAATTGTTAATTACGATTCTTTTTTTGTCTTTATTATTTCAGTTATCTGGACTTGTATCTAGAACTTTTCTTTTAACAATTTCAGTGTGTTGTTTTATTTATATTTCTCTCTGCTCTCTAAATTATATACCTGTCATTTATCTTCTTCTATTCGCTTAGCTTATCATCGCTATTAATTTGTGTACTGACAAGAGAGTAAGGGTGATAATTCACTAATTTTTTTCTACATAAAAATGTTATTGTGCGTTTGTTTTTTTTTATCCTGGCCAGTTACCCGGATGTATTTCTTCAATTTCATACAATTTGTAAGGCATTTTAAACTCTTTTAATTAATCGCAGAGAGAGAGGGGGGATAAGAGTATTAAGAGGTGGAAGAAAGAGAGATGGTAAGAAGAAGAAAGTGGGAAGAGTGAAAGAGAGAGTGTAGAGAGATAGAGGGAGAAAAGGAGGATAGAAATAGAAAGAAATACTCAGAGTCAGAGAGAGGGGGGTAGAGAGTATGGGGAAAGCTAGAAGAAGAGATAGAGGGAGAGAGAGAGAGACATTAGGAATAGGAATCAATAGCAGATTCTTTACTAAATTCCAACCAACGATAAGAAAGTTGATAAGCGTAGGACGCAATAATCTTCTGTATAGAAGGAGCGTATGTAACATATAACTGAATATAAAATAAATTAATAATTAATGCCCCCTTTGAATTCAATGAAGAATAGCACTGAGATAAAATAAATGTGTACTTTTTCAAAGATAAAAACATTCGTTTCTAAATATAGACACAGTGTCAGCTGACAAAATACACTGCTTAAAACAACACAGCCTGGGACAGTTAGGCTAAATGACACACCAAAAAGCCACTGTTGCGTGTCCTGTTAAGCCCCACCCATCTGCACGATCTCTATTATACCTATTATGTTCTTCAGCCAATTTGACCTCATTTCAGGTCGGAATATAAAATTACCGCGTAGGCCTAATCATCCTCTGTTGTTTTCCGTTACCGGATTAAACCCATAAAAAATGAAAAGGAACACACAAAAAAAAAAACACATAGGGCCTGCACATCCTACTTGTGACTTGTAATGTTTGACAATTTACAATTTTTAACGAATTTTTTTTTTCACGTATAGGCGCCCCTTTTTATATGTCTAGCTTTAGATATAGACCATACTCTTATCTTATATGTTATAGACCTCCTTTTATACATTCATTAGCCCATTGCGTCCTACGCTAACCCGTGGTTTGAGCCTTATTAAAGTCTTGCATTTCTTTTAGTATTTTAAACGATGCAAATAAGTTATTAGTGGGCGTGTTTCTGGTTTGCTCAGGTAACCCATTCCATACCCGGATGCCACTCGGGAAGAAAAAGAACTTATATGCTTTTGTTTTCACACTTGGGATAAGAAAAATGTTTTTATCATTAGACTTTTGAGCATTGTGATATTTTTTTTTTTTAAGTTAGGCTACAATTAAATGCTGTATGTCAAAAGTTTATGCAATAGTAGGCTATTATTATTCATTACTAATTTGCTTAAGTCTTTGGCCTTATCTTATCGTTAGTGTTTCGAATCTACTTCTTCTTCATATTATCGTGGAGACCCTATTGAGACCGAGGAAAGAGTCCACAATTTAACTACATATACATTTTTTAAACATCGCAAACAAGAACTACAAACAGATGACAGAGTTTGACTTTAGGTAGGCCTATTTAGTCCAGCCCTTCAGTA
The DNA here is from genome assembly GCA_949126835.1 of Anisus vortex. NCBI lineage: Eukaryota > Metazoa > Mollusca > Gastropoda > Planorbidae > Anisus > Anisus vortex. The sequence continues at coordinate 1,112,779 of OX421496.1, forward strand.
AAGATTTGAAAGCCGACACAGAAGGGGCAGTTATGTTTATGGAGGCCTGGTCCAATGTGTTCCACAGTCTAATGGCTGACGAAAAAAATATATTTGTAGACGTCGGTGCGCACGTGTGGTAGCGTACATGCAGTTTGAGCTGATGACCACGGGTAGAGCTGGTCACCTGTTAGATGTGACCTGGCTGTATGGACATTTTTAACGTGGCGGTTCATTATCTTGTACATAATGGTGACCTTGTTTACCGCTCTGCGGTGTTATAGGGGCTCGAGTTGGAGTTTGGCCACCAAAGCAAAGGCGCTAGTTTTAAGGCCGTAGTAAAAACTAAACTTAAATTGGATTTAATCTGGATTCCATTCAGAGCTGAACGATAGCCTCAATTCGAATCTGGATTCCATTCAGAGCTGAACGATATATTTATTCTTTATTTATTCGGATTCGAACTCAATATCTTCGGAACACAAAATCAGCTTTTGTTCATAGTAGACAAGATCACGTGGCACCAATGATGAAACCAGTGTGAGAAAACCACACCACTCATAAGCCCTAGCGATTTCATAGAAGACGTCCATATAAAAAAAATATGTCAAAATGACCAAGTCCAATGTCATAGATGACACCTGGGTTCGAAGTGTATATAGGGATAACTGTAGACTACCCTGCAACTGCACTGGTCGGGCCACGGTAGGCCTACCTGTGCCAAAAGTAAAGCACCATGGGCAGGCCAAGGTTTCTATAATATAGAAATTGGTGACTTGAAAGATGCGATTAGTTGATACTTATAATAAGTAAACATAAAATTAGTTGATACTTATAATAAGTAAACATAAAATTAGTTGATACTTATAATAAGTAAACATAAAATTAGTTGATACTTATACTAAGTAAACATAAAATTAGTTGATACTTATAATAACTAAACATAAAATTAGTTGATACCAGGTTGATACTTATAATAAGTAAACATAAAATTAGTTGATATTATAATAAGTAAACATAAAATTAGTTGATACTTATAATAAGTAGGCCCCTAAACATAAAATTAGATTTGAAGAATTGAAAAGAACTACAAACAAAACCAACAGCTAATGTTTAAACAGAATTCTGCTAATACAACGTAAAAAATGCGCAGGTCTACAACTTATAAGATATCATATCTTGTGTTCTTACATATTAGCGACGCTCCTTTTCAAAAAGAAGATTATTGCGTCCTAAGTTTGTCTGTGGTCTGCATTTTGATAAGTGTTCTAAATTTTATTTATATGCATTTGTTCTCGCATAACGGGTGTAATAGAAAATGCTAATTAGTTCGGGAAAACAGACTGTTATTCAAATTGCGTCAGTCTTACACATTTTCCGAGTCCACACCTTTCCCACATAAACACAGCGACTCGTGTATCCGGGTTAATCTAGATCAGTGCTTCTTAGTTTTAATTCCTACAGTTAGACCCTACTATTCAGGTCCCGTCATTTTTGTTGGTACGTTTAAATAACACTCTAAAAAATTGATATAAAGTCTCCTTTGGACGAGTACCCCAGTTTAATGAACTGGCAAAATTAGATATTAAAATTAAAGAATCTTACATGCCCTTGACATAAAAACATCGGGGTGCTCGCATACACATTTAGAGAACCCATGTTGTCTCAGTGGAGTGGTGAGACACAAGGAAATAAGGCACACACCATTCAATACGAAAAAAGGTACACGTCGCTTGAGGTAGTAGTCTAGTGGCTACATAAACAGGTAAAACCTGCAGTGACTAGAATGGCTACGCATTTGTCGCATACCGTGACGAAGTTAATTTCTTTGTTTTGTTTTCTTGTGTTAGGTAAGTCAAACTTTAAAATTGTGTCGTTGTTGATGTTGTGTTTCTTTTAATCATATTTAACGGTAAGTGGGCTAAAAATATTTATCTGTAAACTTAAGGTTTTATTATAGGCCTACTTATAGAACGTATATATACTTATGCGTCTTAGGGTTATAGTTATAACTATAGGTATAAAGGCCTGAGCAACGTATACCCGTAGGCCTACATATGACACATAAATAGGCCTACCACAAGTGTTGTTTTAGTGATACAACCTTTAATAGTAAATTATAACTTAGACTATGCTATTGGATATGGACATTTTTATCTAGGCCTATCTATATCAACTTTCTGTCTAATTTCTATCTATCTATATATCCATTTATGTAGGTCTATCTATCATTCTATCTATCTAATCTAATTAATCTGACTGCCGATCTGTAAATCTATGTCTTTGTTAATCTACTTTTTTCTGTGTCGATCTGTCATTCCTTCCAGCTGACTGTTCAACCCTCTCTCTCTTCTCCCTCTCTCCTCCCCCTCTCTCCTCCCCCCTCTCTCCCCCCCCTCTCTCTCTCTCTTCCCCCCTCTCTCTCTCTTTCTCTCTCTCTTCTATCTTTCATTGTAAAGGCTAGATATTTTCCTGGGTCTGGAGGATGCCACTAAGTTTACCCAACTCTGACATTGGTTGAGAGAAAAATAACGGTGGCTGCAGCATTGTTCTACCAACACAATCCCTTTCTATGTCGTGGTCACAGAAAGTTGTGAACGCTTGTTCGCTTGCCCTATAGGCCTGAAAATGGTCTGAAAGAGAAACATTTCTTGCCAGTCTATTTGATCAGTTAGTCTATTAAAAGTCTATTTAATCAGTTAGTCTATTATCTGTTTCCTCCATCATTTTGAGGTTTGTGTGCCGACGTGTTTTGCGCCAGTTGGCCCGTGGACTCCGACTTCAGCCTGCTTTTCTTTCTGGATGTGCTTCCATAGCCTTTGATCAACCAAGATCGTCTGCAAGGCAGCAGTTGATTTATTTTTGGAGTTTTCTCTCCTAGATGATTGCTATCCCTAGCTAACGGCCTCATCTGTCCGGGTTGAGAGTTTGAGCGCTCTATGTTCGCTTTTTGCAGTCATTTCCTTGGATTTATAAGGCATTTTTTAAAGAGTATCCTTACCACGGGATACCCCACCTCACCCTCCAGCAAACCAGTTGGTCCGCGGCCGCTTATTCAGTATTCACGGCTAACCCTTATATCTAAAGGTCATTCCCCTATCCGCCACCTGGGGACGCGCTTGGTAGGAGATGATAGCTCCCTCAAGCTGGATGTCAGGAAAAATTCCAACTGTCTGGAAAAAAGCTATTATGATCCCTATACTAAAGCATGGTAAACCAAGAAACCAAGTTGACAGCTACCGCCCAATAAGTTTAACCAGTTGCGTCTGCAAACTAATGGAAAGAATGGTCAACAATAGGCTCACATGGCTTCTTGAATCTGAAAATATACTAGCAGATGAACAGGCAGGTTTCAGAAAATGTCGATCAACAGAAGACCAAATAGCTTTTATAGCCCAAGAAATAGAAGATGGCTTCCAGGAAAAGAAACCAACGATCATCGTCTGGGTCGACCTAGAAAAAGCATTCGATAAGGTCTGGAAAGAAGGTCTAATCCTAAAGCTAATAAACAACCATATATCCCACAAAATGTTAAACTGGATTACAGAATACCTAACAAATCGAAAAGCTATAGTCAACTTGCAAGGAAAAAGGAGCAACATAGCAACAATACAAAATGGAGTTCCCCAGGGAGGTGTACTGTCACCCACACTATTTCTCATTTTCATAAATGACCTAATTCAACATATTCCTAGAAAAGTAAAAAGCAGCTTGTACGCCGACGATCTTGCTTTAATAAGCACAGAAGAATATATAGGCACCTCAAAATTTAGGCTACAAGATGCACTAAACAACCTCAACCTATGGTCCAAAGAATGGGGAATGACCATAAACTCAAAAAAGACTACATACTTAATTTTCTCTCTATCTACTAAAGTACAAAGCCTCAAACTGACCTTAGACAAAACAATCCTTGAAAAAAATGACAATCCCACATATCTAGGAGTTACGTTTGACCCAAGACTAACCTGGAAAAATCAAATAGAAAACACGCAGAAAAAGGGAATCCAAAGACTAGAGTTGATGAAAAAACTTGCTGGCTCAGACTGGGGTGCAAATCACTCTATCTTGAAAAAAACATACACCAGCTATATAAGGCCTACCCTAGAATATGGAGCCACAGTGTGGGGATCGGCAGCCCAATCAAACCTCAGAAAAATAGACAAAGTTCAAAACCTAGGACTTCGAATCATAACAGGAGCAATGAAAACTACCCCGATCAGAGCGATGGAGGATGCAACTAACCTAAGCTCTATGGAAACTAGACGAGAAACCAAAATCCTTACTCACTTCACCAAGTTAGAAGCATCAGGTCATCACCCTCTAAAACCCAAGCTACTCAAAACCTCCTCAACAAAAAGGCTTCAAAGATCCAACTTTATACAAGAAGCCAAACATCTAAAAAGTAAATATAAAATAGAAAACATTGCAATTGAACCTACCCAACCCCACAGCCACTTCCCCCCTTGGGACCCAAGCCCTACTCTAAAAATCAGAGACGAACTAAGCAACATAGGGAAAAAATCTGACTACACACCCGAAATACTAAAAGAAGCAGTCAACAACCTCATTAGAGAACAATAACCCCAAAATGCATGGACCAGAGTGTATACTGACGACTCAACTGGAAAAGATTTGAAAAATGGAGGTGCCGGCATTTTCATAGAGTGGCCAAATGGAGAACTCCTAGAAAAAGCCACTGTCACAGGTAGCCTCTCAGATAGCACTAGAGCAGAAAGAAAAGCAATTGAGCTTGCTGCAAATATACTAACAAGCCACACTCAATCCCCCAACAGCCGGATTGTCATCTTCACTGATGCCAAAACAGTACTCCAGTCTCTAAAAAACCCAAATGCCCGATCAACCAGTCACTCAGTACAGAACTTTTAAAACTGAGCAAAATAACTAAAGAACTGGTTCTCCAATGGATCCCTGGGCATATACAAAATGAAGGAAATGACACTGCCGACACCTTAGCTAAAGCCGGGGGCAGACAAAACCAGACAGACCCATCTCTACACCCCGAAGAAATAAAGGCAATACTCAAAAGGAATGAATCCGAAAGATGGTCTGAGCTGCAACAAAACAACCCAAAGATTGATGCTTACTACAAACTCTCCCGCCAATTTCAACACATCATCTTCAGACTAAGGACTGGTCAAAACAGGCTAAAGCAACATATGTTCCGCAAACTACGGATCGGAGAAAGCGAAATGTGCCCCTGCGAAACAGCTCCCGAAAATGCGGAGCATGTCCTTCAGACCTGCCCTCTGTATCTTTCTACCCGGTCAGCCTTTTGGCCCCTGGGGGCTACCTTCAACGACAAACTGTTCGGTGGACTAGAGCAACTGACCGCCACGGCGCAGTTCATTACAACTATCGGACTTGTCTGAATCCTCCCAATCATAACATTTGAGAACGAAGAAGAAGAAGAAGTTAGTCTATTAAAAGTATATTTAATCAGTTAGTCTATTAAAAGTCTATTTGATCAGTTAGTCCAGGGGTCGGCAACCTTTTCCTAATGGTGTGCCAAACTAGGATTTCTAAATCATTCAGCGTGCCAACAGCCTAAAAGTCAACTTGCTCTATTATACTTAAATAAAAATTTTTTTTATAGGACAATTAATTTAACTCCATAGCAGGACCAATCCAGATGCAAAAAGACCTGTATCTGTGTTTTATCGATTATTCTAAGGCATTTGACAAACATTACAAGATCTGGACATAGATGGTAAAGACCTCAGAATAATAAGAAATATATACTGGGAGCAAGAAGCTGCCAAACGATATGAAGGGGAGTTAAGTGCATTCAAACCAATAAAGAGAGGAGTCAGGCAGGGATGTGTTTTATCACCAGACCTCTTCAACATCTACAGTGAAATAATACTCCGGAATAATGAACACCTAGACTCTAGATGGTATTAAAGTTAAAGAATATAAATCATCTGAGACAGACGACACAGTACTAATAGCAGAATCAGAAAGTATCCTGCAAACTATTCTAAATAAGGTGGTAGAAGAGAGCCAACTTAAAGGATTAACACTCAGTCTCAGTAAGACTGAAGTAATGTTAATCTCTAAGAAAACACAACCTCCAAGATGCTCTATATCCAGTGAAGGCAAAAACATCAAGCAAATCAGTTATTTTCAGTATCTAGGCTATACAATAACACAGGAAGGCCTGGAAGAATATCAGAATATGTACCAAAATGCGCATACTGAGGGGATATGTTTGGTCTGTTCTTCTATATGAGTGTGAATGTTGAACTATTGATAATGAAACAAGGAAAAGATTGGAGGCAGTAGAAATGTGGTTTCTAAGAAGGATGATGGGAATATCATGGACTGAAAAGAAATCTAATGCAGAAGTGTTGAAAACAGCATGTACCTCAAGAGAACTCATTAAAATCATTAGGAACAGACATATGCAATTCCTTAAGACACATCTATAGGAAAAATGGTATGGAAAGACTGGTTTATTGTGGGGAAAATATCTGGTAAGAAAGACATGGGAAGACGAAGGCTGACATGTAGAAAGCCTGAACAAATGGGCCACGAACAACAACATAAGTAATAATAACTTCCTCCAAATAGCTAACAAAAGAAAAGAATGGAGAGTCATGAACGCCGATGTCTGCTCCAGACCTGGCACCTAAAGAAGAAGAAGCAAGGCCAAAAGCAAAAGAGATTATTTATAGAGAAAATCGTTAAAGCGTCCTATATTTAACACAAAATTAAAGTGTTTGTGATTATCATCCTTTTTTTTTGCATTTATATCAAATACAATATATTATTACTAAGCTTTCATATTTACGTTAGCCTAATTATTGTCTAAATATTAGGCCTATAATTATTTGTTAGTCAAGATGAGGATCTAACACATGCAATTGTTACTTATATTTTGATCTCAGTTTAATTGAGAAGTCCTTTAATGTATTTAATTACTAATATAAAGTGTAACATATGCCTATAGTTAAGCAGAATGGATACGTAGTAATCATACAAAGTAGATAGGTAATGTAATGTTTGAAAATATACATATAAATTATTTAGTCATATATTATTTATGTAATTTTCAAATAGTTTTTACAATTTGATCATTTCACAGTTACAACTTGTAAGCCATTTGTGCTTTTGTAAAAGAAAAAAAAAGATTAAGCTTATATTAAACAAATTAGCTCAAATAAAACGGTTTAATGATCTCCCTTTAATTAAAAAAACGTTTCCACATTTGATTCAATAGCAATGCCAAACAACTTATTTTTTGTAATAGATATATAACAAATATTGCTGACTAATTATTATTTATTTATATAAATCAAACATTACGGTATTACAAGATGTAATTATTATAAGATTACCATAATATAGGTTAAACAGTTGTAAATAAACATTTCCTGCATTAGAGGACGTCCATTAATTGCGTCAACAATGTTTAGGCAATTTTTACCTCTCCTCCTTGTCAACAGTTGTCAAACTGTCAGAGACCCCCCCCCCCACACACACACAATAAAAACATGGTTCGTCCACGCCCTCCATATTTTTTTTGTCAAATGATAAGGTTGTAACAATATCTTTTTTTTTTTTGGTTACGATTATTAGATCTATTTTCATATAAATATTGAATGAATTTATTTTTGTTATCTTGATACAATGTTAGTTTAAGGGGAAATAATTGTGTACCAGTTGATCCTTTTTTTTTCACCGTACGTTGACTATTTCCTTTTGCATTATTGCCCTTTCCTCCCGCACTTAACATTATGGTTGCCTTCTCTGTCTCCCACCTCTCCGACCTTACACTATTTGCTACCCCCACCTTGCAATCCTGGCTACGCCACTGATACTAATACATTTTTATCTCATACAATCTTTTTCCAGAAATTTAGAAATGAAAACTTTAAAATTATGAAGTAAGCTAGATCCAAACTATATCTTTAATATGTAATTGACCTAATTTTAACGTTTCACCTATTATATTGTAGTTAGCAAATATATATTAGTTTACATATCAGAATTTGGGATGTTGAACGGGAAAATAGTCTAATTATTTCGGCCTTCATGTGGGAGGGGGATGATCACGAATTATTTGTCTGAAGTAAATAGCCTGTTTTTAAATAACCATGTTGGTTGGGCACAATACACTTTGCTTTATAGGCTACTTTAAACATTACACACATTAAGCAAACATTCATTATAGTCTCAGAGAGTGGCTATTGTTGTTGGTTTATTTGCCAATCCCAACTATTGCTTATCAAAAAACGCCAGTTTTCGGCGCGTCCTTGTGATGTACGCATTATTTGATGTACTGAGCCGTAAAAACTGAATCTCTGTCGACATGGTGTTTGTGTGTGAAGTGTGGGTGTGTCTTTGTGGCTCGAGTCACCATGTTTCGCTAAACGGCGAATGTGAGGTTTTCTAAAATCATTCGGAAACTTTGCTAACAATATTGCATTATTTCCCCCCAAACATAGATCTATATTTTAACAAAACGTAAACTTTTCTAGACCTTCTTCCCCTCCACCGCGTCAACAATTGTCAACCTTTTTCACCCCCCCCCCCACACACACAGACACATTTTGTTTACATAATTAATGGACGTCGCTATAACAACTTTTATAGTAGGGCAGCAGACCGTAACTGGTCATTGAGGGGAGGACTGTATTGTTGACAGTGGCATGACCTAGTTTTGTTTGGGCTCGGGGCATCTGAAGTGGAAAGTTAATTAGGAGGCGATAAAATAACAGTGTGTGAGAGTTGAGGGACAGTGTGTGTAATAATATCTAGGGTACAATGGAGTCGCCATATATTTTGTAATGTTCGTTGGACTGTTCTTTTTTTTATATAAAGTTATAAAGAGATTGTGTATAAGTGATACTTCAAACTATTGGACTTGTGTTGCAAAGTGTTGACGACTATTTTAATAACTATTTATGTATGTAGTAAATAAATCACAAATGTGTCCTCAATCTGGAGTTGTTACATACGTGTCAAGTGAGACGGAAAGGTTTAGGCCTAACCTGGACTCGCGTTGTCGAAATTGCTGAAAAGAAGGTTTGAACATGTGCTTTTTATACTGCCCTGCATTGCAGGAGTGGGTAGGAACGGTCTACTGTTTGCACAGAAACTATATATTGGTGGCTTGGCTATACTGTGTAGCACAAGCGTGCCGTGTTTGTCATGCGGCCTAAGAGTGTAATCTAGGTTCATATTCTAACTCTGGAGAAGTGAGTCTCAGGTCGGGATGTTGCAAGGGTGCACGAGAGCACTTTTTGTCGCAACGAATGCAGAGGAACTTTTCTTTTCTTCCAAAGACCAGATAGATAGACAGACTGAAAGATCTACAGATTTGTCTATGTTACACATTCTTCTTGGAATGGAGGAAGTCAAAGTTTAATTTATAGAATAGTTCAATCAGTTATAACCCTACGCCCCTTTTAACAGGTTTACCTAATGACACCTTTTGATCGAGCATTAATTACAAGTTATTGCTATTTGATTAAAACAGATCGAAACTATATGAAATGCGTCAACTAGGTGTTTCTGTATGATACAAAGAAAACCTTCAGAGTATTTTGTTTGTGTAAACCATAGGTTCTCAACCTTTTTCGGCTCACCGCCCCCTTTTACATTTTTTTTCCGCTCACCGCCCCTCACCCAACTTTCTTTTAGCGCCCCCCCCCTTTCCGCCCATCTGGACTATAGTTTCCGCAATTTTTTTTAGGGGAACAAGACTTTTTTTGTGATTAATTATCTTTAAAAAAAACTGAAAAGGAAACATTTTGTAAGAATTAATAGATAAAAAATTGCCTTAACAAAAGGTTTAAATAAATCAATGCGAATCGTTTGCCTGGTGTGTTGCTAGCAATTTGTCTATTTTTGTTTCAATTTTGGTTGCAAAAAGTCTTAGGTCTAAAAATCAGTAATATTTGTTATATTACAAAACAGAACTTGTAATTAAATCAAATATTGAATGTAAAAAATCAAATTTTATAGTTAAAGGGAGATAATTAGACCGTTTTATTTGAGCAAATATTTCTGTTTTTTTTCTTTTATAAAAATTAAATGGCTTACATTTATAACTTTGAAATGATTAAACTGTAAAAAGTATTTAAAAATTATATAAATATTATATGATTAAATAAATTATATGTATATTTTCACGCAATACAATAACTACCCAGTTTGGATGATTACTTATTATCTATACCGCTTTACCATAGTGTTGATTTTATCTTTAATATATAAAACACATTAAAGACATCTCAGTTAAACTGAGCTGAAAAAATATAATTAATAATAGCAGATGCTAAAGCGACAATGATCGGTCAGCATAGTTGATGGTCCGGTGAACCAACCACAGGACTAATTCAAAAACTAATAGATTCAAAAGCTGATGTGTTAAAATACATCAGGTACGTTGTACCGCCCACTTGCCCCTCACCGCCCCCAATCGCCCCCGGGGATGTCAGCGCCCCCCTAAAGCTTCTCACCGCACCCCGGGGGGCGATATCGCCCCCGTTGAGAACCTATGGTGTAAGCTATTGTTCCATCTGTCTTTATATATTTTCTAGACGTAGCTTCATCTTTACCTCCAATGATTCCTCTAATTTGTTTGTTTGTTTCCTAACAGCTAATGCCAGTTGTGAATATGGCTTCCAGAAATATAATGCATGTGAATATGGATGTTGTGGTGACTACTGCTGCCCGAGACCGCCCAATTTTATGTAAGTACTTCGAAATTTAAGTGTACTTCTTAATGTAAGTGCACCTGTAAAGGTAAGTTTACTTCTAAATGTAAGTTTACTTCTAAATGTTAGTGCACTTTTAAATGTAAATGCACTTCTAAATGTGAGCACATCAGATGTATGCACCTATAAATGTAAGCACCTATAAATGTAAGAACCTATAAATGTAAGAACCTCTAAATGTAAGTACTTCTAAATGTAAGTACTTTTAAATAAGTCAAATCACAATGACGATGTTGTTTTTAAATGTCATTTAGTGGAGTCAGTCTGTAATTTTGGTCATTTGTTAAGTCGAATCAGTGTAATAATGTGGTCATTTGGTCCAATTGATTTAGTCAAATCACAGTCATAATTTGGTCATTTGGTCCAATTGATTTAGTCAAATCACAGTCATAATTTAGTCATTTGGTCCAATTGATTTAGTCAAATCAGTCATAATTTGGTCATTTGGTCCAATTGATTTAGTCAAATCACAGTCATAATTTGGTCATTTGGTCCAATTGATTTAGTCAAATCACAGTCATAATTTGGTCCAATTGATTTAGTCAAATCACAGTCATAATTTGGTCATTTGGTCCAGTTGATTTACTTAAATCACAGTCATAATTTGGTCCAATTGATTTAGTCAAATCACAGTCATAATTTGGTCATTTGGTCCAATTGAATTAGTCAAATCACAGTCATAATTTGGTCATTTGGTCCAATTGATTTAGTCAAATCACAGTCATAATTTGGTCATTTAGTACGATGAATATTTGTATGAGTTAAATAAAGGAGTAGGGTGACTGTTTTATACTTTGGTTTGATTCATTAATCCGAAGCAATTATTTTAGTCCCTAACCACACAATACAGCATTTATATTGACCTAGTTTTCAATTGGTCAAAACTATTTTTGTGTTCCTGTCTATTTTTGTATACCTGTCTATTTTTTTGTTCCTGTCTATTTTGTGTGTTCCAGTCTATTTTTTTGTTCCAGTCTATTTTTGTGTTCCTGTCTATTTTTTTGTTCCTGTCTATTTTTGTGTTCCTGTCTATTTTTGTGTTCCTGTCTATTTTTGTGTTCCTGTCTATTTTAGTGTTCCTGTCTATTTTTGTATACCTGTCTATTTTTGTATACCTGTCTATTTTTTTTGTTCCTGTCTATTTTTGTGTTCCTGTCTATTTTTGTGTTCCTGTCTATTTTTGTGTTCCTGTCTATTTTTTGTTCCTACCTATTTTTGTGTTTTTGTTCTATTTTATTTCTGTTATTTTATTTTCACTCTACAGTGTTGGACCAATCGTAGGATCCATTGTGAGTCTTGGTGCCATCATTGCCATCATTTGCTGTTCCATCTGTTTATGTCGACGTAGAAGCAGACAGCCTGGTATTGTCATCCACAGCACGGGGGCGCCACCAGCAATAGTCTTTCAACAGAGTAAGTTTTTTTTGTATCGATCCTTTATTTCCTTTTAGTAAATTGATAATAAAGTCAATTATTCTTTTCTTTCGTGTTGTAAGTTTGTACAAAGACTAGAATAAGATGGACAGCTTGCTCTATTTTTAGAGCCCTCAATGTTGTTTCTTTTTCCTTGCACAGCCAATAACGCTGTCTTAAATGACTCCTAAGTGTAGCCTAAGATTTCCGCTGAATACAACTTTCGATTATAATCTAAATTTTCAATTGAGAAAACTAAGCCGGGAGTCTAGAGGACAGGGTGCGATTGGAAATTCCAACACAAGGAATCTATTTCTTTTTATAATCGCGACATAGTTTGACCTACTAACACATTACATAGAATTTACTTAACTTTTTCGGAGTTATCCCACCAAAAGTTAAATCAAAGGCCAAATAGTTAAAAAAAAAAAAACACATTTTAATGTTGACAGTAGCGTGTGTATTTAGAAAGCCCTTTTATCAAAGGGACAGAACTACTGATTTGTTAATAAAAATGTACTAGCCTTTAGGTTCAGGCCCCTGCATGTATATTTTCAATAAGCTGAGCCCATTTAATTATTTGACAATATAATACATGTTTGTTTGTTTATTTTTGTTAGAGAGGGTTGTACTATAACTAACACTTTATACCATTGATTATAAGGACAGCATTAGGTAATATTTCAATGCGTAGTATTTATTTTCCTCAAATATGCTCATTGATTTTGGCCATTATAAATGAAACCACTGACCCATATTTGTTATGGCTAATGATTACAGTCATGAAAAACAAACAACACCACCGCTGGTTCTAAATTTGAATCCACTGGTATAGGAAACACTTTACAATTAAACAGGACGAAATTCGCTTTGTTTTTTTATATAGTTTTGTAAAAGGTAAAGTAACTCCGTCTGACCAATTTAGTCGATATGGACTGTGAAGCAGCGTTCACCAGCTTCCGTGACTATGGCTTACTTGGGTGATTGTATGTCCAGTTCTACGCCCAGCCGCTTTTTCTTTTCTCTTACGATTGTGAGTTACCTACCAGAGTTATATAGTGTACTTTCCAGCCCCAGGAAAAAAGAATGTCCTTTCCCCGGATTCGAACCAGAGAGCTTTGGTACAGTAATCCAACCTAGACCAGACCACCAATATTATCTAATATAGTTTTATTCTATCATCAGATGCTATGTCCACACAAGGAGGCGTGGTCAACACATCAACCATGCCCCCAGGGATTGCTTATCCACCGCAGTCTTACGGAGGGTATCCATATCCAGCAGACGGCGCGCCTCAATCGCAGGGCCCGCCGGCCTATCACATGGCATCTCCCCCAAGCTACAAGGATCTGGGGTCTCTCCCCAGCTACAACAACCTGCCCCCACCGGCCTACTCAGAATTACAGTCAGAGAGCAGCTACTCAAACCAAGGGAGTGGTGGAGTTGTTAATCCAGCCTTCAAGAGTTAACACAGTGTCAAGCGTGTAGGAAAATAGAAAAACAGTGTATGCTCGTTTCCTTTTAGGACTAAAACCAATAGATCTAACACTGTGTTTTTAATGAATAAACAATGGGATTATTATATTACATTATTTTCTCATAAATAGAACAAATTCTTACGTTGAGTAATGTCATTTTTTCTCAGGATAGGACTATAACATTATATGTTCATATTATTTTCTCATGGTTATAATGAATTATTACAATAACATTGTAATATTAATTGTATGATCACCTTATTTTCTCCTGAACAGAACAATTTCATATATTTTGTAATTCTCTTTCTTCTTGGGATAGAACAATAACTTTATATATTTTACATTGTTTCCCGAGTAGTGGTAAGTTTAACACCATTTTCTGGGAAAAAAATATTTTTTGACTTTTGATTTAGATCATTGTTTTATTTTATAAGCTTTTCCCTTTTTTAAAATATTTTAAATCACAATGCAATAAGACAAGGGGGGGATAATTTGTTCCTTAAAGTTGTTCTGCGAGTTATCTCGCCTGGGAAAAAAAATCCATGAATGAATTGTAAGTTTGCATGTACACTATGTTCAATATTCAATTAGTGTGAATGGTTGCTGTAAGTTATTTAATTGTATGCATTCATTCTTTTATAATGGTCAGCTATTGTTTATTTCTAATTTGCCAAAAGGAAGTCCTCTAAATAAAATCTTCTTTTTTCAAAGTTAAACGAGGCAAACATTTATTTATTCAGATAAGCAGCAGATCTGTAACAAGTTTTCAGTTTTAAACTCAAGTTGTCAGCTAGCATGGCAGTCAGTGTCTGACACAATCACATTAAACACATTTGTAGTTGCTGTTTTTAAATCTGCTAAGTTTTTAATTAAGTTTATCTTTGCTATAATTCAGTGCTTCTAAAATCTTGTTCTGGTGACCCAGTTACTTTTTAGACTTCTACTTTGTATTATTTTTATTCGTGACCTACTAACATTAATACATTTATGACGCCTACTAGCTCAAAAGTAACAAATATGGATATTCACACAAGTTTCAAGTACTGGTACAGATATTCACACAAGTTTCATGTACAGATATTCACACAAGTTTCAAGTACAGATTCATCCAAGCTATATCTATACCTGTACTCGTGGACTGTGTGAATTAAAGAGTTCACCCCAGACCTGTACTCGTGGACTGTGTGAATTAAAGGGTTCACCCCAGACCTGTACTCGTGGACTGTGTGAATTAAAGGGTTCACCCCAGACCTGTACTCGTGGACTGTGTGAATTAAAAGGTTCACCCCAGACCTGTACTCGTGGACTGTGTGAATTAAAAGGTTCACCCCAGACCTGTACTCGTGGACTGTGTGAATTAAAAGGTTCACCCCAGACCTGTACTCGTGGACTGTGTGAATTAAAAGGTTCACCCCAGACCTGTACTCGTGGACTGTGTGAATTAAAAGGTTCACCCCAGACCTGTACTCGTGGACTGTGTGAATTAAAAGGTTCACCCCATCACCCCATCACCCCAGACTTCTAAGAATATTGTGGTATAATATTGTTTTTGCACGCACAGCCAATAGATGGTGTATGTATGTATTTTATCGAATTTGAATATATTCAATTTAAAATTCCACATGTATATCTTATATTCAAAATGTTGCATTTTTGGTCTTTCATAAAATAATTTGATTTAATATGATACCTTTATTTTACAATAAAACATAAAATTCTGAAAACAATTTGTTTCGTTTCTTGTTGATCTGATTTGTTTAGAGTTAATGTTTTTGTTTTTTCATCTTATATGTATTGCGTAATTTGGTAAAAATTAGATGATGAAATATTCTCATTATGGCGCAAGGATTTCTCTGAATTAAACACTGGGATATATCTCTTCATTCAAAACGGAATTTTTAATACAAATTAATATGAAAGCAGTTCTACTTTATGGATCGTAAACATGGAGAACTAAAGAGATAACAAGAATAATAATAATAAATAATAATAATAATACTAGTATAGCGCATATCCCGCTTAGAACAGTTCAATGCGCTGTCAAAAGTTACAGAGTACAGACAACGAATATAAGACGAAAATGTATAAATGAAAAATAATAAACTGCTTCTTGAATAGTTGCGTCTTCAGCCGAGCCGGCTTCTGAGGGTGTCGAGGCTAGGGAAGATAGTAGCAACAGAAAGAGACAGGGTAGCACAATAACAAATAATATGACTCAATTCTGGACTAAACTTTAACCAAACATAAATAACAACAATTAACACGATAGAACACTAAACAAAAACACACAGCTCATAGCATGACGCAGCTATAAATTGAAACCCACACCAAGATTCAACACAAACACGATACATCACTCAACAAAAAAAAAACCATAACAAATAAACACACACCAAGATTCAAATATAAACAAGGAGACAGGTCGACATTAAACAGTAAAAAAAAAAACTACTACTAATGCGGTTTTAAAGTGAACAGAAAGTTTTGTTTAATTGACAAATTTAATAGGATTGTTGGTGCATCAATGGAGCACGGTCAGCGTAACGAACGTTCTGGGTTTAAATCCTGGTGAAGGCCATAATTTTTTCCCTTGACTCGAGGGTGTCCCTGAGTTTACCAAGCAACATAAGCTGGGGTAAAGCTACGAATTATTTGTTTATACATAACAAATAAAGCTGTGCGACGCAATGAGAAGGGCTGAGAGACGGGAGGAATGCAAGAGGCTGATGTACATGTCATCTGTGGTGCCCCAACGGTCCAACAAACTACTGGATATGTAGGAAGGAACCAGTATCTAACTCGTACAGAAAACAAACTGTAAAAAAAAAAGTCAATAATGATGCACAGTACTAGAGTAGAATTGTTCACCAGTTTTCTTGACCACGGTATTCAAAGTGATTGTGTGGCCAGAACAATGCACAGCAGTCTTTACTTTCGTTGTCTAAGACTTTCAGCTATGCAGCCATCATTAAAGGAGAGGGGTTGGGGAATGAGGACGGTGTTTTTGGAGAGTCTTTGACTCAGAAAGCGATGCCGGAAATTTGTATAAAGCTTTTGAATGTGTAATTTAGTGCCTTATTGGTAGACGCTTTCATGAATGCAATAGTTAAATGTTCATCAAGCTCATTATGTTTAGTCACTGCTTGTTCATTTAGTAGACCCTTTGATAAACCCGCTCTTTCTGCGGTTAGTACACCGTACTCGCAACAACGGCTTAGGTCCTAACTTTGCCTCCGACCAATTTCTTCCGTTTCGGGCATAGGACGTACTAATTCTTCTGTCCAGAAGGAACGTCATGTGCATTTCGCACTACGGCTGCCAATTAAAAAACACCTTCAATTGCATATAAAAGATAGGAACTTTGGCATTCGTTTGGTCCTTCAGGATAAAAACTATATGGCTTTACGATGACGTTTGATGTGAACAGCGTTTGGCAATGTCTTAATCACTTTTGGAAAACGATAAAGTCGGTCAGGAACAATTTTACGTACACTATAAGCTGTGCTCCTCTAGTGTGTACTCCGGAAAACACGACCAGGCTAGACATGATCGTGATGGGAAGAAGCCACATACACACAAATACACATACAACTGTGCTGTCTGTGTACACACACAAACAGACACTCACACACATGTGTAAATGTCTCCACACGTGTGCAAGTGTGTAAACTTCTAGTTGACTAAATGTGCAGCGTCGGACTACCTTCATATTTACAATTTAAAACAAAGAATTACAAAATTTCCAACAGCTTTCTGTCACTAAGACTTTTCTTGAACCAATGAATGGCATAACAATCGTCAAGAAACACACAGATCTCTTCATCTAAACATTTACTTCCAAGGTTTGTGAACAAACAAAAATAGAAAAAAAAGAAAAAAACAACAAACGAACTTCGCCTCAATATAAAAAGCATCGATCAACAAAAGACAAAATTACTCGGCGGTAAATCTTAAAAAAACAACAATGACCGCAGAGGTTATACTAATAACTACTTATCGTTTACTCTTTGTCTAATAAAAAACACATCAAAAACAAGGTGTAAACCCTTTTTTGATCCCATAAATATTTTTTCTTCCGTTTGTTTCACAAACGGTGGTAATAACAGAGCAGAAAGACTAGTAACTAACTAGTAACTAGTAAACCATTGAAGCTATTGTAACTTAAAATTAAGTGGTAATAGCAAGTCGACGCAACTTGTAACCTAGATATATCAATTTATTGACTTGTAGAATACATCACTTGTAATAATGAAATAGTGTAAGTTCTACACATCTTTTCATTTTCGGAAATTATAAATGTCTGTTTACGATAGATTGTAAAGTATTCTATATCTAATTATAGTTGTGTAGAAGAATAATTGGCAGTTATCAACCTTTAATACCTTACACTTTGTGAAGAGATCACAACACACAAACAAATCGATCTTTTTGCAACTTTCTTAAATAGGCCTATGTATGTAGGCCTATAGAATTTATCTTCAAAATTTAATAGTTTTTTTCAAAAAGAATATTATATTCAGGTTAGTTTTTTTTTTCAAATTTCTTTTATCTCAAGTATATTTCCTAAACATAACTGAAACGAAATGTTTGCTAAGTTCGCAATAGGAAACCAGAGTTATGGGTCTTGGGAAGAGCAGAGTTATTTCCCTGTTTTCATTTTCTATTTCAATATCATCATCCAGTTTAATGACGTCACTGCCCTGTACATTATTCCCACCATCTCAGTTTTAGGAATTTTCGGGAACATCATGAGCATTGTGATTCTGTACCGCCACGGACTGGACAAATGTTCCAACATACTCATTTGTGGCCTTGCCGTGGCGGACAGCATGTATCTTGTAGGGATTAACAACTTCGCTCTATTTTTGTACAGCGCTGCCGACCAACACTACGGCTTCCTGTTCACAGAGGCCGTCTCTACGTTTATCTACTGTCTGTATGTTTGTTCTGTACTGCTGGAGACTGTTGGCAAGGTGGTCTCCATGATTCTACCAACCCTCATAATCACCGAACGATTTACAGCCGTATTCTTCCCGCTCCATTTCGCGCGCATTGTAACCGCTTTCCGCATTAAAGCTGCAGTGGCGCTGATGTACCCTGTGGGCCTGGCAGCTTCCATTATTTTCATCGCCCCAATGCGCTACGCATACGTGTTCGACGAGAGCCTCAATCTGACAGTCGGATACATTTTGAAATCCGACTCGTACATCACCAGCTACCAGATCTACAGCCAGGCCACACAGATCTACACAACGTTGTGTGGGCCCGTGTGTGTTGGATTTGTCATTGTCGGCTGCATCCTCATCTCCGCCAAGATTCAATTCCAGCTGCAGGTTCGAAGGAGAATGACATCCACAAGCTCTGCTAAGGTGCTTCTTTCAACACAGGCACCGCATTCCGAGATGAATCAGGCATTTGTCAGAAAAAAGCTTAACGCCAACACGCATTCCAACAAAACTACAAAAATCCTGCTTTCCGTCTGCATAGTCTACGCAGTGACCGGAAGTTTTAACTTTCTCTCTGACATGGTTTTCAACATGGAAAATTTGGGTTTTATCACAGGATTCATGATCCACAGATGTGGCATTATGTTCCTGTGTGTCAACAGTGCTGCCAATTTTATCATCTATGTTGTCTTCAACAAAAACTTTAGGAAATCATACAATGAAATCTTTCTGAATTGTATTCCAACAATTTTAAAATTGAAATTTACATCACCAGATAACAACTAGTCTAGTAGTAAAGTAATTTAAAACGTGGACTTTTTCAGGTGATTTCTGTTATTCAGAAATGTCGACAATAATAATAATAGTAATGGATATTTGTATCGTTCATTTTTTTCTGTGCTATTGAATTCAAGATAATCTGTGCGCTTGCACTCCACAAATTAGTTGCCAATGTTAAAATGGGAAAGACAATAACGATACATTCACAAAATGTTTTTATCAAATGAAGAATTTCAAGGTTTATTTTATTAGTTGAATAAAGAAAGAAGTTTTGGAGATATTAGAGACCTACAGACAAAAACTAGCAATGCAAAGTACTTATGAGTAATAATAAATGATAATTTATCTTGGAATCCATATATTATTGATGAAGTCATTGAAAAAATCTAACAGAAAATGTCCCTTGTCTTTGCATTTTGTATTTATGAAGACCAGAAGCCACAAGCCTTATTTTGAGGCTTTTATGTTGCTTTTTGTTTTGTACATCATCATGATCTGAGAATTTAAATATCATGCTATAATTTAAAACTTACAAGTCATGGTCTGTTTATGTATTATAAATCAATGTTACTAATTAGAGTATAGTCTAGTTTCATTAGTCTTTGTTCTGTGTTTCAGTGTCTGAATATAGTTAGAAATATTTTATCTATTTCCTTTATATTGTGCTGTGACTCATCGGTGTCAGTATTGAAATTATTGTCAATGAAAATAAAACTGTTGCATTATGCTCAATACTGCATTTTTATTTTCTTCTTTAACATTATTGAACTGATTACATACATTGGTAATGCACTCTAACCTGGTGTTAAGTACTGTCTTTAGAAGATTTGGTTTTGCGCTCCAGAGCTGTCTATGCATGGTTGCACTTTGAAGTCAGATTTGATTTTAGACTTATCTTTATCGTTGACAGTGTCCTGGAAAGTGCTCTGGATTTTGGAGTTCAGTTGTTCCACGTTGGCACTCGGGGGCGTGTCTGGTCCAAGTTCAGTGCTTTTTCGAGCCTGTGAATTTGTTCTGCTCGTATATGTTGAGGTGTGGATCAGACATCGTTTTCTGTGGGAACGTATTTTCTCGTCAATTGCCCAGTGAGTCTAGTATTGCATTTTGATTGGTGGTTTAAACTATGTTAAGTTATTGGTTTTCCTGGTTTGTCCAGGCAATCTTTTCTATAAAACTCAAGCAATAAGATAATTTTAATGCATTTATACTTGCATATGTCTAGCTGAGCAGTGTAATAGATCATTGCTGTGGTGTAATTCTAAGTTTTTGTAATGCTTTGGAGTATTCTTATTTTGATAAATCAAGATACAAGAACAACAACTCCAATCTTTTTTATGGTTTAAATATTTAAATTCAAGAAAGTTAAAGATACAAATATATATGAGTTCCCTACAAAAAACAAAACAAAACACGCCATTCACTCTCTAAACAAAACACAAAATTACGTCACTTCCGTATAATCGACAACGTCACACTCCAAGACATCTCACTTAGAAATAAAATAAATAAATATACAAATTAAATACTAAACAAAATACAATTTCCTAAATAAAAAAGCTCACAACATCACTATTCATATTTTTTTGTCTAAAACCGAGGAAAAGATATTATTGTTGAAACATTTTAATAATTAGTTCACATTTAGTTTGCATTTTTGTTACCATGGCCTGTTTCATGTTTACAAGCTAAACTTTGGCGTCTTTTTCAAGTGTAATTATAAAAACTATGTAACAAAGAATAACATCTAACAGGAAACATATTTTATGTACTCGTCTCGCTTGATTTTTTTAGGGGGGAGGATCTTCGATGGCGCACCTAAGGTTTGGCGCGCAGGGAACTTGTAGGCCTACATATTGCTCGTATCTTGAGCGGTTAATGTTAAAATAAATATTATAATATTTCCTACATACTCAATTCAATATGAATTTATTGTATTTTGGCTGTTGTAAATTGTTATAATTTTGGAGTTTCGTATAAGCTTAAATATTTTAAACTTGCTGTGTTGTTGATCTTGTTTCGACTAGACGTGCATACCAACGAATCGCATTTCAGCTTTTTATTTTATTTATTACCGACGCTCCTTCTATAAAGAAAATTATTGTGTCCTTCGCTCATCCATGGTCATTGTCTAGTCTTGCATCTTTATTAACTCATTCCGTGCCAATCCACGATATATTGTGGATTTGATTTTCATAGCCTATTTCGTAGCTATAGCCTATTAATTCGACTTTTTATATTATCAAACGAATGACAACTCTTTCTGCTTCCTTTTTGCTTGGTTTACTTTCGGTGTTTAAATAATAATAACGATTTTTAATCGATTTCTGTTTAAACTTTTGTACACAAATCATAGCCACGCCTACACAAAATGTTTCTAGGCCTTGGAACTTGTCAAATTTGCTATTAAAATAACTTTTATTGCTAATTATTAATTTCTATTCATCATATAATAACTTTATATCATTTAAATATGATTTTGAGGACTGTCGGTTTATTTACTAATTAAAGAATCCAACATTCGTGGTTAGGCCTAGCCTTATGTAAACTATATGGAAATGTATAGGATCGGCGTTTGCCGGCTGATACTAACATTACAAAAATGAGTATAACTCAGTAACTATATGGTATATTTTCAAAATTCAAAATGCATTCTGATCTGGAATAGATATACTTTTAGTGGTCTTAAGCCGAATAGGATATCTGCTACGCATACCATATCAAAATCTGTTAAGATCGATTTTTTTTCCTCCATTTTTTTTTAAACAAAAAATTTGATCACTAAATATAGCTAATAACGATGTAAATATTATTAAAATATTGTTTTAACTTCTACTTATTATTATTCTCTGTTTAATATATATATGTAGCCAACAATTCTTTTAACGCAATTGAGTCTTTTTATTACTTAGTGGCAGTGGCAGTGGCATATCTAGAAGGGGCGAAGGGTAGCCGCTCCTGGCACAGAAACTTGGATAGGCGTCAAACTGACACTTCATTTATCTCTAATTAATAATACCTTACCAAAAACTGAAAATTAAACTTCTTAATAGGCGCCAATGTCAACAACTTATTTACATTAGTTAAAATACTGCTGAAAGGATAAACATCTTTAATACGTCACTTAAATATTTTGGACTAAACATAAATGTCTTGAAGGTATATTTTTTTTAATATATTGGGACTGAACATAAATGTCTTGAAGGTATATTTTTTTTAATATATTTGGACTGAACATAAATGTCTTGAAGGTATATTTTTTTAAAATATATTGGGACTGAACATAAATGTCTTGAAGGTATATTTTTTTTAAATATATTTGGACTGAACATAAATGTCTTGAAGGTATATTTTTAAAAAATATATTTTGACTGAACATAAATGTCTTGAAGGTATATTTTTTAAAAATACATTTGGACTGATAAATGTTTTGAAGGTATATTTTTTAAAAATGTATTTGGACTGAACATAAATGTTTTGAAGGTATATTTTTTAAAAATATATTTGGACTGAACAAAAAAGTTTTGAAGGTATATTTTTTAAAAATATATTTGGACTGAACATAAATGTTTTGAAGGTATATTTTTAAAAAATATATTTGGACTGAACATAAATGTTTTGAAGGTATATTTTTTTAAAATATATTCTAACTTTAATAGAAACCGTGGCTACTACAATTGGCACTTAGATATCGAAATGTCTGCATTAAATAATATATATTTTAACATATTTTCAATACAAACTGTCAAACCAAATAACGAACACAGGCGTTATTGTAGATTATACTGAAAGTTTATTATCACTACAAACACATTTTGTTTATTCTCAACTATAATTATTATTCATTATATTAAAATGCGAAAAAAATCACAACATTCACTTTTAGAGAAAAAAAAAGGCTAAAATGTTTTTAAACAGAAAGCACTTTTTAAATAGAGAAATCTTCTTATCTTGTAATTAAATAAAACTTATTGAAACCATATTGAGTTAGACGTAACATATTGTTAGATAATAAAATATAACATTCTGGATACAGTTTCATAAAACTTAAAAAAATGTACAAACAGCAATCATATTCTCACAGCAAATAAAATAAAAATATATGGCTAAGATTAAACAAATAAATAAAATATTAACACAAAAGCACAAGTAAATTAAACTGAATTAAACCGGTTTTGCAATATAGACAAGTAAATTAGACTGAATTAAACCGGTTTTCAACATAGACAAGTAAATTAGACTTAATTTTAACCGGTTTTGCAATATAGACAAGTAAATTAAACTGAATTAAACCGGTTTTGCAACATAGACAAGTAAATTAGACTGAATAAAACCGGTTTTGCAACATAGACAAGTAAATTAGACTGAATTAAACCGGTTTTGCAACATAGACAAGTAAATTAGACTGAGTAAAACCGGTTTTGCTGTATAGACAAGTAAATTAAACTGAATTAAATCTATATAGACAAGAAGACTGGGAGAAATGCCCCGGATGATTGTCAAGGACTGCCCAAGAAACACCCCAAGGGAGTGAACCAAACAAAGACCCAATCATCCATCGGCTAGTCAGCTGAAACGGAAAAGATTGGTCATTATTATCTTAGAACCAGGCACCCAAACGGAATAACACAAAAAAGACCAAAGTCTAATTGCAGAAGATCACGCGAGGAAACGATGAAGCAATGAAGCATGACGTGGGGTAGAACTCAACAAAAAAGGTATAGAACCAAGTGATTCTTGTAAAGGCCCACAAGGAATGCTTGCATATAATTAATCGAACATACATTAGTCTGTAAAAAATCAATGAACATAAAAACGTTATAAATGTGACTCTATTATTGTATTGAAATTGTCCCATTTTAAGCATAAAAGAAATTCATTATATTCTATACCATGATTTATCGACTAAAAAAAATGGTTTTTGTTAATGTTTCGCTAACTTCGTCAAAATTCTAATAAATAGCTCAATAAGTGTAGAAAAGAAAATGTTTGGCATGAATGTGTCAAAGCCAGGTAATCGTATTCAAGTAAAACATTCAACAAAATTATTGTACAAACTTTGAGAGTAGAGTTGTTGTAGAAATTGTTGAACTCAATATGTCTAAAAATCGATACCAAAATATCAATTCTAGACACCATACATTTTTAACGATAGTTAACTATCAAATTCTCAATTTTTTATTGAAACCCTAGCAACAATTTTACATTATCTTATTTTTACCTATTTCTGGAATTAGCCTAAATAAATTCTGACCAGTTATGGTCAGTTAGAAATATAGTTCCAAATTTGATAATTTTGTGGACAAAGAAGAACTAAAAAATATCATGCGATGCGTTGTTACTTTGTTTTTGTTTATCCCAAAGGATAAATCTCGAATTCTGGTTCGGTTACTATGTTTTCACTTTCAAATGTTGGCGCTTCAACTTGCGTCCATTTGTCAACAAATGTTTTTGTAAACGTTGGAACGGAGTCTTTTTCCCTTGTGTGACTTTGAGTAGATAGTTTATAGATTACTTTCCGCACATCGTTTAATGTGAAGTTTTCTTTGCTCATTTTCTGACTCATGACATCTCTCTTTTCCTTCATCTTGAAAGGCATAGAGGTTCTATTTTGTTCATTGATTTCAATGGGCAAAATGCGTCTTCTGAAAAACACACCGTCGAGAAATAGCGAAACGGATGATCTAAGTAGCAGCGTTATACCTTGCCGCTCCACTGCTGGTGCCTGAGCGGAGCTGGTCATCATGGCGATGAGAGAGTTGATTAGGATGATGTAGGTTGTGATGATGAACAGCACGTAGATCCCCGCCACCAGCCTTTGAGAATCATTGTCCAAGTCCTTTAGAAGATCGAGCTCTTTAAGCCCGTGCATGTAGCCAAACATGGTTAACGTAGTGTTTTCAAAGTTACTAAACTCTATAATGGCTTCATTGCCGGACAAAATAATATACATAACAAAGCTGAAGGCTGAAAATTCGATACATATAATTATTCCGAACGGAATCAAATCACCCACAATAATTTTATGAAACAGCACTGTGTAAAAAGAGAATTTTCTAAATCCTCTTAAAAAGAACAAGAAAAAGAAAGACCCAGAAAGAAGAACTGTAACAAAAACGTCATTGCTGTGTCTGCCATTAGCATACAAAATACAATCTATGATCAAGCTCAATGCAAATATCATTAGACAAAATCTGTACAAAGTATTGTTATGACGTCTGCCTGAGAATAATCCTTGTTTAAAAAAAAATAATTTTTGTTTTAAAATAAAAAATCTATAAAATTCACAAACAATTAGAAATACGCCATAAACTAACAAAATCCAAGGGACAACCTTAGTGTACAACTCTTTTACTTGGCACCAGTTTTCTGGAGTTTTACAGTCACCTGAGTTAACAATGTACTTCCTATAATACACAGATGTTGTCAATAATAACATCACGCACACATGCACTAACCCACATATATAGTACAAAATCTTACATCTCTCCCATCTTTTTAAGACAATCAGTTTAATTATTTCCACGTCTACAATTTCTTGAACATCTTTCCAGTTCAGTTCATTCATCATTTCAATAACAGAAGGCGGTGGTCCGTCAAAGAATATCTCATGGAGACTTCTACGCAATCTGGTTAAACAAGACACATTTTTTTCAGTCTTGGATTTCTCCTTTTCCAAGCCCTTGCAATAAATATGTTGGGCTGCAGGGTCGATTTCTGTTATATCGTAACGGCGACTATCAAATGATCCATCTTTTTGACTCTTGAAGCAATAGATATCTTTTATGTTTAGAACGAATTGTACAATGTCAATCAAACCCTCTTTAACAGCCAGCTTCAGTGGTGTCAGTCTGTCTTTGTTTTCCTGAAACCACAACTTTTCACATTTCTGGAACCATTTTCTTTTTAAATGTCTTAACATCAAAATGGCTTTTGGAATGATTTTGCGATCTAGGGCTGTATATTTGATTAAAGTATGAATGACTGTGTCACCTTTGTTGTTGACTTCATCAACACAAGCTTCATGATTCAATAACAAGTCCACTATATCAGTATTAAAAGTGAGTACAGCCACTGACAAAGCAGTTTCTCCCATCATAATTGTGTTGGCAAAGTTGGAGCCAGTGGCTCTAGCTGACAATACTGTCTTTTTATTGGCTTTGGACAAATAATACAAAATTAATTCTGTTGCTTGGATTTTTTCCTTGGCAATTGTGATATGTAAAGCTGTTTGGCCTGAACAGCTTCCTGTTCGATCGATATTGATTAAATCCGGACAGGATTGCAACAACAGGTCAATGATTTCACTGTCTCTATTACAAAGTGCCGCAGTGTGAAGAAGCGTGTCATTGCTGTCCTCATTTTTGCGTGTAAATTTTCTTAAACGATCAGCTCTTCGGACTTCGTCGTAATTGTACTTTTCTATAAACTTATTGAGTTTTTTAAAAGCTTTCCTGTCAGCATATTCCTCATCATCTTTGTCTCCGCCAATAATAGCATTGTAGATTTCTTCTACTTCATCATCTATAACTTTATCATCTTTACTGTCAACACTTGTCTGACAACATTTTATTGCTTTGAACATTTTCCAAATAGTAAAAACTCTGTTATTCCAGTTCTTGAGATACTGTGCAGTATTTGGTTGATTTATTCCTAGCACAGTAAAATAAGTCCACTTTGCATGTTCTAGAGTAACTGTACTTTTTGTGATCTGAAATTAAAGCAACATTCAATACTGATGTATACGATAGCTATTTTTCAAACTCTATTTACAAGTTTCCCTTTGTTGCTACTGTGGGCGGATAACTAGCGGCCTAGCTAAGGGAAGGGGGGTGTAGGGGCAGGGGCACCATAATGAGGCGTGCAGCTTTACATTTAGAAAATATTGATTCAACGGGGGCACCGATTTTACTTTTCGTCTCCGGCGCGAAATATTCTATCTACGCCTCTGTGGCCATCATTCAACGCTTTCGGTAAACTTCCTGACTGTGTTGTTACAATACTTGATGTGTAGCTGGATTGTAGTATTTTATTTACATGGATCCTTCATTCTCCGTATTAAAGTCCGAGGAGAGGAAGGGGGGGATATGAACTTTGAGATGTTATTTTTAATTAAATGAAATATTGTAATGTCTATTCCGTGGAGGTCGAGGTTTTGTTTGCAAGTCGTAGATTGACTTTCGGAGCTGTCGTGAGTAAGCATGATTAATAATTTTCCATGTATTCTCAGAACCGGTTATATTGGGAGACATTCCTTACCTCGTGGGGTCTAGTCTTAGTTTGAGTTCATTCGTGTTTAGAGTTGGCAGAGTTGACAGAGTTGGCAGAGTTGGCAGAGTTTGCAGAGTTGGCAGAGTTTGCAGAGTTTGCAGAGTTAACAGAGTTGGCAGAGTTGGCAGAGTTGGCAGAGTTGGCAGAGTTGGCAGAGTTGGCAGAGTTGGCAGAGTTGGCAGAGTTGGCAGAGTTGGCAGAGTTGGCAGAGTTGGCAGAGTTGGCAGAGCTGGCAGAGCTGGCAGAGTTGGCAGAGCTGGCAGAGTTCAGATCTCGTCCATATTGGGCACAGTGGTCGAGCGTCAGCGCGTTCTACCCAGCTTTGATGGGTACCTGACATAAGTTGGGGTTAAGTAAGATGGGATGGGCATTGTGCTGGCCAGAAAATCCTCTACAGAAACAGAAACTGTTGAACGTTGCCTCACCGGCCCTACGGATCAATATTTAAAAATACAGCCTATAACCTGGCACTGTTGGTTTTTTAGACCTGATGCTGTTGGCCTATAAGCCTGATTTTCTTTGCCCTTTCAGCCAGATGCTGTTGGCCTATAAAGCGCCAAAGATTTTGCCAAAACATTTCTCGAAGAAACCGAAGTTAACTTTAATCTGAATTAATGTTCTTACATTCAATTGTATTAAGGACTATGCTTTGTTATATCAAACAAATCAAAACAAATTAATACTAGAATTAAAATATAAACCTTAAAAAATAATTTAACAGCAATGATTCTGGTCTTAAAAAAATATATTCTTACCTACCAGTAAATGAACATTTCCTGCTAATGCAGCATTCTGTGAACAGCCAAGAGAACAAGAGCTGGAGTATTTGAGAATGTAACATTGCAAGCTAAGGATTCGAATCAAACAAGCTTATTTTTAGCAAGGACAGCATTTTTATTCAAATCTATATATGATCAATAGAACTGAATAAAGCTTTTTTTTTACATTTTAATAGACGATCGTGTTAAATTGTCACGTTTGATTCAAGTTGTTTCTTGTCGCAAGTAGCTTGGAGTCACTGACTCGAATCAATTGATTGGAGTGCTCCACAAAGTGACATTGTTTGCATGCTTTAAAAAAATACCCTTCTCAGTTATTCTCAAGAATGTCTTTATGCCTAATTAATATTCGATATTAGCTTATTAGATTAGGTTAGTAGAGATTAATAAAGACAGCACAGTGAGGCCGATGCGTCTGCGCGTTGATCTAATTATAAAGGAGAAAAATGTGGCGATTGGAACTATTGCATCTTTCTTTAGAGTTATTTTAAAGATCAGGCAACTCCATAGAAATATATTATGTTCAATATATACACACATATATATATATATGTATAATCAGGGGCGAAGCCACAGGGGCGGCTGAGGGGAGCTAAGCCCCGCCCCCTTTCCGGGAATAAAAAAAAAACAGATTTTTAAAAAATATGTACTAAATTCGCTAAAAATTTGGTAAATGTTTGTCACGTTAAAGTTCAGCCCCCCCCCCCCCCCCCCCCCGGAATTTTTTTTCGTCTTCGCCCCTGTGTATAATCCTATTTATATAGCGGTGCCAACAAACATAATGTAAGCTCAAAGTACATTTAACATTAACTAAAGAACAACAAAGAACACGGATATAATCTCTAGTCTAAAATAAAATATAAAGCTAATAAATAATTTAAAACGTCACAAACAATGTCATAATAGGTAGCGAATAAATGTAGCAATAACCGACCTATTATAACAGTAGCACAGTAGGGGTATAAAATATGTTTAACGATGGTAAATATTAAAAGAATGTGGTTTCAAGTTCTTTTTAAAAGTAACATAGAACTTGTTTGCCTGAGTTTGACGGGAAGTAGTTTCCAGGCCCAGTGCTATTCACAATGTAAACCTTTCCGCTCCATGATGCTATCAAGCCTCTCAATATTACTTCTACTTGTCGATGATGTCGCAACTGTTGGATTCCGAAATCGTGAATCTCATGATGACCAGTTTTAGAGGACCAATAGAATCTCTTGGGGCGTGTCTTTTCAAATTTGTTTTAGTTCTTTCTAAAGTGACCTGTTGACTACTTTTCCCTATTTCGTTGTTGGAAATATTCAACATGTTGATGTTTTCAACTGAGATCATTAAATTTAATGTTATTTATACTTTACAGACTCTATTGCTATAAAGAAGATTATTACGTCCTACGCTCATACGCGGTTTGCGTCATTTCTTTTAGTGTTTTATATGATGTTAAGTTACTGGTTTTCCTGGTTTGTTCAGGAAACCCATTCCATGCCCTGTGACCACTCGGGAAGAAAGAGTACTTGTATGCATTTGTACTTGCATAAGGGATAAGGAAATTGTTTTGGTCCTTATGTTTATCTGATCATTGTGACAGATAGTTAGGCATAGTGTGTTATATTTCTAAATTAGAATTTAATACCTTATGTTTTATTACTACTTTACTCTTTGCCCTTCTGTCCTCTAGTGTTTATAAGTTTAGTGATTTGACTATTGGTGTTACTCTTGTCAGTTGTGAATATTTGCTAGTAATGAACCTTGCAGCTGTTTTCCGAATCTGTTCAAAGTTTTCTTTAGTTGATGGGTCCCATACAGATGCTGCATATTCTAATAAAGGCCTAACTAATGTGAGATAGTATTTTAGTTTTTTGTTCTTATTACATTAGTAAAAAGTTTTTTTGTAGCCTAATGTTTTGCTAGATTTTTTTAATTACTTCATCAATATGTGGATTCCAAAAGAACTTATCATTTATCACCCCTAAGTACTTTTCATTTTTGTTTGGGTTAGGTCTTTACCATGAAAACGTGTTGAATAAAGTGAAGTGTTATCCAAAAATCAGTTAGAACCACCTATGTGAACGAGTTAAACAACTTGTAAGAAATAAACGCTCTATTGAACATAAAGGGATTCGTAATAGTGTTTGTATTTTAATCAATAGTCAGATCCTGCGCATAAAAGTTAGACCTTATTGATATTGTGTAATACTTCATGTTGTGCGCATGATTGTGAATGTATGGGTAGGCTGGTTTATAATTAATTGTTATGATTGTTTGTACGTGTGTCAGTATAGCTGTGTATGTTTGCATGTTTAATGTGTGAGTGCGTGTCCGTGTGTATGTGCATGTATGATTACGTCTGTCAATACGTCTGTTTAAATAAATGTTTGTGTTTTTGTGTAGTTTAATTTGTACGTGTGTAATTTAATCTGCATGTGTGTAGTTTAATGTGTATGTGTGCAGTTTGGTGCTCGGTAAATTTGGCAATGGTAAATTCGGAACCGGTATTTAAGGCAAGGTGATTTTGGCAAAGGTAATTTCGGAATAGGTAAATTCGGCAAAACACGCAAAGCGGTAGAATTGGCAACGGTAAAATTGGCAATCATATAATATCCACTGTTTTTATTAAAAGTATTGGTTAGACTACACTCTAGTCCATGGATAGGCAACCTATGCAATGCGTGCCATACTTGGCACACAGAGTGTTTTTAAATGGCACATGAAAGACCACCAAAATGGTGAAAAGAGCATGATAACATTAAGGAGCAATTTGGCACGTTATTTAATTGAACGTCATCTAATGATCAAAGACAAACATTTTAAATAGGCGCCAAATGTACCCCTTCCCCAGCCCTGGCGTTTCTCCCCCCCCTCAAGTTACGCCTCGGCAAATGTAAAGGTACGCCTATGTGTGTAAGGTAGCCAAATTGACTTTAGGCATCAAAGCATACGTTTGTCTCCCCCACGATATTACGTAACTCTGACTACCTGACCGCCACCCCTACACCGTATGATGCTGGTTGTGTAAACAAGAGCAAACGTAGAGTGCCCCCTCCCCTCCCGCCCCGACCAACTCTCCTTTCAGGCACGACCATACTAAGTCCTTTACGAATGAGCCCAGGTTTGTTTAGATCGTACGGGAAAAATTGCAAACACATTACAACCCTCCTACTTTATATATCTATCAAAAAAGACAACACAGTCCTTATTCCCCTCTCCCGAGATACACGAATTTTCTTGACCGGTTACGTCAGGGAGAGTTAAGGAATTACTTTGCTGACCTATAGGCCTATTCTCTCAACACGGGTTGTTGAGTGTGTGTGTGGGGGGGGGGGGAACACATGGCCACCATAAAACATTTTATCACATTCCATTGCAGTCGACTATTTGCCGTCAATCAGTAGGTTAACTTTTGTCTTTGTAGTTTTAAACCTTGTACCTTCTATGTTATAACGATACAAGTATACATTACTTAGACATTTAGGCCTACAACAATACATAATAGTTGGCTATATTTGACATAGAAACCTCGATAACTTACAAAATATTTGTAGCTAAATGTGCCTTATAGCCTAAGTAAATTGGTTTAAACATTGAAAGTACTTTTATACAATTTAAATGTTTTATTTACAACTCTCGTTTGTAATATAATTTAAATATATAAGAAAAGTAAATAACTAAATTATTTTTTTCAAAATTGTAATAATAAAATGAAATCCAATATCATTATCAATGTTTTGATAGAAATACTGATTTGTTTTACTAATAACAACAATGTTCTGGGATTAAAAAGGAATTTCAACGAATACCCCCCCCCCAAACCTCTTTTAGTTTTCACTGCTTATACAGTGCTTAGCCTGGTGCTACCAAGCTGGTCACTAACACTTTAATCGGTGGGGAGACGGGGTTGGGGAGACGAGGGTGGGGAGACGGGGTGGTGAGACGGGGGAGGGAGGGGCTAGAGTTTGCTTTTGTTAACACGGCGAGTCTCATTCTGGTGTTTAAATTAGAAGAGGGGATGGCAACTAATCTACATTATGTAACATTGCTTTGCCTTGTTTCCTTGTGCTATAGACAAGGGGGGGGGGTGAGGGGTTACATTTGGCGTCTATTTAAATGTTCCTTTTTATGCATTAGTTAAATAACGTAAATGGTTTTTAAAAAAAACGGTGGTTTTATTCAGTTTTTCTTAAATTTAATTTTTAGTCAAACGAACTAATTAACTATTTTTTGTTACCTAATTTGTATGCTTTATATATCGGGGGCGGGAGGGAAGGGGGGCATTCTACGTCTGCTCTTGCAAACACTACCAGTATCATGGTGTAGGTCAAGTAGTCAGAGTTAGGTAATCTCGCCAATGTGCTATAAAAGGAGGAAGTTTATAAGGACGTTTTGGAGATAAGGGAATGCATTGATGCGCAAAGATCTAAACAGAACTCCAAGTGATCGTCAGTTGGGCTACGTTACACACATACCACCTTTGGCCACCTTTGGGGGTGGGGTGCGGTGGGCTAGGGGGGGGAGAAACGCCTGGGGCGGGGGAGGGGGTACATTTGGCTCCTATTTAAAATTTTCGTTTTTGATCATTAGAGGACGTTAAATTAAATTACGTGCCAAAGTGTGCCTTAATGTTTCCCTGCTCTTTTCACCATTTTGGTGGTCTTTCATGTGCTATTTAAAACCTGTTGGCGTGCCAAGGATGGCACGCATTCCATAGGTTGCCGATACATGGAATATATTGTAGTCCTATCAATGCTTTTAATAAAAACAGTGGATATTATATGATTGCCAATTTTACCGTTGCCAATTTTACCGCTTTGCTAGTTTTGCCGAATTTACCTATTCCAAATTTACCTTTGCCAAAATTACCTTGCCGAAAATACCGTTGACGAAAATACCGTTGCCAAATTTACAGTGATTCGTGCAGTTTAATGTGTATGTGTGTAGTATAATGTGTATGTGTGTAGTTTAATGTGCATGTGTGTAGTTTAATGTGCATATATGTAGTTTAATGTGTACGTTTGTAATATAATATATATGTGTGTTTGAGCATGTGTAGATGCTATTTTATAATTAGATATGTATCTATGTGTTTGCTTGGGTGTGTATATTATGTGTTTATTTGTTGTTATAACAAAACTACAAGTTAAAAAGTAAATCCGCTGTACAGATGGAGCCGTTTTCCTAGCAACAGCGTACCGAAGGTTCCCGGGTTCAAATTCCGGTGACGGCTAGGAGTCTACCCAGCTCTGGTTGGCTCCTGACAGTAGTAAGGAAAACGTAAAAAAAAAAGGCGGCTGGGCATTGTGCTGGCCAAACAGTCCCATCAAATGTTGTGGCCAGATACTTGTGAACGTTGCTTCACTTATCCTACATGCCAGCACGGTCTGAAAGAGAACTTTAATTCTAAATTTACATGTAAAAATTGTAACAATGGCTGATCACTAACATCGCGGAATAATTAATATTGTTCTCATTAGTAAAACAGTTTGTGACAGGTGTCATGGACGTGACTGGGGTTTGGAGTTGCAATGGCTAGTTGTCGTAGGCGTATGTTACGCCGATGCTGTAGTCGACCAAGAATATTTATTTGTTCTCTCCTGGCTCGTTAAATTGACGTAGACTACACACACAACAGACAGTTCTAATTGGTAAGCAAGCAAGTCTCTGGTTACAGTTATGGCGTTTATTATCGGTTCAATGATCCAATGGTGAAATATACATATAAATTAGCACAGTGATAACTAACAAAAGTGCATGGTAATGTTATGTATCCTAACATTAAGGTACGTAACTGCACTGTGAAACCTTTATTACTGGCTAAACATCTATATCTAAACAAGCGGGGTGATATGCTATATGAGGCGAGATATAAAAGTATTATTTGGGCTGAAGGGGTCTAATATCCAAGACTAAAATGTACAGCATATCGGCCAAGCGCCAACTCTAGACTAAAAAACTAAGTTTTGGAGATAGCGTCATCGAGTCTTGAGTCACGTGGTCACGCTCAATTTGTTTGGTTAACCCTTTAATTACATTTAATTACATGTGATTCTCATTGGTCAGTTTGAACATAGATTTGCAAAGAGAAATGACTTATTGGAGGGAAAATGGGGTGGGGGTAGGTGAA
Organism: Anisus vortex; assembly: GCA_949126835.1. Lineage (NCBI taxonomy): Eukaryota > Metazoa > Mollusca > Gastropoda > Planorbidae > Anisus > Anisus vortex. Next base: position 1,147,288 of record OX421496.1, read on the forward strand.
ACAATTATACCGCCAAACCGCGGGTGGTGGGGGTGTAGAGGGGGGGGGGGGGGTCGAAGTGTACGGGGGAACAAGGGAGAGAAGAATGATTCATCTTTCTTACGGAGGGTTGACGTCACTATGTCAAGTGGTCCTGTGGTCAAGTCTTCCGTGAGGGGTGTTACATATGTGCGAAAACTTCCGCTGGTCAATTCCCTGGACCCAGCGGGACAAAAAGTAATAACTAATGAGCCGCTGCTCGCTCGTGAGTTGGGTGGGTGAAGGGGAGATAAGTGTGGGGGGAGAGCGCGGGAGGGGCGAGCGGGGTGAAACGAGGGGTCGAGTATTTGGGTCAACTGACGTAATGCCTACATACAACATTTACATTAAATAACAACATGAGTTAATACATTAAGACATGATATAAATACATTAATATAACACATGATAAAATATATACATTGTAACTTCCATATAACTAACACATTCACACTCATTCAACCAAGATTAAGTGAATCACTGTAAATTTGGCAACGGTATTTTCGTCAACGGTATTTTCGGCAAGGTAATTTTGGCAAAGGTAATTTCGGAATAGGTAAATTCGGCAAAACTAGCAAAGCGGTCAAATTGGCAACGGTAAAATTGGCAATCATATAATATCCACTGTTTTTATTAAAAGCATTGATAGGACTACAATCTATTCCATGTATCGGCAACCTATGGAATGCGTGCCATCCTTGGCATGCCAAACGGTTTTAAATGGCACATGAAAGACCACCAAAATGGTGAAAAGAGCAGGGAAACATTAAGGCACACTTTGGCACGTAATTTAATTTAACGTCCTCTAATGATCAACAACGAAAATTTTAAATAGGAGCCAAATGTACCCCCCCCCGCCCACCGCACCCCACCCCCAAAGGTGGCCAAAGGTGGTATGTGTGTAAGGTAGCCCAACTGACGATCACTTGGAGTTCTGTTTAGATCTTTACGCATCAATGCATTCCCTTATCTCCAAAACGTCCCTATAAACTTCCTCCGTTTATAGCACATTGGCGAGATTACGTAACTCTGACTACTTGACCTACACCATGATACTGGTAGTGTTTGCAAGAACAGACGTAGAATGCCCCCCTTCCCTCCCGCCCCCGATATATAAAGCATACAAATAAGGTAACAAAAAATAGTTAATTAGTTCGTTTGACTAAAAATTAAATTTAAGAAAAACTGAATAAAACCACCGTTTTTTTAAAAACCATTTACGTTATTTAACTAATGCATAAAAAGGAACATTTAAATAGACGCCAAATGTACCCCCCCCCTTGTCTATAGCACAAGGAAACAAGGCAAAGCAATGTTACATAATGTAGATTAGTTGCCATCCCTGCTTCTTTTTTAAACACCAGAATGAGACTCGCCGTGTTAACAAAAGCAAACTCTAGCCCCTCCCTCCCCCGTCTCACCACCCCGTCTCCCCACCCTCGTCTCCCCAACCCCGTCTCCCCACCGATTAAAGTGTTAGTGACCAGCTTGGTAGCACGAAGCAGTGAAAACTAAAAGAGGTTGGGGGGGGGGGGGGGTATTCGTTTAAATTCCTTTTTAATCCCAGAACATTGTTGTTATTAGTAAAAAAAATCAGTATTTCTATCAAAACATTGATAATGATATTGGATTTCATTTTATTATTACAATTTTGAAAAAAATAATTTAGTTATTTACTTTTCTTATATAGGCTATTTAAATTATATTACAAACGAGAGTTGTAAATAAAACATTTAAATTGTATAAAAGTACTTTCAATGTTTAAACCAATTTACTTAGGCTATAAGGCACATTTAGCTACAAATATCTTGTAAGTTATCGAGGTTTCTATGTCAAATATAGCCAACTATTATGTATTGTTGTAGGCCTATATGTCTAAGTAATGTATACTTGTATCGTTATAACATAGAAGGTACAAGGTTTAAAACTACAAAGTCAAAAGTTAACCTACTGATTGACGGCAAATAGCCGACTGCAATGGAATGTGATAAAATGTTTTATGGTGGCCATGTGTTCCCCCCCCCCACACACACACTCAACAACCCGTGTTGAGAGAATAGGCCTATAGGTCAGCAAAGTAATTCCTTAACTCTCCCTGACGTAACCGGTCAAGAAAATTCGTGTATCTCGGGAGAGGGGAATAAGGACTGTGTTCGTTTTTGATAGATATATAAAGTAGGAGGGTTGTAATGTGTTTGCAATTTTGTTTCCCCGTACGATCTAAACAAGCCTGGGCTCATTCGTAAAGGACTTAGTATGGTCGTGCCTGAAAGGAGAGTTGGTCGGGGCGGGAGGGGAGGGGGCACTCTACGTTTGCTCTTGTTTACACAACCAGCATCATACGGTGTAGGGGTGGCGGTCAGGTATACAGAGTTACGTAATATCGTGGGGGAGACAAACGTATGCTTTGATGCCTTAAGTCAATTTGGCTACCTTACACACATAGGCGTACCTTTACATTTGCCGAGGCGTAACTTGAGGGGGGGGGGAGAAACGCTAGGGCTGGGGAAGGGGTACATTTGGCGCCTATTTAAAATGTTTGTCTTTGATCATTAGATGACGTTCTATTAAATAACGTGCCAAATTGCTCCTTAATGTTATCATGCTCTTTTCACCATTTTGGTGGTCTTTCATGTGCCATTTAAAAACACTCTGTGTGCCAAGTATGGCACGCATTGCATAGGTTGCCTATCCATGGACTAGAGTGTAGTCTAACCAATACTTTTAATAAAAACAGTGGATATTATATGATTGCCAATTTTACCGTTGCCAATTCTACCGCTTTGCGTGTTTTGCCGAATTTACCTATTCCGAAATTACCTTTGCCAAAATCACCTTGCCTTAAATACCGGTTCCGAATTTACCATTGCCAAATTTACCGAGCACCAGATTAAGTACCAATTTCGGCCGTATTCATTAGTAAACTCTGAGTCGGGGAATTAATATAATAGAAGTGAAGGTTAAGGAAAGTGTGATGAATGGTGGCTAGAGATATACAGTTGCGTGAGAATTAGAGAGAGAGATAATGATGTCAGGCTACTTTTCTCCTTCCTATCCTATCTATCTATGATCTTACTTCTACGATCTACATGTGCTAATAAGTCCCGATTGATTCCAGAATCGTGAAAACAGGTTGCAATAAAAGATAAATAAAACATGTTTGTGACAGGTGGCAATAGCAGACACATTAAACATGTTTGTGACAGGTGGCAATAGCAGACACATTAAACATTTTTGTGACAGGTGTCAATAGCAGACACATTAAACATTTTTGTGACAGGTGTCAATAGCAGACACATTAAACATTTTTGTGACAGGTGCCAATAGCAGACACATTAAACATTTTTGTGACAGGTGCCAATAGCAGACACATTAAACATTTTTGTGACAGGTGCCAATAGCAGACACATTAAACATTTTTGTGACAGGTGCCAATAGCAGACACATTAAACATTTTTGTGACAGGTGCCAATAGCAGACACATTAAACATTTTTGTGACAGGTGCCAATAGCAGACACATTAAACATCTTTGTGAAAGGTGCCAATAGAAGACACATTAAACATTTTTGTGACAGGTGCCAAAAGCAGACACATTAAACATTTTTGTGACAGGTGCCAATAGCAGACACATTAAACATTTTTGTGACAGGTGCCAATAGCAGACACATTAAACATTTTTGTGACAGGTGCCAATAGCAGACACATTAAACATTTTTGTGACAGGTGCCAATAGCAGACACATTAAACATTTTTGTGACAGGTGCCAATAGCAGACACATTAAACATTTTTGTGACAGGTGCCAATAGCAGACACATTAAACATTTTTGTGACAGGTGCCAATAGCAGACACATTAAACATTTTTGTGACAGGTGCCAATAGCAGACACATTAAACATTTTTGTGACAGGTGCCAATAGCAGACACATTAAACATTTTTGTGACAGGTGCCAATAGCAGACACATTAAACATTTTTGTGACAGGTGCCAATAGCAGACACATTAAACATTTTTGTGACAGGTGCCAATAGCAGACACATTAAACATTTTTGTGACAGGTGCCAATAGCAGACACATTAAACATTTTTGTGACAGGTGCCAATAGCAGACACATTAAACATTTTTGTGACAGGTGATAATAGCAGACACATTAAACATGTTTGTGACAGGTGCCAATAAAAGACACATTAAACATGTTTGTGACAGGTGCCAATAAAAGACATATTAAACATGTTTGTGACAGGTGCCAATAGCAGACACATTAAACATGTTTGTGACAGGTGCCAATAGCAGACACATTAAACATGTTTGTGATAGGTGACAATAGCAGACACATTAAACATGTTTGTGACAGGTGGCAATAGCAGACACATTAAACATGTTTGTGACAGGTGGCAATAGCAGACACATTAAACATGTTTGTGACAGGAGCCAATAGCAGACACATTAAACATGTTTGTGACAGGTGCCAATAGCAGACACATTAAACGTGTTTGTGACAGGTGCTAATAGCAGACACATTAAACATGTTTGTGACAGGTGCCAATAGCAGACACATTAAACATGTTTGTGACAGGTGGCAATAGCAGACACATTAAACATTTTTGTGACAGGTGCCAATAGCAGACACATTAAACATGTTTGTGACAGGTGCCAATAGCAGACACATTAAACATGTTTGTGACAGGTGCCAATAGCAGACACATTAAACATGTTTGTGACAGGTGGCAATAGCAGACACATTAAACATGTTTGTGACAGGTGGCAATAGCAGACACATTAAACATGTTTGTGACAGGTGGCAATAGCAGACACATTAAACATGTTTGTGACAGGTGGAAATAGCAGACACATTAAGTATGTTTGTGACAGGTGTCAATAGCAGACACATTAAACATGTTTGTGACTGGTGTCAATAGCAGACACATTAAACATGTTTGTGACAGGTGTCAATAGCAGACACATTAAACATGTTTGTGACAGGTGTCAATAGCAGACACCTTAAACATGTTTGTGACAGGTGTCAATAGCAGACACATTAAACATGTTTGTGACAGGTGTCAATAGCAGACACATTAAACATGTTTGTGACAGGTGTCAATAGCAGACACATTAAACATGTTTGTGACAGGTGTCAATAGCAGACACATTAAACATGTTTGTGACAGGTGTCAATAGCAGACACATTAAACATGTTTGTGACAGGTGTCAATAGCAGACACATTAAACATGTTTGTGACAGGTGTCAATACCAGACACAATAAACATGTTTGTGACAGGTGGCAATAGCAGACACATTAAACATGTTTGTGACAGGTGGCAATAGCAAACACATTAAACATGTTTGTGACAGGTGTCAATAGCAGACACATTAAACATGTTTGTGACAGGTGTCAATAGCAGACACATTAAACATGTTTGTGACAGGTGTCAATAGCAGACACATTAAACATGTTTGTGACAGGTGTCAATAGCAGACACATTAAACATGTTTGTGACAGGTGTCAATAGCAGACACATTAAACATGTTTGTGACAGGTGTCAATAGCAGACACATTAAACATGTTTGTGACAGGTGGCAATAGCAAACACATTAAACATGTTTGTGACAGGTGTCAATAGCAGACACATTAAACATTTTTGTGACAGGTGTCAATAGCAGACACATTAAACATTTTTGTGACAGGTGCCAATAGCAGACACATTAAACATGTTTGTGACAGGTGTCAATAGCAGACACATTAAACATGTTTGTGACAGGTGGCAATAGCAGACACATTAAACATGTTTGTGACAGGTGGCAATAGCAGACACATTAAACATGTTTGTGACAGGTGGCAATAGCAGACACATTAAACATGTTTGTGACAGGTGGCAATAGCAGACACATTAAACATGTTTGTGACATGTGGCAATAACAGACACATTAAACATTTTGTGACAGGTGGCAATAGCAGACACATTAAACATTTTTGTGACAGGTGGCACTAGCAGACACATTAAACATGTTTGTGACAGGTGGCAATAGCAGACACATTAAACATGTTTGTGACAGGTGGCAATAGCAGACACATTAAACATTTTTGTGACAGGTGTCAATAGCAGACACATTAAACATGTTTGTGACAGGTGCCAATAGCAGACACATTAAACATTTTTGTGACAGGTGGCACTAGTAGACACATTAAACATGTTTGTGACAGGTGGCAATAGCAGACACATTAAACATGTTTGTGACAGGTGGCAATAGCAGACACATTAAACATTTTTGTGACAGGTGTCAATAGCAGACACATTAAACATGTTTGTGACAGGTGGCAATAGCAGAGTCATTAAACATGTTTGTGACAGGTGGCAATAGCAGACACATTAAACATGTTTGTGACAGGTGGCAATAGCAGACACATTAAACATGTTTGTGACAGGTGGCAATAGCAGACACATTAAACATGTTTGTGACAGGTGGCAATAGCAGACACATTAAACATGTTTGTGACAGGTGGCAATAACAGACACATTAAACATTTTTGTGACAGGTGACAATAACAGACACATTAAACATTTTTGTGACAGGTGGCAATAACAGACACATTAAACATTTTTGTGACAGGTGGCAATAACAGACACATTAAACATGTTTGTGACAGGTGGCAATAGCAGACACATTAAACATGTTTGTGACAGGTGGCAATAACAGACACATTAAACATTTTTGTGACAGGTGGCAATAACAGACACATTAAACATTTTTGTGACAGGTGGCAATAACAGACACATTAAACATGTTTGTGACAGGTGGCAATAGCAGACACATTAAACATGTTTGTGACAGATGGCAATAGCAGACACATTAAACATGTTTGTGACAGGTGGCAATAACAGACACATTAAACATTTTTGTGACAGGTGGCAATAACAGACACATTAAACATTTTTGTGACAGGTGGCAATAACAGACACATTAAACATTTTTGTGACAGGTGGCAATAACAGACACATTAAACATTTTTGTGACAGGTGGCAATAACAGACACATTAAACATTTTTGTGACAGGTGTCAATAGCAGACACATTAAACATGTTTGTGACAGGTGCCAATAGCAGACACATTAAACATTTTTGTGACAGGTGGCACTAGTAGACACATTAAACATGTTTGTGACAGGTGGCAATAGCAGACACATTAAACATGTTTGTGACAGGTGCCAATAGCAGACACATTAAACGTGTTTGTGACAGGTGGCAATAGCAGACACATTAAACATGTTTGTGACAGGTGTCAATAGCAGACACATTAAACATGTTTGTGACAGGTGTCAATAGCAGACACATTAAACATGTTTGTGACAGGTGTCAATAGCAGACACATTAAACATGTTTGTGACAGGTGCCAATAGCAGACACATTAAACATGTTTGTGACAGGTGTCAATAACAGACACATTAAACATTTTTGTGACAGGTGGCAATAACAGACACATTAAACATTTTTGTGACAGGTGGCAATAACAGACACATTAAACATTTTTGTGACAGGTGTCAATAGCAGACACATTAAACATGTTTGTGACAGGTGCCAATAGCAGACACATTAAACATTTTTGTGACAGGTGGCAATAACAGACACATTAAACATTTTTGTGACAGGTGGCAATAACAGACACATTAAACATTTTTGTGACAGGTGTCAATAGCAGACACATTAAACATGTTTGTGACAGGTGCCAATAGCAGACACATTAAACATTTTTGTGACAGGTGGCACTAGTAGACACATTAAACATGTTTGTGACAGGTGGCAATAGCAGACACATTAAACATGTTTGTGACAGGTGCCAATAGCAGACACATTAAACGTGTTTGTGACAGGTGGCAATAGCAGACACATTAAACATTTTTGTGACAGGTGGCAATAACAGACACATTAAACATGTTTGTGACAGGTGTCAATAGCAGACACATTAAACATGTTTGTGACAGGTGTCAATAGCAGACACATTAAACATTTTTGTGACAGGTGTCAATAGCAGACACATTAAACATGTTTGTGACAGGTGCCAATAGCAGACACATTAAACATTTTTGTGACAGGTGGCACTAGTAGACACATTAAACATGTTTGTGACAGGTGGCAATAGCAGACACATTAAACATGTTTGTGACAGGTGCCAATAGCAGACACATTAAACGTGTTTGTGACAGGTGGCAATAGCAGACACATTAAACATGTTTGTGACAGGTGTCAATAGCAGACACATTAAACATGTTTGTGACAGGTGTCAATAGCAGACACATTAAACATGTTTGTGACAGGTGTCAATAGCAGACACATTAAACATGTTTGTGACAGGTGTCAATAGCAGACACATTAAACATGTTTGTGACAGGTGTCAATAGCAGACACATTAAACATGTTTGTGACAGGTGTCAATAGCAGACACATTAAACATGTTTGTGACAGGTGTCAATAGCAGACACATTAAACATGTTTGTGACAGGTGTCAATAGCAGACACATTAAACATGTTTGTGACAGGTGTAAATAGCAGACACATTAAACATGTTTGTGACAGGTGTCAATAGCAGACACATTAAACATGTTTGTGACAGGTGTCAATAGCAGACACATTAAACATGTTTGTGACAGGTGTCAATAGCAGACACATTAAACATGTTTGTGACAGGTGTCAATAGCAGACACATTAAACATGTTTGTGACAGGTGTCAATAGCAGACACATTAAACATGTTTGTGACAGGTGTCAATAGCAGACACATTAAACATGTTTGTGACAGGTGTCAATAGCAGACACATTAAACATGTTTGTGACAGGTGTCAATAGCAGACACATTAAACATGTTTGTGACAGGTGTCAATAGCAGACACATTAAACATGTTTGTGACAGGTGTCAATAGCAGACACATTAAACATGTTTGTGACAGGTGTCAATAGCAGACACATTAAACATGTTTGTGACAGGTGTCAATAACAGACACATTAAACATGTTTGTGACAGGTGTCAATAGCAGACACATTAAACATGTTTGTGACAGGTGTCAATAACAGACACATTAAACATGTTTGTGACAGGTGTCAATAACAGACACATTAAACATGTTTGTGACAGGTGTCAATAGCAGACACATTAAACATGTTTGTGACAGGTGTCAATAACATACACATTAAACATGTTTGTGACAGGTGTCAATAACAGACACATTAAACATGTTTGTGACAGGTGTCAATAACAGACACATTAAACATGTTTGTGACAGGTGTCAATAGCAGACACATTAAACATGTTTGTGACAGGTGTCAATAGCAGACACATTAAACATGTTTGTGACAGGTGTCAATAACAGACACATTAAACATGTTTGTGACAGGTGTCAATAGCAGACACATTAAACATGTTTGTGACAGGTGTCAATAGCAGACACATTAAACATGTTTGTGACAGGTGTCAATAACAGACACATTAAACATGTTTGTGACAGGTGTCAATAACAGACACATTAAACATGTTTGTGACAGGTGTCAATAACATACACATTAAACATGTTTGTGACAGGTGTCAATAACAGACACATTAAACATGTTTGTGACAGGTGTCAATAACAGACACATTAAACATGTTTGTGACAGGTGTCAATAGCAGACACATTAAACATGTTTGTGACAGGTGTCAATAGCAGACACATTAAACATGTTTGTGACAGGTGTCAATAGCAGACACATTAAACATGTTTGTGACAGGTGTCAATAGCAGACACATTAAACATGTTTGTGACAGGTGTCAATAGCAGACACATTAAACATGTTTGTGACAGGTGTCAATAGCAGACACATTAAACATGTTTGTGACAGGTGTCAATAGCAGACACATTAAACATTCGATGAATTAGACCATAAAATGTATAGATAAAAAACTCGATAATTGATTTGTTAAGGGGGGGGGGGGCGGGGGAGTCCATACATTGGAAAACTGTTTGGCACAGGGCTTAACGTCTATGTATTACATTTTTGAAGTGGTTCCATTATACTTCCGATGGTTGGTTCGCATTGCCAGTACCCAACCAGGTAAGTTTGTAAATTTAGAAGATTAAGGAACTGTTGGGTGTATACATATTCACCGATAAAAGTTCTTACAGTACTTACAGTTTCTCCTTTAACCTATAAACACACTCATACACATACGTACACATAAAACACACACTCACACACACACACACTGACACACATTGACACACACACGAGCGCTGGAATCCAAGAGAAACATTTTCTTTATGGGTCGAGGCCGTAAAGGCACCACCGGCCCTATCTGGGTTGTTAACATCACTGCTGGTCACTCGACTGACTTGAGGGACACTACAACATTTTGTGCCGGCTTCAGATTGAGTTAGGAGACCAATACAACATTTTGTGCCGGCTTCACATGGAGTTAGGAGACCAATACAAAATCTACAGAAGCTTTCTCCACCCAGCTACTTACTTTTCTCTAGCTACTGGCTTTTTTTTCTCTATTTACGCTTAACGGTATAATTTTTGCTACTCAAATTTACTGGCTTTATTCATCTCACGGCTGATGTTCTTTTTTCCACATAGCTGTGTATATCTTTCTGTGAGTCTCATCTTTCCTTTTTCAAATTGAACGTAAGTCTTAAAGATCCTTAGCTTGGTATTAATTAGATATAAGATAAGATTACTTGATTAATCCTAACAAAAGGAAATTTGACTTGATTTCATAAATTCCGACTTTCAGTTTATTAACAAAAAAATATAAAAGAACCATTTGTACCTAGCACAAAAGACATTCAGACACTATCATACCGTTTATCAGACATGAAAAAGTATCATTTAGCATCATATAAAGTTGTTAATTATATCCTAACAAAATCAATTATAATCAATATACATAATTACCGGTACCGTGAGTTTGTTTATTTATATGTTTGTGCTCTATAGGCTCCCTAGCCGTTTGACTAATCCGGTCAACAGTTAAATGTAGGCCTATAAATAGAAAACGTCCTCCAAAAGAAGTTTGTATTATATAAACAATTTTAGCCTCATGAGCTGCTGCTCCATTGACGGTCATGTTTCGCCAAGAGGATCGGTCCTCAGCCAGTCTTTCTCGATCGCTTTTCTACGACTAGTTCACCATAGAAGATTTGTTTGGGTAGTCGTACGTCTGACATGCGCACAACATGGCCTGCATATCTGAGCTGGGCTTTTGCCAGTTGGGTACATGCTTGGCATGCCGGTCCACGCGAGGACCTCAGCGTCTGGGACCCTGTCCTGATACCTGACCCGTGTCATCTGTCGTAAGCAGCTCAGATGGAAGTGATTTAGGTTCCTGTCGTGACGGCTATACACGGTCCAGGTTTCACATGCGTACACATACATACAGACACATACAAACATGAATAAGTGGGTCAATATTAGAGCGTGTGGAATATTGTGTGTCGTTCTATCTGTCTAATCGGACCATGATGAGCAATTGTCATATTTTGATCACTAAAGGCTCGAATGTTTCAAACAGTTTTTCTTCAAACCAAGTAGTGACCTTACACATTTTCAACAAACACACAAATATAGTCACGTTATATAAAAACTTTCCTTCCAATGTGTATAGTAAAAACAAAAAAAAAAAACAATTAGTCAGCCAAACTTTATCTTCATATTAGAAATAATGGCCGACACAAGACAAACTACACGCCCTTGCATTAATGCCAAATCTTTCACACAAAAAATGTATACATCTTTAAAGAATAAAAAATAAAAGAAAATTTTTTATCTAATAACTCCTGCAGGTTATTACTAAAAATAAAAGACTATTTTTTATCTAATAACTCCTGCAGGTTATTACTATATCTAAAATAAAAGACTATTTTTTATCTAATAACTCCTGCAGGTTATTACTATATCTAAAATAAAAGACTATTTTTTATCTAATAACTCCTGCAGGTTATTACTAAAAATAAAAGACTATTTTTTATCTAATAACTCCTGCAGGTTATTACTATATCTAAAATAAAAGACTATTTTTTATCTAATAACTCCTGCAGGTTATTACTATATCTAAAATAAAAGACTATTTTGTATCTAATAACTCCTGCAGGTTATTACTATATCTAAAATAAAAGACTATTTTTTATCTAATAACTCCTGCAGGTTATTACTATATCTAAAATAAAAGACTATTTTGTATCTAATAACTCCTGCAGGTTATTACTATATCTAAAATAAAAGACTATTTTGTATCTAATAACTCCTGCAGGTTATTACTATATCTAAAATAAAAGACTATTTTGTATCTAATAACTCCTGCAGGTTATTACTATATCTAAAATAAAAGACTATTTTTTATCTAATAACTCCTGCAGGTTATTACTATATCTAAAATAAAAGACTATTTTGTATCTAATAACTCCTGCAGGTTATTACTATATCTAAAATAAAAGACTATTTTTTATCTAATAACTCCTGCAGGTTATTACTATATCTAAAATAAAAGACTATTTTGTATCTAATAACTCCTGCAGGTTATTACTATATCTAAAATAAAAGACTATTTTGTATCTAATAACTCCTGCAGGTTATTACTATATCTAAAATAAAAGACTATTTTGTATCTAATAACTCCTGCAGGTTATTACTATATCTAAAATAAAAGACTATTTTGTATCTAATAACTCCTGCAGGTTATTACTATATCTAAAATAAAAGACTATTTTGTATCTAATAACTCCTGCAGGTTATTACTATATCTAAAATAAAAGACTATTTTGTATCTAATAACTCCTGCAGGTTATTACTATATCTAAAATAAAAGACTATTTTTTATCTAATAACTCCTGCAGGTTATTACTATATCTAAAATAAAAGACTATTTTGTATCTAATAACTCCTGCAGGTTATTACTATATCTAAAATAAAAGACTATTTTGTATCTAATAACTCCTGCAGGTTATTACTATATCTAAAATAAAAGACTATTTTGTATCTAATAACTCCTGCAGGTTATTACTATATCTAAAATAAAAGACTATTTTGTATCTAATAACTCCTGCAGGTTATTACTATATCTAAAATAAAAGACTATTTTGTATCTAATAACTCCTGCAGGTTATTACTATATCTAAAATAAAAGACTATTTTGTATCTAATAACTCCTGCAGGTTATTACTAAATCTAAAAGCTGTGTTTAATTTATAGAAACAAACACAGTCTCAGATTATTATTAATCGTATCTCGATCACGCTAATTATATGTTGATGCTGTAAGATGTTTTTTTAATCGAATTGTGGTAAAAGTCAGGCTGACATAGTTTGAAGACCTTGAACTAACCGTGGCTAGTGGATATGACATATAATTTAGTTCACTGATAATAGTGGATTCTATTTTTCTTTTATCTGTGTATCATCTTCGGTAGAAAATCTCAAAAACGGGTTGAATATTATTCTAAATTAAGGAGAGTATAGACATAATATGAAGCTATACACATACAATCTTACAATATGTTAACATTTACAGAAAGAAAATAAGACTATTATTTGTATTTTGTGTAATTAGTATATAGCTTACTTAATGTAACTTTAAATAAATTTCAAAATAGAATATATTTCATCTTAATACTTTCTTTTGTTTATGTTATCTTGTTTAAAAAAATAATAATTATTTAATACTAGGATAGAAATAATAAACAAAGAACGAAATGTTTGTCAAGTTCGCAATAGGAAATCAGAGTTCTGGGTCTCGGGATGAGCTGAGTTATTTCCCTGTTTTCATTTTTCATCTCATTACCTCATACTAGAAAGTCTCTTTAAAAACCCGGACGAGCCGAAGCTCTTTACTCCGGGGCGTAACGCATTAGAAGTGAGTATAACTCTGTCCGGGCTCCAGCCACCCCACGGCACGCCGAAGGCGTGGCGTGCCATGTAAAAGGGAAGGTTTCCGCAGGCCAGCGACCGTTCGCTGCGGTTCCCCTAAGGATCATTATCGTGGTGGCTCGCCCGTATATCTGCATTGTCACCATATACTATAGGCACAGGCATCCAGGCACCGGGTGGGTCGTGAAACGGGTTGCAGCGTCCATTGCTTCCTCCCCACCGAGACCCCGTGGCCTCTCGGCAATGCAATGAATTACCTCTGACTTTAACGACGCCACTTCTGTTGTCGCCATTCCTTCCATTTCAATTTTAGGAATTTTCGGAAACGTCATGAGCATTATGATTCTGTACCGCCACGGACTGGACAAACATACTCATCTGTGGCCTTGCCGTGGCGGACAGCATGTATCTTGTAGGGATCAACAACATCGCACTTTTGATGTACAAAACTTTCGATCATCACTACAGCTTTATCTACACCGAGGCCATGGCTACATTATTCTACAGCTTGTACATGTTTTTTGTACTATTGGAGAATGTTGGCAAGGTGGTCTCCATGATTCTATGATTCTACCAACCCTCATCATCACCGAGATTCTTCCCGCTCCATTTCGCGCGCATTGTAACCGCTTTCCGCATTAAAGCAGCGGTTGCGTTGATGTACCCTGTGGGCCTGGCAGCTTCCATCATTTTCATCGCCCCAATGCGCTACGCCTACGTGTTCGACGAGAGCCTCAATCTGACAGTTGGCTACATTTTGAAATCCGACCCGTACATCACCAGCTACCAGATTTACAGCCAGGCCACTCAGATCTACACAACGTTGTGTGGGCCCGTGTGTGTCGGATTTGTCGTTGTCGGCTGCATCCTCATCTCCGCCGAAATTCAGCTTCAGCTGCTGGCGCGAAGGAGAATGACTTCCACGATTTCTGTTAAGGTGCTTCTTTCCACTCAGGCACCAAATTCCGAGACGAATCAGGCATTTGTCAGGAAAAAGCTTAACGCCAACACACATTCCAACAAAATTACAAAAATCCTGCTTTCTGTCTGCATTACTGCATAGTCTACACCGTGACCGGAAGTTTTAACTTTCTCTCTGACATGGTTTTCAACATGGAAAATCTGGGTTTTATCACCGGATTCATGATCCACAGATTTGGCAGTATGTTCCTATGCGTCAATCAGCACTGCCAATTTTATCATCTATGTTGTCTTCAAGAAAAACTTTAGAAAAACATACAAGGAAATCTTTCTGAATTGTATTCCAACAAAGTTGAAGACGAAATTGTTTTCACAAGATAACAACTAGATCTAGTCTTTTATAGACTATTCAAATTTGAAGAAAAGGGAATTAATAAAAATATTTTTTAAAAGCCTTTAGGGTTTTTCTGAAATGATCAGTGATTTAAATAAATGTAACAAAAATCGATTTGAAAATATGAAACCATATTTGTGAAATATACAATTTTGAGGTTTACTAGTTCAATAAAGAAGGAAGCTCTTAAGATAATTCAATCTAATTACACATGTAATTTGTTTATAGTCAAGAAATGGTGTGTGATTGTAATTCTGTATTGCGAGGAATCACGTTATTTTTATAATAACTGATCGGGTAAAAGAAATAAAATGTCTCTACAGCTTGGCGACGCCTGCTTGGTGACGTCTGTTTGGTGACGTCTGTTTGGTGACGTCTGTTTGGTGACGTCTGTTTGGTGACGTCTGTTTGGTGACGTCTGTTTGGTGACGTCTGTTTCGTGACGTCTGTTTGGCGACGTCTGCTTGGTGACGTCTGTTTGGTGACGTCTGCTTGGTGACGTCTGTTTGGTGACGTCTGCTTGGTGACGTCTATATATTTGTCTTTCCCTGTTTCTATTATTCCTTGTTGTACATTTCTGTGTGTCCTAATATATTACGGTCTATTATTATTACACTAGTGAAATAATTTAAACGTATGTGTTTTAATATTGAGTTTAATATTTTGTCAAAATAAATGTCGAAAATAACCTGAAAAAACTACAACAATGTTTTGTATAATAACTATTTAGACTTCTAGCATAGCCTGCATGAAATAAAAATCAATCATTCATTGTTTACAATCGGTATTATTGAATAGACAAAAATAATTTTAAAATGAAGTAATGTTCTAAGGGCAAGTACCCGCATGGCTGCTAGATCTTTGTGATGATAATGAAGAGATGTTCTAAGTTTAATAACACTAACAACACATTTCTTTGATTATAAATAACTTACTTATATAAAAACTATACTAAAAACAATATTATTTATATAATACAAGCTAAATTGCCCGGCGTTGCAGGGGCAAAAAACAACTACATACGCCTATAACTATGTATTAAAAATGTATTTACAATCAACAGAAACCTATAATAATGAAAGGAATACAATTAATAATTTTTTACCAAACATATTTAGAAAATTAATTAAAAAATATTGTAATCGGGTTTAAAAAAAATTCATGACTTATCCGCCCCTTCATTACACCCTGGACGTAAGGGCCGGATAACTCGTCCGGTATTTTTTGAGACACTCATAATTCGGTCCTGTGGTTAGCACCCAAGACTATCAACATGACAACCTGGAATCATTTAGTCCTGTAGACATTTTGGGCATTTTGGATCAAGGACTCAGTAATCTCCCATCTGGCAGGAAGGACTGTAAAATTATAGGATATAATATTGATACAATATTAGACAAGTTTGTCTAATGTTTCGATGTATTTGTGGCCAGATTTCAATAATATTTTAGTTGACCTGAAAGTAAATAAAAAATGTATTGACATTACCTTGGCACATAAGCACACAACGAAGGCGAAATATTTTATTATTATTTAAATAAAACAAAAAGGGATACTCCAGGACATAGGACAATACGACGACCAGCTGGTCACAGTCAAGAAAAGGAAACTAGAATTGTATGGCCACATAACTAGAACCAACGGGATTGCCAAAACCATTCTGCAGGGCACCATCAGATAAGGGAGAAAGTGAGGAAGACAAAGAAAACGATGGGAGGATAACATCAGGGAGTGGACGAGAGTAAAGCTGTACGACGCAATGAGAAGGGCTAAGAGACTGGCGGAATGGAGGAGGCTGGTGTACATGTCATCTGTGGCGCCCACGGTCCAACAGACTACGGGATATGTAGGCAGGTACGTAGGTGTGCTTAGAGACTAAAGTTACGCCACGACGTTCTTCTACTACTTAAACATAGTAATTCAGTCAAATAGTGTTATTATAATTTGCGGCACACATATTTAAATGACCAAAACAGCTAACATTTGTCACATTAGAGAAAATAAATCTGCTGCTGTCAATGAGTTGCTAGTTAAAGCAGACAACCCAACAATTAAACAAAGTATGCAATGCACATTTTTTGAACAAATATAAAGCACAAAAATTATCCTACAATTTTGTTTTGGTGCAAAATTATATATTTAAACTAAAAACAAAAGATTGAGTTTTTTTATTTTTTATCCTAAATTATAAATTTCAAGCACTCCATTCATGTCTGCCTCTTCCTTGTCAGCTTCTGGAGCTTCGTATTGCGTTTCCTTATCAACATATTCTTCTTTGAACGTTTCAACATTTTGAAAAGGAATTCTTTTATCTAATCTCTTGTACATTTTAGCGAATTCTTGCCTTACGTCTTTCAAGGTGAAGTTTTCTTTGCTAAATTTCTGACTCATCACTTGGCCGATTTCTTCAATCTTTGCCAACATATAGAATCGATTTGGTTCTGCGCCAGGAAACTTGGCCGTGTCATGCAACACGCTGCGTCTAAATGTCACTCCATCCAGAAAGAGTGAAACGGATGATTGTTGTAGAAGAGTCATCATGTCCCTCTCTCCGGCTGTTGCCTGGCTAGTGCTTGACATCATGGCGATGAGAGAGTTGATTAGGATGATGTAGGTTGTGATAATGAACAGCACATAGATCCCCGCCACCAGCCTTTGAGAATCACTGTCCACTTCCTTTAGAAGATCGAGATCTTTAAGTCCGAGCATGTAGCCAAACATGGTTAACGTAGTGTTTTCAAAGGTACTAAACTCTACAATGGCTTCATTGCCGGACAAAATAATATACATAACAAAACTGAATGCTGAAAATTCGATACATATAATTATTCCGAAACGAAGCAAATCTCCCAAAATGATTGCATGAAACAATACTGTGTAAAAAGAGAATTTTTTAAATCCTCTTAAAAAAAAACAATGAAAACGAGGATCCAGAAAGAAGAACTGTAACAAAAACATCATTGCTGTGTCTGCCATTAGCATACACAATACAATCTATGATCAAGAACAATGCAAATATCACCAGACCAACTCTGTACAAAGTATTGCTATGACGTTTGCCTGAGAATAATCCTTGTTTAAAAATAAACAATCTATAAAACTCACAAACAATTAGAAATACGCCATAAACTAACAAAATCCAAGGGACAACCTTAGTGTAGATCTTTTTTTCTTGGCACCAGTTTTCTTGACTATTACAGTCACCTGAGTTAACAATGTACTTCCTGTAATAAGCAGACGTTGTAAATAATAACATCACGCATACATGCACAAGGCCAAATAAATAGTAAAAAATCTTACATCTCTCCCATCTTTTTAAGACAATCATTTTAATTATTTCCACGTCTACAATTTCTTGAACATCTTTCCAGTGCAGATCACTCATCATTTCAATGACAGAAGGCGGTGGTCTGTCCCAGAATAAGCGACGAATGTTTCTTCCCAATCTGGTTAAACGAGACATAGCTTTTTCAGTATTTTCATCTTTCTCTAAGCGCTTTGAATATATATGTTGGGCTGCAGGGTCGATTTCTGTTATATCGTAACGGCGACTATCAAAGGATCCATCTTTTTGACTCTGGAAGCAATAGATATCTTTCATGTTAAGAATGAATTGTACAATTTCAATCAAACCCTCTTTAACAGACAGCTTCAGTGGTGTCAGTCTGTCTTGGTTTTCCTGAGACCACAACTTTTTAAATTCATGGAACAATTTTCTTGTTTTCAAATGTTTTAACATCAAAATGGCTTTTGGAATATGACTTTTTTCCAGGGCAGTATATTTGATTAAAGTGTGAATGATCGTGTCACCTTGGCTGTTGACTTCATCAACACAAGCTTCGTGATCCAATAACAAGTCCACTATATCAGTATTAAAAGTAAGTACAGCCACTGACAAAGCAGTTTCTCCCATCATAATTGTGTTGGCAAAGTTGGAGCCAGTGGCTCTAGCTGACAATACTTTCTCTTTGTTCGCTATGGACAAATGATTCAAAATTAAAGCTGTTGCATGGATTTTTTCCTTGGCAATTGTGATATGTAAACCTGTTTGGCCTGAACAGCTTCCTGTTCGCTTAACGTTGATTAAATCCGGACAATACTTCATCAACAACTGAATGATAGCGCTGTCTTTGTGCTGAAGTGCAGAAGCGTGAAGTAGACTGTCCATACTGTCTTCAGTTTCATTTTTACGTCTAAATGTTCTTAAACGATCAGCTATTCCAACTTTGTCTTTTCGGTGTTTTTGTATAAAACTTTCAAGCTTCTTTAAAGCATTGGGCTTATCAGTCCTCAGTCGATCCTTTTTTGGTACAATAGCGTTATAGATTTCTTCTACTTCACTATCTATAACTTCATTAACTTCACTTGCAACACTTGTCTGGCAGCAGTTTATTGAGTTGGACATTTCTGAAACAATTTGTACAGACTTCTTGAGTTACTTTGTGATATTTTAGTTAATGGAGTCGAAGTTAAGAAGTTTGTCTTCTTTTCATGATATTCAAAACTTTACTTTGAAGTGAAGACAGTGGCAACTGGAAGTACACAAATAAAATGATATAGTAAGATAAAATAAATGCTGATTGCTATCTCACATTAATTAGACATATTCTAGAATATGCATTTTCTGCATGGGACATGTGAACTAAAGAGAAAAAAAAACTATAACAAATCCAGAAAAGAGCTACTAGGTTTATCAATAGTGAATATTTACAACTGATAAAAGTAACACCAATAGTTAAATCACTAAATCTATAAACTGATGGGACGAAATGTGACGCCATATGATGTTAATTTATGATATGTAATAGAAGTGATGTACCAAGTCACATAATAAAGATTAGATCGTTACGACTGTTTGCTATTTTGTCAAACCTTAAAAAAAAACACACAACTATATAAGTTTGCGTTTACATTTGTACAAATAAATACAATACCAACTTCACTTAGTCTTTAGCAAGAAAATTCAAAAACATGACACGCTAATGTTACTACAATTTGTACCTACCTGTGAATAAATGTTAGCAGTTGATCTTCTATTCTCTAGGTAGTGAGCCAGAGAAAACTAAGAATATGGGTTTTAGAATATAAGCTTGGATTTAATTCAGACATGTCGAATCCTTAAAATCACATTGAATCAAATACTATTGATTCCATTTGATCATTGTGGCCATGGTTACCTAAGTTCACTTTCACTTTTCTGCTTGTTTTAACGTGTGCAAAAACAGACTGCAGAATGCCAAAGCCAATTTCCACATAAAAAACGTATATAATATTTAAATGGAACTAAGTTCTTGCTTTCACCGTTCTGACATTCGAATAAAAGAAACTTTAAGGCTCTATTATGTAACCTGGCCTTGATTTTAACTTATGCAAATGTGTATTTTTTATTCCGATTTTTTCCTCTTCAAATCTCAATTTTATTTAACCTCCACTCAACACCAGTGCAGTTAAAGTAAAAAAAAAACATTCAGAGTCATATTGAAACTTTTTCTATATTCAAGTAAAGATTTTTTTACAGAAATCTTAGAATGAATAATCTTTTGAAACTGCGTTAGCTTAGCGGTTGCTTCTTTCAAGGAAGTTTAAATGAATGCACAGTTTACAAAACTATTGAATGAAGGGAAGCAGTATAATAACTTGTACAATGGGATTGTGCGTACAAATGCTTTTGCCAACTCTTTAACTAATTTACTTTTTAAACTATCAAACAGTAAAATAATATTACATCAAGTCGTGAAGAGAATTCATCAAGGAAAACTGTTACGTCTCGCTGTCTAGGGTGGGCAGTTTATCTAAATGTTCAAACTGTTATGTCTCGCTGTCTACTGTGGGCAGTTTATCTAAATGTTCAAACTGTTACGTCTCGCAGTCTAGGGTGGGCAGTTTATCTAAATGTTCAAACTGTTATGTCTCGCTGTCTACTGTGGGCAGTTTATCTAAATGTTCAAACTGTTACGTCTCGCTGTCTACTGTGGGCAGTTTATCTAAATGTTCAAACTGTTACGTCTCGCTGTCTAGGGTGGGCAGTTTATCTAAATGTTCAAACTGTTACGTCTCGCTGTCTACTGTGGGCAGTTTATCTAAATGTTCAAACTGTTACGTCTCGCTGTCTACTGTGGGCAGTTTATCTAAATGTTCAAACTGTTACGTCTCGCTGTCTAGGGTGGGCAGTTTATCACAATTACTTCTTGGTACCATTGAAGAATCCTTAACTCTCACCCAACTTTCATCCAAGCAAGTTAGGAACGAAGTCAGGAATAATTACTAACAACTTTTAATTCAACATAACATATAACATCGAAGCTCAACACAAGTCAATAATAACAACGACCATTTAAAAAGAACACAAGAGGCATTAAAACACTGCCTAACTAGTCTCTCAATACACTCTCCTCTCTACTCTAACTACACATCACATGGTCTGCCCCCCCCTCGCCCCACGCGTTTTCGCTCATGCCAAACGGACAGGGGTCACCCAAGGTCACTAAAACAATGCGACCTTCAGTTACAAAGGGAGATAATCACAACCAAACAAAAAAACAAACAAGGGAGTTAATTAATTCTAACTTCATACATCACAATACCTTAAACACATGTAAGGTTTATTATAAAAATAAAACCATAACAACTAGCAACTTAAAACTTCAAAAACTTTTAGTTTTTTAAGTAAAGTTAACAAAGAAAAAAAAAAGTTTAGTTTTTCAATGGGAAATATAGGTTATTTGGAGCACGTTCAGCACCCCAAGGAACGCGTGCCAAACTCGGCACGCAGAGAGACTGTCAATGGCATGGCGAAGACCCCCTAAAAGGCAATTTAAGTTTCTTTTCCAAGAAATTAAGAGTGGTAGAAGAAGAAATAATTTGCTTATATTAAAAGTAAAGTACCTGTCGTGCCAAATTGATCATTAGGCCGATGAAGCAAGGTTCATCAGTTTCTGTGGCCGTTGCATACTAGGTGAGTGTGTGGTCAGCACAATACACAGCCGCCTTTACTTTACCCCAACTAAATTCAGGTACCCATCAGAGCTGGGTAGACTCAGGGACATCGTATAGACCCGTCGAAAAACATCCTACCCTTCGCCAGAATTCGAACCCAGGACCTTGGGTACGCCAGTCAAACGCGCTGCCGTTCGGCTACTGCGACCCATATTATTTATATTATCGACCGAACTTTAATAAAATTAAAAAAATGTGTATAGTAAATTTTAAATAAACATATAATGAAAACCAATACAAAAAATATCTTAACAAGCATCTTCTGTTTACTGGCGCTGTCTAGGGGATGGACAAATTGGATTCAATGAAACAATAACATTAGATCATAAATGAAAAATAAACAACAGTTTCAAATATAATTTGTTAAACAGGTGTACAAAACATGGTAAAAGCTAGTGTTGTCTGAGTATTAGCAGATATTATTGTTTTATTATATATTTTTTCGTTGGCCTTCAAATAGTCACCGATCACGAAATAAAGTTGTTTTTTTCCATTATAGATAAGAAAAATCAAATGGCCTAAATTGTTTTCAGTGTAAAACAAACATCTGTTTGTGTTCAGAACTTATGTAGTCAAGTGAGACTAAAGATACAAAGAATACAATGTCTTATACTTGTAGAGTCAGAACTTCTTTCTTCACCTTTAGTTCTTTTAGAATGTATACACCTTCTCAGGAAAGAAATAATAATTTCCTCCCACGCTTGTCCAGTATTGTGATAAGAGTTTTAAACGATGTTATCATGTTAGTTTTTTTTATTAATTTAGGCAACCCATTTAATTGTCAGCTGACAAGTATTGAAACTAAATATAAAAATGCTATAATTTGGATAATGGGGGACTTCAACCTCCCTGATATAAATTGGAATAGCTACTCTATAGAAAAGCACCAAAACACAAAAGAAATAAATGAAATGTTTATCAATACCATCCAAAATCTAAACTTAGACCAAATTAATAAAAAACCAACAAGAAACCATAATATACTAGATTTATTTTTAACGAACAGACCAGGACTAGTATTAGATTATGAAATAATCCCTGGACTTTCAGATCATGATATTGTCAGAGTAAATAACAAAATAAAAATCCAAATTAGCAAGAAACCTAAAAGAATAATTTATCTCTGGAATAAATGTAACATAACAGAACTACATCAAGCAGCAATAAAATTCCAAACCAATTTTCTTACTAAATACAATATAGATAGTCCAGTTGAAGATATTTGGCAATTTATAAAAACCAACTTAAAAGCAATAATGGCTGACTCTGTGCCAACAAAACAAACATCAAATAAAATTAACAAATGTTGGTTTAACACTAAACTAAAGAAACTGTGTAAACAAAAAGAAAATCTATTCAAAAAGTTTAAGGCAACTAATTCAATTAGACTACATAAAAAATACCTAAAAATTAAACATTTAACTCAGAAACTAAGCAGACAGCTGCAGAATGAATATGTAAACAATGTAATTTCTAAAGATAATAATAAAAACTTATGGTCCTACATTAAATCAAGAAAAATGGACACTACAGGCATAGCTCCACTAAAAGTCCAAAACAACGAAACTTATAATGATAATGAAACTAAAGCTAATATCCTAAACACACACTTTGCATCATCTTTTTCTAATCCAGGTGACAAAGAAATATTCATAAATTTAAACAAACTAGAAGAGATAGGAAATATAAATGTAGATGAAAAAGGCATTAAACAACTCCTAACCAACTTAAAAGTAAACAAAGCTTCTGGTCCAGATGAAATACCAGCAAGACTGCTTAAAGAACTAACTAATGAAATATCTCCAATCTTTAAAATACTTTTTCAGGCCTCTCTAAATAAGGGCAAAGTGCCCAAAGATTGGAAATTAGCCAATGTAACCCCCCTTTTAAAAAAAGGAGATAAATCTGACCCCGGAAATTATAGACCTGTTTCTCTAACAAGCATAACATGTAAATTACTTGAACATATAATATATAGTAGTATAGTAAATCATCTAGACAAACTAAATGCACTGTGCCCACACCAACATGGCTTCAGGAAAAATAGATCATGTGAGACTCAATTGATAGGCTTAATAGATGACTTGTCTAAGGGTTAGATAATAACAACCAAATTGATGCTATATTACTAGATTTTTCAAAAGCATTTGATAAAGTTCATCATTCTAGTCTTCTTAAAAAACTTAAATACTTTGGCATCTCTGGTCCCTTACATCAGTGGATTCAGGACTTTCTTATAGGCAGAGAACAAACAGTGATAATAAATGGCTCTAAGTCATCACCAATAACAGTAAACTCAGGAGTTCCGCAAGGAACTGTTCTAGAACCCCTACTATTTCTAATTTACATTAATGATCTGCCAAATTGCATCAACACAGGCACAAAAGTAAGATTATTTGCAGATGATTGCATAATTTATAGAATAATAAAGACAGGAAAAGATAGTGAACTTTTACAAAAAGACCTAGATGAACTACAAAAATGGGAATCAAACTGGAGTATGTCTTTTCACCCAGAAAAATGCCAACTAATAAGGGTATCCAAGAAAAAGAAACAAATAATAACAAACTACTTCATTCATGGTAAAGAACTAACTCAAACTAGCAATGCTAAGTATCTAGGAGTAATAATAAATGATAAGTTATCTTGGAACCCTCACATTGATGAAGTAATTAAAAAATCAAACAAAACATTAGGATTCATAAAAAGGAACATTTACAAATGTAATAAGAATATAAAACTAAAATGCTATCTTACATTAGTTAGGCCTATACTAGAATATGCAGCATCTGTATGGGACCCATCAACTAAAGAAAACATTAAAAAATTAGAACAAATTCAAAAAAGAGCTGCAAGGTTTATAACTAGTGAATATTCCCAATTGACAAGAGTAACACCATTAGTCAAATCACTAAACCTAGAAACACTAGAGGACAGAAGGGCAAAGAGTAAAGTAGTAATAATACATAAGGCATTAAACTCTAATTTAGAAATACAACCCAATAACAATCTATTGCAAAGCTCAGATAAACATAAAGACAAAAACACCTTCCTTGTCCCTTATGCGAGAACAAATGCATATAAGTACTCTTTCTTCCCGAGTGGCATTCGGGCGGGGAATGGGTTGCCTGAACAAACCAGGAAAACCAATAACCTAACATCATTTAAAACATTAATAAAAATGCAAGACTAGACTCGGACCACGGATGAGCGTAGGACGCAATAATCTTCTTTATAGAAGGAGCGTCTGTAATGTATAAGATAAGAAGATAATTTTGAAATTTCTCTCCAAAGAAAAAGAATGTGCTCGTATTTGTCCATATATATATATACACGTTTGTGAAAGAGCATTGTAGTTTACTAGAAACTGATGGTAAATAGAATGGAATTGATTTACGCGTTAAGACTGGATAGATAATTAGAGCCAGGCTTGCAATAGACTGTGATCACCAATGGTACAGAGTACGCCTAAGAAGGCGCAGTATAATCGAAGGAATGATAACAATCACTACAACTCACAACGCCAAGAATGGGGCACTATTTCGTCAAGTACAGAATAGAGCATAATTGATGATGAAGATTTATTTATTATAAGTAGTATAAAATAATTTTTATCTTTTCATATATTCATTGCCAGTTCTTGTGGCTATGATGATCAATAGGATTGTGCGGCCAGGACAATACTTCACCAATTTCTCTAACTGAGCTGTGCAGAGAACTCGTGCAGGAGACTCTAAAGACAAAATATTGTATTCAAACTAAAGACTTTCTGTACAAAAATGTCTTCCGCAGCTACTAAATCATCGCAACCACCAGATTTACTGAATATACTGAAGAAAACATTATAGTACGAACACTTTGATGAAGAGAAAGATAAAGCTTATAATGGAAATGTGTATCTTAACTTCTATGTCATCTTTAGCAAGCGCAGCAGTGCTACAGACATGAGCTGATATAAACTTATCATAACAACGTGCTTGAAATAACAAATAACATTTAGGATAAGCTAGATAACATTTAAAAAAAATAAGTAAAGAAAACTAAATAAATAAAAACGTACGATTCCAAATGTCCCATTTACAAAGTGTCCAAGGTTAAGGTAACTTTTTGAGAGATAAGAATTTTGACGTGTTTGATTTTGTCTCCGGTTTTTTTAAACAGAAGGTGAACAACATTGGCTAAACATTAATTATGAAAATAGAAATAAAAATAAAGCCAAATTTTTTTTTTCATATGATTTCATGTACAGTTATAGTGGACCTGACTATTAAATATGTTTACTACTTGGGAATTTTGATATAATATTTGTGTTTTTCCTGTTGTAAAACTATTTTAGTTTTACAGATTGACAATACCTACATAAAATAACACATATTTGAAAAATGTTACATGTATAACAATACAATATAACAATACAATATAACAATACAACAATACTCATCAAAATATTATTTTTCACTGGAAACTAATTAAAATATATTTATTTTCATATTTCAACAAACAATGCAAAAAGTAAGTAAGTAAAGTACCCTTCGGACTTTACTGATCATAGTGAATAATAATTCAATAACTCTTTCTAAATGTTTAGTCATTCTGTATGCTTGAATATTAGGGCTCGGTTTAATTTCACGTATAGAAAGAGTTAATATTTATTTAATATTCAGCTAACTGCACTGGAATATAGTACAATTTGATATTGTCGATTTATAATAGGTAAAAATAATAGGCCTACATTGAAATTGAATTTTGTTTAAAAACAAACATTTGTTAACGAACCCAGGTGAAACATATTTTGGCAGCAAGAAACTGCCCGAAATGACCAAACACAACAGCCATAGGCCAGTTCTTCACAATTATTGTACTATTTGTATAAATCCTTAAACATCATTGCCCCCCTCTGTGCCAACTTTCAAATCATCACTGAAGGGTTGGACTAAATACCTTAAGTAAAACTCTGTCGTCTGTTTATAACTCTTGTTTGTATGACATAAAATATAATTAGTAGTTAATGCACACTTTTGAGCATTCAAAATTTACCCTTAAATTGTGGACTTTTTCCTCGGGTCAACGGGGGTCTCCACAGTACAATGAAGAAGAAGAAGTTATTGAAAATGAAGAAGTAAAAGTCTACAACTCTAACAATAAGTTGTTGCACTTATTTTCTGTTTTGTCTCCAAACATAATTTCAGTAACAGAAAGTTTCTTAAAACTGCTATAGTTTCAGTTTATCTAGGCCTGCCATCAAAAACTGTAACGTTTTCTTTTTGTTTGTAAGCTTTACTGTTTTGTTCTTTTTTTCAAACAAGTTCGTGACTTTTAATTAAAATGTTTAATGAAGGTAAATCTTTAAAAATCAACACGTCTTTCAGTCAATTGATCCTCCTTAATCTTGTCTTAATCATCAAAAATGGAACTAAAAAAAATTGCTTAGTGCTTCATATTGTTTTATTTTTCTCTTTTCTTTATCTAATGACCCTTTGTACTTCTGTCATGACCTTGACTACGTGCGCATTCAATTTCGAGGTCACTCAAGATAATCTAGAAAGCTCTCGTACTAAGGCTCAGAAAATGAGCAATATATAAAAAAATAAATTCTGAGCTCATTTCCAACGCGAGTAAATTTGTTTCTTAATATTTCTTCTGAATTTCCGGTCACAGTAATTCTACACGATGTCTATCAGGTTGTCCTTGGTTGCACTTCTGCTTATTGGCCTTGTGGTTGTCAATGCATCAAAGAAACGTGCCGGTAAGTATTTACTACGGCTCTGAACGTTTAAACATAGTTTCATTGTATCTTAGAGCATTGTCAGTGGATGACCACCACTGTTTTAAGATGAACGGCTAGCAAAATATTTCTATACAAATGAAGGATTAGTGATATTTGAATACGATTTAGAATTTAGACCCAGCCCTCGTGTATAGATTGTTACTAGTGAAAATGGCTATGTGGAAATTATTGTTATCTCTTTTATTGTTGTCATAAAGTTACTGACAGCGAAATAACAAACAAATTTTGGAAATTGCAGATTTAAGGTCCTTACAAAGATCAATAGAAAGTCACTTCCCCTACTCATTTCGACTAAAACTGGCGAACAGAAAGCATAGTATGCGCCATAGTATGCGATATAGTATGTGCCATAGTATGCGCCATAGTATGTGCCATAGTATGTGCCATAGTGTGTGATATAGTATGCGCTATAGTATGCGCCATAGTATGTGCCATAGTATGTGCCATAGTATGTGCCATAGTATGTGCCATAGTATGTGCCATAGTATGTGCCGTAGTATGTGCCATAGTATGCGCTATAGTATGTGCCATAGTATGCGCCATAGTATGTGCCATAGTATGCACCATAGTATGCGCCATAGTATGTGCCATAGTATGTGCCATAGTATGCGCTATAGTATGCGCCATAGTATGTGCCATAGTATGTGCCATAGTATGTGCCATAGTATGCGCTATAGTATGTGCCATAGTATGCGCCATAATATGTGCCATAGTATGCACCATAGTATGCGCCATAATATGTGCCATAGTATGTGCCATAGTATGCGCCATAGTATGTGCCATAGTATGTGCCATAGTATGCGCCATAGTATGTTCCATAGTATGCGCCATAGTATGCGCCATAGCATGTGCCATAGTAAGTGCCATAGTATGCGCCATAGTATGCGTCATAGTGTTCTCTTTCCTAATCATAAGCCATAAAATTTTTCTTTCCATCCTTTTTTATGCAGGTTATATTCCTAATTACTATTATTTAATATATATATATATAAAATTAGAGTGTTTGTCCGCATACGGATCCCCATTGGTCAATTTGATATCACGTGAGTTTGTGGCACTGACCTATTTAGGCCTTGGGCTATATACTGTCTAATAATTTTTCACGTCGGACATGTGTCCTCGCTAGCTCAGTGGTAAACGTAGCGGACTGCTATTCGAGCGACCCGGGTTCGATTCTTCTGTTAGACTCTACTTTTTTTTTAACACTTTTTTTTCAAACTTTTAAAAATAAAAGACATTGTAAATCTACGGGCAATTTAGATTTTTGTTAAATAAAAATACTTGTCTATTTATTTTACCAGATTACAATATTTATTTTAAATTACTTGCCTAAAAGTCTTCAGTAAAAAAATAATAATTTAAATATAAGATTTATAGCTTGTTTTTTATGTGTAGTTGATACATATTTTATCTGCACCTTATACAGTCCTGTTTTTTTTTTCACTCGGGCAACATGGGGCAATGTAGCTTGTTTTACTATAATATTATAGGCAATTAGCTTTATGGCCATTTCGGTTATATTTATATATTTATTTGTGACATTTTTATTGACACAATAATTGAAAGACGTTTTTTTTTGTTTGTTCGTTATTTGGTGTCTTAGCAACTACATGTGCTCCTGGCCAATTCGTGTGCCACAATGGAACCTGCCTGAAGAACGCCTGGGTATGCGACACAGAAAATGATTGCGGTGACGGATCAGATGAAGTTGGATGCCGTAAGTGACATTTAGATACTTGAACTGGAGTGACATTTAGATACTTGAACTGGAGTGACATTTAGCTACTTGAACTCGAGTGACATTTAGATACTTGAACTGGAAGGGTGTGACGAACGTCTTGCTAATGCCACCATTGAATTGATTTATAAAAGCGCTGTTAGCAGCTCTGTGGGAGTTATACTAAAAGAATTTGGTGGGCCGTTTTGTGGCCCGCATACCGCCTGTTGCATATCCCTAGTCTGAACCTTTAAAAATAAATGTTATAAATGAAGCTGGGCGCTGAGAGATGCGATAGTGAATGACTGAAACGGTTGTCTAACAGATTGATAGAGAGTCAGACGGACAGACAAAAATAAAAATAAATAGATCGATAAACAGTTGATGAAATAGACTGATACATATTTAGACAAACAGATCATAGACAGACTGAGATAAACGTAGATAATACGACGGGCAGACAAAGAAATAGATGGATCTGTAGATAGATTGATAGATAGATGGGTTTGTAGATGGATTTATAGATAGATGGGTTTGTAGATAGATTGATAGATAGATGGGTTTGTAGATAGATTGATAGATAGATGGGTTTGTAGATGGATTGATAGATAGATGGGTTTGTAGATAGATTGATAGATAGATGGGTTTGTAGATGGATTGATAGATAGATGGGTTTGTAGATGGATTGATAGATAGATGGGTTTGTAGATAGATTGATAGATAGATGGGTTTGTAGATGGATTGATAGATAGATGGGTTTGTAGATGGATTGATAGATAGATGGGTTTGTAGATGGATTGATAGATAGATGGGTTTGTAGATGGATTGATAGATAGATGGGTTTGTAGATGGATTGATAGATAGATGGGTTTGTAGATGGATTGATAGATAGATGGGTTTGTAGATAGATTGATAGATAGATGGGTTTGTAGATAGATTGATAGATAGATGGGTTTGTAGATGGATTGATAGATAGATGGGTTTGTAGATGGATTGATAGATAGATGGGTTTGTAGATAGATTGATAGATAGATGGGTTTGTAGATGGATTGATAGATAGATGGGTTTGTAGATGGATTGATAGATAGATGGGTTTGTAGATAGATTGATAGATAGATGGGTTTGTAGATGGATTGATAGATAGATGGGTTTGTAGATGGATTGATAGATAGATGGGTTTGTAGATGGATTGATAGATAGATGGGTTTGTAGATGGATTGATAGATGGGTTTGTAGATGGATTGATAGATAGATTAATTTGTAGATGGATTGATAGATAGATGGGTTTGTAGATGGATTGATAGATAGATGGGTTTGTAGATGGATTGATAGATAGATGGGTTTGTAGATGGATTGATAGATAGATGGATTTGTAGATGGATTGATAGATAGATGGATCTGTAGATGGATTGATAGATAGATGGGTTTGTAGATGGATTGATAGATAGATGGGTTTGTAGATGGATTGATAGATAGATGGGTTTGTAGATAGATTGATAGATAGATGGGTTTGTAGATAGATTGATAGATAGATGGGTTTGTAGATAGATTGATAGATAGATGGGTTTGTAGATAGATTGATAGATAGATGGGTTTGTAGATAGATTGATAGATAGATGGGTTTGTAGATAGATTGATAAATAGATGGGTTTGTAGATAGATTGATAGATAGATGGGTTTGTAGATAGATTGATAGATAGATGGGTTTGTAGATAGATTGATAGATAGATGGGTTTGTAGATAGATTGATAGATAGATGGGTTTGTAGATGGATTGATAGATAGATGGGTTTGTAGATAGATTGATAGATAGATGGATTTGTAGATGGATTGATAGATAGATGGGTTTGTAGATAGATTGATAGATAGATGGATTTGTAGATAGATTGATAGATAGATGGGTTTGTAGATGGATTGATAGATAGATGGGTTTGTAGATAGATTGATAGATAGATGGGTTTGTAGATGGATTGATAGATAGATGGGTTTGTAGATGGATTGATAGATAGATGGGTTTGTAGATGGATTGATAGATAGATGGGTTTGTAGATGGATTGATAGATAGATGGGTTTGTAGATGGATTGATAGATAGATGGGTTTGTAGATGGATTGATAGATAGATGGATTTGTAGATGGATTGATAGATAGATGGGTTTGTAGATGGATTGATAGATAGATGGGTTTGTAGATGGATTGATAGATAGATGGGTTTGTAGATGGATTGATAGATAGATGGGTTTGTAGATGGATTGATAGATAGATGGGTTTGTAGATAGATTGATAGATAGATGGGTTTGTAGATAGATTGATAGATAGATGGGTTTGTAGATAGATTGATAGATAGATGGGTTTGTAGATAGATTGATAGATAGATGGGTTTGTAGATAGATTGATAGATAGATGGGTTTGTAGATAGATTGATAGATAGATGGGTTTGTAGATAGATTGATAGATAGATGGGTTTGTAGATAGATTGATAGATAGATGGGTTTGTAGATAAATTGATAGATAGATGGGTTTGTAGATAGATTGATAGATAGATGGGTTTGTAGATGGATTGATAGATAGATGGGTTTGTAGATAGATTAATAGATAGATGGATTTGTAGATGGATTGATAGATAGATGGGTTTGTAGATAGATTGATAGATAGATGGATTTGTAGATAGATTGATAGATAGATGGGTTTGTAGATGGATTGATAGATAGATGGGTTTGAAGATAGATTGATAGATAGATGGGTTTTTAGATGGATTGATAGATAGATGGGTTTGTAGATGGATTGATAGATAGATGGGTTTGTAGATAGATTGATAGATAGATGGGTTTGTAGATGGATTGATAGATAGATGGGTTTGTAGATGGATTGATAGATAGATGGGTTTGTAGATGGATTGATAGATAGATGGGTTTGTAGATGGATTGATAGATATATGGGTTTGTAGATGGATTGATAGATAGATGGGTTTGTAGATAGATTGATAGATAGATGGGTTTGTAGATGGATTGATAGATAGATGGGTTTGTAGATGGATTGATAGATAGATGGGTTTGTGGCAAATCGAATGTCCTATAGATGGAAATAATGTTTGGAAAATTAACCCTCATTAAACTATCGGCTGATAAAGTAGGCATTGCTTAATGTAGATTTTTTTTTGAATTTATCTTCAGTGTTAATATAAAAGTCATCTTTTTATCAATGAAGAAATTTACATTTTCACCCTCTCACAACTTCACTTTAAGCTGTATAATACAACTGTCAAAACGTGAATTAGAAATTAAAACATAACTCTGTCAACAAACAACGACATGACCCTGTCTTTCAATAAAGGGCAATCACAATCACTTTCAATACAAACTACAACAGTCTAAATACTTATTTCTCCCCACAGCCACTGACTGTAGTGGTCAGCATCAGTTTAAATGTACCAACTTGATGTGTATTCCTCAATTGTTCAAGTGTGACGGAGATGATGATTGTGGTGACAAGTCAGATGAAGCCCACTGCCCTCGTGAGTATATAGATATAGTCTAGTGCCCAATGCTCTCGTGAGTATATAGATACAGTCTAGCGCCCATTGCCCTCGTGAGTATATAGATACAGTCTAGTGCCCGCTGCCCTCGTGAGTATATAGATACAGTCTAGTGCCCGCTGCCCTCGTGAGTATATAGATACAGTCTAGTGCCCGCTGCCCTCGTGAGTATATAGATACAGTCTAGTGCCCCCCGCCCTCGTGAGTATATAGATACAGTCTAGTGCCCGCTGCCCTCGTGAGTATATAGATACAGTCTAGTGCCCGCTGCCCTCCTGAGTATATAGATACAGTCTAGTGCCCACTGCCCTCGTGGGTATATATAGATACAGTCTAGTGCCCCCTGCCCTCGTGAGTATATAGATACAGTCTAGTGCCCGCTGTCCTCGTGAGTATATAGATACTGTCTAGTGCCCACTGCCCTCGTGGGTATATAGATATAGTCTAGTGCCCACTGCCTTTGTCAGTATATAGATACAGTCTAGTACCCACTGTCCTTGTGGGTATATAGATATAGTCTAGTGCCCACTGCCCTCGTGAGTATATAGATAGAGTCTAGTGCCCACTGTCCTCGTGGGTATATAGATATAGTCTAGTGCCCAGTGCCCTCGTGAGTATATAGATACAGTCTAGTCCTTGGTTCGTTGAGTTACTTGCTGTCAAGTAAACATCGTAATGTACTTTGTAGTCATGCTATTAAACATTAGCTTTTATATTATACATTGAAGGAAAGTGTTGGTATTATATGGACATTATTA
Source organism: Anisus vortex (assembly GCA_949126835.1). Taxonomy (NCBI): domain Eukaryota; kingdom Metazoa; phylum Mollusca; class Gastropoda; family Planorbidae; genus Anisus; species Anisus vortex. The sequence goes on from OX421496.1 coordinate 1,181,299, forward strand.
TGTTTGCAGTACTAGAGTAAAACTACGTTAAGAATATTAAGTGCAATTATTATTTCCGACAATTTATATTTCAACTAAAGAATATTTATCTATATATCTATCTATTTACCTTTTTATTACCTATGTATCTTTCTATCTATGTGTCTATATTTCTATCTATGTATCTATTTTTCTATCTATGTATCTATTTTTCTATCTATGTATCTATATTTCTGATTACGTATCTATCTTTCTATTTATCTATATTTCTATCTATGTATATATCTTTCAATAAATGTATATAAAACACTCTTGTTATCAATCAATCAATATATTTATTTATCTATCTATTGATCAATATAATATATATATATATATATATATATATATATATATATATATATATATATATATATATTATAATAATATTGGTGCTTGTATGGCGCATATCCCGTTGATAACGGCTGTATGTAAATAACAAAATCATTCTATTTCTTTATAAATATATTTTAGGATAATCCTTTGAGCTCAAAGCGTAGTTTTAAAACTGAAATAAATAATTCATTTATAAACACCAATAACAAGAACACATCTTTTCTTTTATTTTCAGATTAAAAAATAAACAGACGGTCTTCAATCAATCTACTTTTATATTCCTTCAATTGTGGAACATTAAATAATATTTATATTTGTTTTAATTAATAAATTTGTACAATGAAACTGTTCAATGCTTTTTGATTTCTACGTCTGTTTTGAACAATGTTAACTTGGGAACTCTTTTTGATATTGATCCATACGTTTGTTTTTGTGACTATTTCGCCTTGTTAGGTTATACAATGCTATAGCACTGGTGAAATATTAGCAATATAAAGTGCAGTTTTTTTTACTCTCTTTATTTTAAGTTGTAATTTCTGTCTGTCTGGATGGATGCAATCATCGTGCAAGAATTGGCTTCGATTTTTCGACCACTTCTCGTGGTCCAATCAAGCTGAAATTTGGCCAGCAGACTTGAGGCGACTAACAATGCATCTATCAAATTTTCAATTAAAACAACTTAATAATACTACACTTATGACAATATTCATTTCTTAAAAGGAAAGTATAAGTAAAATGTTGGTTTCACTTTAAAAATGCCTGTGCAACGTTTTATAGTTTTTCGGCGCAAAGCTAGAAAAAAAGATTATGCGCTAAGATTATTTTTAGAACAATTCATACGGAGTAAGGAGATATTTTTGAGATTCGCGACACAGATATTTTTCTGTACGTTTCATTTGCAGTAGTCAATCAATAATTTAATTACATGATGGTAAACTTAGTTTACAAATAAAGGGAGTATAATAAAAACTTCGTTTTTATGGTTTTCTTGTTTTCTTAGTAAAATATGTGTTTAGGCAATACTTATAATTTAACACTGTTCATTTTTCAGCTTACTGTCAGCACTGTTTGACGATAACAAAATGTAGTATGACTTATACTAAGGTGACTAAGGTGATAAATTTAAACCTTAAGTAGTACGTAGATTCAGATTGGTTGCGAACCCTGGAGATACAAGCTGACCCAAGAAACTTTTTCTTGGAAACTAAGTGCCATACAGTATAAAACAGCTCTTAACGAAAAAAGAAAACCTTACAAACAAAATATTATATACATTTTTTTTTAAATAAAATGTTTAATTATATGCTATACAATTGTTTATCATAAATAATAGCATTACAAGAAAACAAACAAACACCGAGTTTATTTAAAATGAAAAACAAAAAACAACAAAAAACATTTTATTTCTGGTGGGGAAATGTGTGGGAGAGTGGAACTGTTTATTTCTATAGATACTAAAAATTGAGTTCACCAGCATTAGTGGTACACGAGGAAATGCCATATACATAAGAGAGTAAGTAAGTAAACTATCCCGTGGGAACAATTTCATCATAGGGCCGGCGAAGCAGTATTCACCAGTTTCTGTGGCCACGCCATGCAAGGGGATTGTGTGGCCAGTACAATGCCCAGCCGTCTTTACTTTACCTCAACTGATACCAGGTGCCAGGTGCCCATCAGAGCTGGGTAGACTCAGGGACACCCTCCATCAGAGCTGGGTAGACTCAGGGACACCCTCCATCAGAGATAGGTAGACTCAGGGACAGAGTCCCAGGAAAAAAAGCCGGGTCCCTAGAACAGGTATATTATATATATATATTGGGCGTAAGCGCCCCCTTGATGTGTTAAAATAATTCAATAATTCAATAATTCAAGGGATCGACATTCCATTGCACGCAACTAGGATGGAAAATGCTATGTACAGTTTAGAAAGATATTCATGTCGTATAAATAGAGCGTTCTCAGTAGGCGGAGCTTAAGTTTTTTTTTGTAAATTTAGTGACGTATTTGTGTAAATATAGAACCCACTTGAGGTACAAACGTAACGTGGTGAAAGTAAAGTACTTCTTCATCATGCAAAATTCACTGAATATTGGCTATCCTACTCAAAAATAAGGAGGTAAATAGTAGTACTGTAGATTAATTGATTAATGTGATTAGGCTAGGGCCGGCTAGACCTATTTACACTTTCAATTTCACTTTATAGGCCTACACTTTTAATGTTTCGTAGGTTAGGCTACGATGTCAAGTGATATTGTTGGTGAATAGGCTATCTAGTAATCTAGTCAAGTCACTATTAGGCTCACATAGTATATGATCTATGTCTATGATGATAATAAAATAGCCTATTTTATTTAACATACATAATACAGCTTAAATCTTAATAAGACTTAAAACACAACACATCATTTAAAAAAAGCTCGAGCCTATATGAAACTTTATTAATACAGCGGCCATATTGAATTGTACACCATTACTCAAAGTAAACACAAATCACGTGCTTTTTGTCACGGGATTGCAAACGCCCTATTGGATTCAGGCAGAGAAACACCATTTAAAGACTTTAATTAAAACAAATTTTTCTTAGCCTTGTGTATATTAGGGCGTCTAAAATTGAGAAGAAAATATAAAAACAGATGCATTGGTTTAAAAAATGTGCAAACATTATAATGAACCGACAAAAACTGGAAGAAGTTAAGAATTTCAAATATCTAGAAGCCACTCTATCCACAGACGGACGCTGTGAGGCAGAAATTCGAGCTACGATTGGGTCAGCAATTATTTATCTATATATCTATCATCTATAGGCCTATCTATTTATCTATCTATTTATCTATCTATCTATCATCTATCTATCTATCTATTTATCTATCTATCTATCATCTATATATCTATTTATCTATCTATCTATCATCTATATATCTATTTATCCATCTATCTATTTATCTATCGATTTATCTATCTATTTATCTATCTATCTATCAATCATCTATGTATCTATCTATTTATCTATCTATCAATCATCTATCTATCTATCTATTTATCTATCTATCAATCATCTATCTCTCTATCAATCACCTATCTATCTATCTATTTATCTATCTATTTATCTATATATCTATCAATCATCTATGTATCTTTATTTCTATTTGTCATTCTCTCTAACTATTTACTCACTAGTGCGTCACTCTATACAGCTTTGAACGAGTTGAGGACCCAGCCGTCTAAACCAATTATCGGCAACCAACGACTCGCGTGCCTGTCTTGACACGCAGCGCAATTTTAAATGGCACGTGAACGAGCCGTAAAAAGACAAGTGAAGTGTTTTCTACATGGAAATGGGTGCAAGAATAACAGACGTATTAGTTTCTAGTCACGCAGAATAAATTACAAATCTTACTTTAGCATTTAGCACGCGTCTATCAAAAGGTTGCTGACTCCTAGTCTAAACCATACATTTAAATGTGAGTAATCCTTACTGAAATAACATCATGAACTTTTAAAATCATCTTTAAGGACAACCCCAATCTATAATTTAACAAAAACACAAAATCACGAGAAGTTGAAACAAAAAATTATAAATTTAGATCCATGGATCCAAATATAGATCTAATTGAACCTTGGGCTTATTTCCTATGTTTTATAAAACTTTCAAAAAATAAGAAGTCTAACATTGAACAAATGATACATTTCTATCAACAGTATGTCTCCGTCAGCTAGTCTTGTATGTCTGATTGTTCTATTCAAAATAGTTCTAGCACAGACTGGAATAAAAGACAGAAAGAGAAGAGGTAAGAACGGTGTTGGTTTGTTTATGCTGTTTTCCTTTTAAGATACTTGTTAGATAAAGTAGCTCCAACAGTAAATCTAAATTATAATAATTGATTAGTTGTTTGATTTTTGTCTTTAGACATAAAGGAACATTCCATCTATCCCATAATATAATTCTGCAGATATTTATTATTGACCATAATAGATAAACTGATTTTTTTTTTGACCTAATGGTGATAGTATAAAGAAATTGTCAATGACAATAATTTTATTTTGCATAGCATAATAGAACATCGTATCTACCGTCGGCATAATAGAACATCGTATCTACCGTCGGCATAATAGAACATCGTATCTACCGTCGGCATAATAGAACATCGTATCTACCGTCGGCATAATAGAACATCGTATGTGTACATTGGTAAAATAAAAGGTTGGATCTGTCAATGGATATAATAAAAGAACTTTGAATTTGCCCGATGGGTGTAATAGGATATTATATATATATATATATATATAGCAGAGTTGAATAATGTATGGGCCATGGCTAACTAAGCATGTTATCTATACACACAAAAGCAAAGATACTATTAAAATATATGCTAAAGTTTCTAATGTTGTTATTAAAACAGAGCTTATATTTAACAAATTGTTCATTACTTTTTCTCCAATCCTAAAGCCACACAGTTTGATAACTGTGACTACAGTCACCAATGGCAATGTTCTAACGGGAAGTGTATCGAGTCCATCTGGAAGTGTGATACAGAGCGAGACTGTCCGGACGGCGGGGACGAAGTCGGATGCCGTAAGTAACTGAACGACTTATACCACAGAACCTTCTAGTGTTTTGTAGTCTAGATGAATTATTTTCATAAATATAATATATAATACATAATTGTTACGAATCTCGGTCATAAATGAATGACGTAGTAAGGCATTGACCTCTTAACAAGTGCGTATCAGAGTCCAAGGCGACCAAGGTTTGACCTTTATGCCCTGAGGGCAGTTTAAATAAAATAATTCGTCCAACCCCGTGGAAATTGGAGAATAAAACTGAATCGCAGTATTATATAGAGAAAGAGGTTAAAATGCGTATTAAGACCCTGTAGAATCTTCGATGATAGTTTTCTTTGTAAAGTTCCGACCTCCTTAAAGTTAGTTCAGTTTAAACGTTTGTAGAGTGAAGTCGCTATATTAATACTTGTACATATAATGTCATTTTATTGAAACTTATGTTGCCATCAGTTGATGAAGTTTATTGATCGTTTATATTGAGTCTACAATTTAAATAAAATTGTTTATTCAACAACTGGAGTTGTTTGATCTATCATTGTTGAGAAATGTGTTGAAGATAATTATCACGAATATAACTACATTACTGCATAGACCTGTCAGTCAAGGAACCCCTAGCTTGGGCTACAGATTAGCAGAATCTAGAGACTTCTAATAAAGATACAACTATATTCATTGAATCCGATTTAACGAGTCGTAATAATAGTCAACATCATATAGAGGTACATAACAGTTTGCGGGCTGCGTCCGATATAGTTGTATAGTGAAGCATATATTCAAGTTGTGTTGTGTTGTGTGTTGGAGCAGTGACCTACTGAGCAAGCCTAAGAACGCTGAAATTATTCTTCCGATTGGAAAAACGTAAGTTGGAAAAATTTACCACTTTATAAATCTCTTAACTAAAGAATGGAATTTATTGAAAATCCAGAAGAAGAAGTTCTGAAAACTTTATCAATAAAGAAGTTAAAAGAGATCGCTGAGATCTTGAAGATAGAAGTTACGGAGACTACACCATCGAGGACTGTGTTGACACAGCAGATAAAAGATGTGTTGATTGCGAGTGGAAAGTTGAAAGTAGAATCAAGCGCGGAGGAATATCAAGTTGAAGGTCAGACGTCGAAATCTTCAATGTCCGAACAGTTGCGATTTCAACTAGAAATGAAACGGATGGAATTGGAAGATAAACGAGAACAAAAACGTCTTGAGCTTGAGAGGGAAGATAAGAAAAGTCAAAGAGAAATAGAAAGTCAGGAAAGAGATAAGCAAAGAGAAAGTCAGGAAATAATAGAACTAGCAAAGATAGGCGCTACTAAAAAAGAATCTCATAATGATGTAGAGATGGCCAGATGGAAAAAGCTAGTCCCTACCTACATTGATAAAGAAAGTGAAATAGCTAATTTCTTCCAGACCTTTGAAATTTCTTGCAGAGATTTTAAGTTCCCAGAAGATAAATGGGGAATATTAGTAAGAACAGCTTTTACTCAGGGAAGGGCAAGAGATTGTGTTCTATTGTTAAAAGAGGAGCATTTAAATGATTATGAAGTCATTAAAGACACTGTACTTAAAGCCTATAACCAGATACCGGAAAGTTATCGGAAAAGGTTCCGTCAGTACACAATTTCCCCTTACCAAACACACTTAGACTTCCTTCGAGCAGAAGAAAAGCTAATGGATCAGTGGATAAAATCCAGAAATATCTCCACATTAAAAGAAATGAAAGATATCATTCTGTTAGAGGATTTTATTAACAAAGTGAGGCCGGATATAAGAATGTATTTATCCGAGCGTGATATCACTGACCCACATAAGGCTGCTGATTTAGCTGAACAGTATGCACTGTGTCATAGGACAGCTGGTGAAAAGAATGTTAATAGGGCACAACGGCAAGCAGAAAACACACCGAAAAAACATCGTGAAAAAGAGCATTTTGTGAAACAAAATGATGTTAATAAAAGACTTGTCAACAAAAACGTCCAATGTACTTTTTGTAAAAGAACAGGACATAGCATAGAAGACTGTTGGAGTATAAGGAAAGAAAAAGGACCTAATAAAGTGGTAATGTGCGTCAGACATGCACCAATACAGAATGTACAAGAAAGCGAAAATACAAACGAACTGAATTCGAAGAAAGATTCTTCTAAACCAGAAACACTGAGGGTGGATTTGCCTGAGAGCAAAAGTCAGAAGGTAGAGAAATCTACAACTGAAGATAATGAGGATAAATATCCTGATTATAAATACAGAATGGTTACTATTGGATTAATTGTCCAAGTCCACAGAGACGAGAAAGTAGACCAAAGTATTTTTGACTCGAACAAGAGTCTGAAGTCATCGAAAGATGAAACAACACCCGAAAGTCATGGTCAAGGGAAGAATAAAATTGACACAGAGACCCTGTGCAGTTTTCAACCGTTCATTAGTGAAGGTTGTGTGGCCTTACAAAAGGAAGGACCACTGAAGTCCGTAAACATATTACGAGACACAGGAGCATCATTAACACTGCTGCTTAAGGATGTATTACCATTAAATGTTAATACATTGACAGGACAGACTGTCCTATTGAGAGGTTTTGAATGGAAAGAAGAAATACCTCTACATAGGATATACCTATCATCTGACTTGGTGACAGGATATGTGACAGTTGGAGTAATATCAAAACTTCCTGTTGAGGGCATATCCGTTATCCTAGCAAATGATTTGGCGAAAGGGAGGGTGAGACCTGAACTGATTGTGAAGGAAAATCCAGACCCTAGTCCTATTGTGGAGACAGGAAAAGAAAAAGAACTTTATCCTGTAGGTGATGTCATAAAAGGTATGACACCACAGAAAAAGAAAGAAGAAATTCTCTCACAAGAAAAGAAAAAGAAAGAAGAAATTCTCCCACGAGAGAAGAAAGAGGAAGAAGAAGTGGAACTTGATACTACTATTTTCTCCATGATTGAAGATTGTCCGAAAGGAAATGATCAATCAAAGAAGTCATCACAAAATGAATTGACTGCTGAACAGAAAGTAGACCAAGAGTTGCTACAGTTGCATGAGAAAGCTGTCGACAAGGAAGAAACTCCTACTACTGATGTCTATGAACAGATAGACCACAGCATACTCAAACAACAATGCAAACCTGCAGTTGCCGGTACAGATGAAGATTTGAGGAGCATCACTGAAGAAACGAGTGCGGAGAACTGGACCGAAACTACCAAAAGCTATGGGTTACCACAATCCATACCAACAGATCGAAGGACCAACTTCGCCCCGGAACTCTTCAATCCAGTCCTAAAGAACTTACGCCTGGAGCAGGAGATGTTAACTGAATCCTATCCGGAAAGTCGAGGAGCCTATGGACCAATCTTTGGACCCACTGTCCGAGGACCACTCAAACTACTTCCAGAGGAATGGCAGACCGAATTGGATCTCCTTGGGCTGAGCAAGTACCTAGATAAGTACATAAATTTTTTGTCTGACATAACTGTTTTTGTTAGAAAGAAATTGTACACTGCTTACATGCAGATGCCATTGTTGTGCGATGAAAGAAAGGCAAAAATATTATATCATTTGAAAATGATAAAGCCTTACCTTCTGAAAACAATTGGAATAAGCTTGATGTTGTTAACATTGTTACTCTTAATTGTAAAATTCATGCCTGGAGTACAGGATGAATTGAATGACAGATTCACTGATAGTTAGTTACCAAACTTACTATTTTAAAACTAAATCCCTTACTTGTGATGAAAAAGGATGAGTAAAAGTATTGTTAGAGTAAATATCATTATAGTGTGATATTTCTAAACAAACTTGTTAGGTTGAGCATTTAAAATAATTGCTATAAGAGAAAAAGATCAGTTTTATCCGCAGAATTGGTTTCTAAATCAGAGGACATTATAAATGTGGACTGATTATAAGATATGTTTGAGAATCTCTGGAAATGATAATTGAAACATTTGGCAGAGAGGATAATTTGATTGATAAAGATGTAAATGGTTTTAAGAAAAGAGAATTTTCTATCACTAAAGTATTGAGAAATGTTTTTTATTGTACTATGGAAATTTATTTTATCATGTACTGTTGTTGAAATAATTGCACTGAGTCAAGATGCAAATTTCTTCTATGTGAATTTATTCATTTGTTCTATTATCATTGAATGTATGATAAAGAAGGGTAAAAAAATAGTTGCAGCAAGGCAGAACTATGACTAACAAGAATTCCAAGAAATGTATTATATATGATTTTTCACTTTTAGGATACTGTTACATGAAAAGCAGACCAAAAGTAGAAACTAATAAAACTTTGTATCCTTGTTTGTATAAATTTAGGATATGTGCCACTGATTTGACACTGTAAACCAGAATGATTGAGAATGTCATGGTTGAGAATTTATAATGTTGACACACCAATGTTCAACTAATGTATTATTAATTAAGGATTTCATGTCAAGATTGTAAAACTAATCTATTTTTTTTTCTGTATTAGTTAAAATAGATTGAATGAATTGTACTGACAAGCAAAAGATTGGGTAGACCTGAACACTGTGAGGAACAGGAGAACCTAGAATCTATGAATAATGAATAAAACCTTTGTGGAACATGGAAAAGAGCAATGGATTCCAACCTTACCATAACTGAAAAGCTGGGAGATGGAACCATTCAGACCAGAAATTGTTTTGTAAAAATTGTTAAATTGATTTCTGTCTGAAAAAAATATAGTCTATGCTCTTTAAATTCTAATCTTTTATCTTTTGTACTTCAATAATATTGTATTTGAAATGTCTTTGATGTAATCTAAAGAAAATAAGTACTTACTGTGTAGTACTAAGATTGTATGAAGATAATATAATCTGCTTTGATTGATAGTTAATTAAGTAAATTAACCAAATTTGTTTCAAGTAAATCCATGTCTGCATGAAAGATAGAATGTTACGATGTGAACTCTTTTTAAAAAGAAAATAATGACGTCGAAAGGTCATGGTAAAATGAGAAATTAAAATATTTTTAATGAAATTGTCTATAAACTATTTTAATTCTGGAACAGACTATGTTTAATGTTCTTAAAAGAACATAAATGAATTTAATTTTGAAATAATGGTTGTTAAAGAATGCTCATTTAATACGATAACGTTTTGGTCGCGTAGAGATTTTGACCTAGGCGGTGATGAGGTAAAAATTTGCATAGCGATGTCAATATTGTTAGAATCAATTGAGAATGAGAGGGTGAAAAAAGGAATAGAGAGAGAGAGTGCGGAATTGACCTACATTTTGGGTCGCGTCACAGACAGTATTGTTTAAAGTTTAATGTGTTAGCCAGCCTACAAACATGAAAAAAAATACTGTCGAAGCAATAATATTTTTTGTTGTAAAGTGAAATTAGGTCAGGGCTAGTATTTTTTTTTGTTTTGTAATTGAGTTAGGCCTAGCATGTGTTCTATCAGAGCGTTTGGTTTTTTCTCCTTATGAAAAAATAAGTCGTGTCTGCATAGACATTAAGTGATTTTTTCTTTTGTTGTTTGATTAAAAATGTAAAAGCTAAGTTTATAATTAAATGAACGAGAGAGTTTTTATTAACGTGGAATGATAATGGAATGGAAATTATTAGATTGTATAATGTTTAACCCTATGTATTTTTCTTGTATACAAGATTTAGATAAACAATTTAATTGTCCATTGTTTTGAATTAAAAATTGAATGATTGAATGACTGTAGTTAAGCCATTTGCTAAGATGAACGTATATTGCATATATTATATGTTATTGTTATCAGTTCGATTGAATTATTGGGATAGCCAATTGAACTGTATTGTTTCCCCGGAAAATTTTCTTTTATAATTATTCCTTAAAATTAACCTTTTTAGTAGTTAAAATGTAAAAGAAATAATTATAAAACTTTAGAAGGAGGGGGATGTTACGAATCTCGGTCATAAATGAATGACGTAGTAAGGCATTGACCTCTTAACAAGTGCGTATCAGAGTCCAAGGCGACCAAGGTTTGACCTTTATGCCCTGAGGGCAGTTTAAATAAAATAATTCGTCCAACCCCGTGGAAATTGGAGAATAAAACTGAATCGCAGTATTATATAGAGAAAGAGGTTAAAATGCGTATTAAGACCCTGTAGAATCTTCGATGATAGTTTTCTTTGTAAAGTTCCGACCTCCTTAAAGTTAGTTCAGTTTAAACGTTTGTAGAGTGAAGTCGCTATATTAATACTTGTACATATAATGTCATTTTATTGAAACTTATGTTGCCATCAGTTGATGAAGTTTATTGATCGTTTATATTGAGTCTACAATTTAAATAAAATTGTTTATTCAACAACTGGAGTTGTTTGATCTATCATTGTTGAGAAATGTGTTGAAGATAATTATCACGAATATAACTACATTACTGCATAGACCTGTCAGTCAAGGAACCCCTAGCTTGGGCTACAGATTAGCAGAATCTAGAGACTTCTAATAAAGATACAACTATATTCATTGAATCCGATTTAACGAGTCGTAATAATAGTCAACATCATATAGAGGTACATAACAGAGTGATGACTTGTGTGAACAGTGGAATGAGTATTGTAGCAGTGTGTGTATGGGAAAACATGTTTTCTTTCAGCAATGTTGTGAGTGTAAGGCCATTTAACGTGCGTATATCAGAGAAACTGCACAAGAAATGGAATAGAATGCTGGAGGAGACTTCTGTGGTGATGTGCTGCCTAGTCGACTGGGTTATGGGAGTCGCTGGACGTTTGTGTTATTTGCATGGTGTGAATTAAGTTTCATGCTTGCTTTGGTTTTCTTTAATATATTGTTATGTTAAAACAAAGACTATAATAAGTTGGACCACTTGCTTTAAAATTTCTGCTATGACTTCTTTTTGAAATTTTTTCAATGAAAAAAAACAATTAAAATCGAAAGTTGTATAAAGCGGAAACCTTTAGGCAAACGTAGGAGCGTAGAAGTCATTTAAGACAGCGTTATTGGATGCGCAAGGAAAAAAAATAACATATAGGCCTAAGCTCTTAAAATAGAGGAAGCGATCCATCTTATTATAGTCTTTGGTTTAAAGTTTTCCTTTCCTTGGCGGGGAATTTGGTTTGGTTTTATTAGTTAACTTCGTTCAAAGATCCCAGAGTTACAACATATTAAGGCTTAGCTTCTGGAGTTTCACCACGTGAGAGAAGGAGACAGTTCAAAACGAAAGAATGTAAAAAAAATTTCTTACCACGACAATTTACAACAAAAAGAAGGATTTAAAAACTGGCTCGCGAGTACAACAATAAAGACCCATAACAAAAATTACATTTTCATTAAAAATTAGTAATGAATAATAAACACCAAATAAACATATTGGTCCTAAAAGGACATTTTCAGATATTCTGTTGAAAACCTTGTTGCAAACTCGTTAATATTAAACTGAAGAATAATAAACTACGGGCAGTAACTCCTTTTTACTAGTTTTATTTATGAATGCAGGTTTTTTTTTTCTGTCTTTTAGGTCAGCGGAGTTTATCTCCTTTACCACTTCTGATGCTGAGCTGCAGTAGACTTTAGCTCATTTGTAGAATGAAATATTGATATGCAATTAATATGTAGATCAAAGTAGTCTTAAGAAATTTTTTTTATAATCGAACATTTGTCTGCGATGCAGCCATAAATAGAGCCACATCTGGCTCGCGAGCCATAAGTTTCCGACCCCTGCTTAAACGTACATTATGGACATTTAATGCGAAGATCTAACATACTTTTCGATAACTGGTCAAACATTAAAGAGAGTGATATCAGCTTAACGAACATGAAAGATGAATTCACTGTTAATAGTTTAACAATTTAAATAAAAAATAGTGAAACTGAAGAAAGTATATCCTACATAATAATTATTCATTTATTTATGTAAAAAAGATGTTTAGCTCCTATAATATATATGTTTGGTACGTACAATGTATCTGCAAAAAGTTCTGTTCAATTTATTGTACAGCTACCAACTGTTCTGTTTATTCTACAGCTACCAACTGTTCCGGACCTAACCAGTTCAAATGTCACAACGGTAAATGTATCCCTGGCTGGTTCAAGTGTGACGGAGATGATGACTGTGGTGATAACAGTGATGAGCCGGACCCCAACTGTGTTGTTATACATTAGTGCAGTATATCATTAGGCATTAGTGCAGTATATCATTAGGCATTAGTGCAGTATATCATTAGGCATTAGTGCAGTATATCATTAGGTATTAGTGCAGTATATCATTAGGCATTAGTGCAGTATATCATTAGGCATTAGTTCAATATATCATTAGGCATTAGTGCAGTATATCATTAGGCATTAGTGTTGTATATAATGAGTCATTAGTGCAGTATATCATTAGGCATTAGTGTTGTATATCATTAGGCATTAATGAGGTATATCATTAGGCATTAGTTCAGTATATTATTAAACATTATTGCAGTATATCATTAGGTAATCATTATATCAAAGCCCTTGCCTAAATTGTAGTTTTTTTTTAACTTTCAATTTAAATTACCATTCAAAATATTTCATATTATTAACTTCGAAGATGTATTTTGTTTTCATAACAAACTTCGGAGTTTTTCTTTTAATATATTAAATGTTTTTTTTTCTGTTATATATTTGTTCGATTTACATTTATTTTAATCTTTAGCTGTCACGATTCTGGACTAAAACCGTGACTCTTAGCACTCATAGATAGATTATAGCGTAGATAGTAGGATAGAACCATAGGTTAGCGTAGAGTTAGATTAGAAAGAACGAGTAGCCTGAAACTATTACCTCCTCCCTCTCTCACGCAATAGGAACACCCCAACCACCCCCTTCTTCACCTGTTCCTTAACCTTCACTACACTCTTTTAGTTTTAGTCCCAATTCAGAGTTTGCTAATCAATACGCCCAAACTGGTACTAAAACCGTGAATGAATGAAGTGTGAATGTTAATGTATATATATTCTATTATAATTTTAACTATTTATTCATGCCGTAATTTAATGTGCTTGTATAATAACTATTCACTCATATTGCTATTTCAAGTTGTTACGCTATAAACTCCCTTGTACACACCCCCACCCCACCTTCCCCGCTAAAACCCCTTTTCCCCCTTCCCATACCACTCAGGGGCGGCGACTCGCTAGCTAACCTTTGAGACGGTAAATGTTTTCGCATCTACTTAATATCCCCTCGGCCGAAAACCCACGCCAGCCATTCGAATGACCACGTGGAATTATATTAAGGGGAGATAATTCCCTCCACCCAGCATGACGTATGTATCAATCGTCTTTTATCTAGACTACCCCACCAACTTCGACCCCCCCCGTCTCCCTTGTTCATCCCGCAGTTTTGGCGGTATAATTGCTCATACCCCCAACTCCATTTTTGGCTCCAATAAGCTTTTTTTTTCCTTATGTAAATATATGTTCGAGCGGACCAATGGGAATTATCTGTAATTCTAAGTTAATGTAATCACCCAACCAAATTGACGAGCGGTCATGTGACTGGTCTCACGAGACGCCCTCTCAACTCTTGTAGAGGCAGTCTGAGGTTGGCGCTTGACCGATACACTGTACTTTTAGTTAGTCTGGCTCAGGTCTCGAGGAAGACGCATCGCCTTAGCTTAACTCCCAACCTACTCATTTGGACTATAGATAATTAGCCAGTAATAGTAATTCGTTAATACAGTTGTGTAACCTAAAAGTGGATTCCACAACACCACCGTGTACTAATGTTAGACATTCTGACCAATTTCATATCTGTTCCAGTAGTATATCACCTCACATGTTATATATATATATATATATAGGTTTAGCCAGTAACCATATGTCAGTAGTATAGTTGCAGTAACCATATGTCAGTAGTATAGTTGTGTAGCCTAACTTTGGATTCCATAACACTCGCATATACTAGTGTCAATATTGCTGTATCACTTCACATGTATTTCTCACCATTGGATATTCGAACGTAATAAACACCTGAACAGTAACCAGTGATTTGCTTGATTATCTTAGAACTGTTTGTCTGTATACTCTGTAACATCTTAAACGAGCCAAGGAGAGAGATAATCATTGTTCCAGGACGATTGCAGCAGCATCGGTATCTCATACCCCCACGACAACCAGCCACCAGTAACCATTAACCCCGCGACAACCAGCCACCAGTAACCATTAACCCCACTCAACCACTCCCCCGCACCCCTCTCAGTGTCAACATTGTGACGAATTGCTCTCCCCAACAGCAACATCGTGACAAAGCTATGTATCAATTTGTTTTTAACTTAACTAGAGAAAAGATAACAAGGGAATTAATTCTATTCAATATATATTAGGCCAAGGGTCGGCAGTTTTTGTTTTATAATAGCATGCAAAAATAGGATTTCTAATTAATCCAGCGTGCAGCTCTAGCAGTCGTATTCTCTTCGAAGTGGCCTTAATTTACTTTATGGGAGTCTTCCGCTTGCCATTTAAAATAGCTCTGCGTGCCAAAGGTTGCCGACACCTGTATTAGGTTATTATTTAATAATAATATAGACATAGTTAAATCGATCTATGTAAATCACTGGCCTTTAAGAACCTAAAGCAGTGGTCGGCTAACTTATTCATACTAGTGTGCCTTAGGATTAGTATTCATTTATCGTCCCAACAACCTGAAAGTTAACATACTCCACCATATTTGTATTATTTCTTTAAAACAATTTATATAGTAGTAATAATAAATGATAAGTTATCTTGGAATCCACATATTGATTAAGTAATTAAAAAATCTACCAAAGCTTTAGGCTTCATAAAATAGAACTTGTATAAATTTAGATCTAATAAGAATATAAAACTAAAATGTAATCTCACATTAGTTAGACCTACACTAGAATATGCAGCACCTGTATGGGACCCATCAACTAAAGAAAACATTTGAAAAAATACAACACATTCAGAAAATATTCATTACTAGCAAATATTCACAACTGACAAGAGTGACACCATTAGTCAAATCACTGAACCTAGAAAACACTAGAAGACAGAAGGGCAAAGAGTAAAGTATTAATAAAAGATAAGGCATTAAACTCTAATTTAGAAATGCAACAATGATAACCTATTACAATGCTCTAATATACAAAAGGACTAACACACTTTTCTTGTCCCATATGCAAGAACAAATGCATTTAAGTCCTTTTTTTTTCCCGAGTAGCATTCGGGCCTGGAATGGGTTGCCTGAAAAAACAACAGAAAAACCAGTAAGTTAACATCATTTAAAACACTAATAGAAATGCGGAATTAGACTCAAACCAAGGATGAGCGTAGGACGCAATATTCCTCTTTATAAAAGGAGCGTCTGTAATGTTTAAGATAAGATAATGCCATTGAACACGGTTTCTTCCTTGTACCAGGGCTCCCAAATTTTATTTTGTTTAGACTCATTTTGCATTGAAGTTTTCCCATGTTGAGATTTCCTGGGACAAACTAAGACTTATCATGAGTATCTTAATCTTAGTATAGAACAAATAAAGAAAATCATAAGCTAGTATGTATTTAGAACTTGTATTCGGTACCGGACCATGTAATAAAACAATTTATACCGCTTGTCTGTGCCCGAAACTTATGACGAATTTCTTTAGGATGGCTTATTTCCCTTTGAATAGCTATCTACTCTTATCTAAACACTCTCTAAAAAAAATAGTTGTAGCAGGCCGTCGGAATAGATCAGTCTAATACGCTCTCTGGTGATGTCGGTCCTCAAGTACGGTTGTGAAACGTGGACGTTCACAGCAGATGTCTAGAGAAAATTCACAGCCCTAGAAATGAGATTCTGCTGGAAGATCCTGAACAACTCGTGAAAGGAACACATGTCTAATGAACCTGTCAGCAAACTTATACGTTTTACAGACATTTCTTCTAGATAGAAGAAAATTATTGTGTCCACTAGCCCCTAAACTCCTGCATAGCGACAGAAATCGGTAGGCTGCAAGGATAGAACCCGCGACGTGTCGGTTGACAGTCCGGTGAACTAACAGCAGGACCAACTGGCCTCACGAATCGAGTGCGCTGGAGAGCTGTTCCACGAGGAACTAAAGGAACTAAGCAAGCAGACTTTATTCATTTCAAGATAAAAATTTTCAAATTGATAAACTTTGGGCTATAAATCAGAAATCTATAAAGTAATCAGACCGCAAGTATTTCCACACACAAAAAAAAATAATTTAAAAAAAAAGGAAGTTTGGAAGTTAATAGACAAAAAATGTTTTTTCGAGTTTGTTTAGTTTCTTTACTTGTGCTTGTTGTTGTGAATGCAGCAAAGAAAGAGAAAAGACACGCCGTGAGACAGCAAAGTATAATCTATATCTAGTTCTATATCTAGTTTATAGAATTATAGATCTTTACTCAATATAATTGTAAATATAGTCAATTAAACTGTAAAGACACTCTATATAATTTTATGTCTAGTTTATATAATTCCAAATATAAAAATGTTTTCTCTACCATTTATAATAAATGCAATCATGTTTAACATAAGTAGTTATATATCTAGTTTATATAATAATATATATACTAAAAAAAATGAAAATTCAGTTTATATACTTTTATAACGAGTTAATCTAATTCTAAGTATAGTCCGTATGTATCTATATCTAGCAGTATAATATTCTAGCTAAATATGCAAATAGACTTGACTGTTTCCTGCAGGATTCTCATTGAATAATGTAAAGGTTTCTCGTATGTTATTGTTCAATATGTTCAATATGTTCAATATGTTCAATATGTTTAGACAATGTTTGTTTCACACCATCTCGTTTCCACGAGCAGCGTGTTCACCGTCAGAATTTAAATGCACCAATGGTGACTGTGTAGACGCCGTATGGCAGTGTGACGCCGAGAAGGACTGTGATGATGGCTCCGACGAAGCTGGATGTCGTAAGTTGTGTTCTTTGAGGGGTCATACATATTTTACGTACACATTAAAGGGGAGATCATTTAGCAGACTTTGTATTTGTATACGGAGACATATTTTGAGAGGGCTTGGCTAAAAGCGTACGTACGAATAAATTTATTAAGAGCTTTATAACGTAACATGTAAAACTAAAAATTGATCAGACGAAAAAATCGTTGAAATTTGATATGCTTTTGTACGGTCCAGGAGTGGGCTTTATATACCGCAGACGCTCCTTTTATAAAGAAGATTATTGCATCTTACGCTCTTCCGTGGTCTGAGTCTAGTCAGTGCCGTTGCTAGGGATTTGGGGGCCCGGGGGGCTTGGCCTCTTTAGGGGCCCCTGCATTTTGAACATTCGACATTAGGACATGAGAAAAAAACAATTCGGACACTACTTTGGGGGCCCCCTTCAAGTAGGGGCCCGGGGGACTTTCGAATTTGGACCCCCCTCCTCCCACCCTAGCTACGCCACTGCAGTCTAGTCTCGCATTTTGATTCGTGTCTTAAACAATGTTAAATTATTGATATTTCTAATTTATACAGGCAACTTATTCCAAGTCTGGATGCCACGCAGGAAGAAATAGTACTTAGATCTAAATGTATTTTTTTTCTCTCAATAGAATTGTTTACACGCTTACAATCGTTAAAACTAGCGTCAACAACTGACATTCGCGGTAGACTGATTAAAGTGTTAGGTACGATTTATTAATGCACGCAAACGAAACAAGAAGTTGTTATTAACATTAAAAATTTGATTAAGAATAAAAATTCTCAACATTTCTTGAATCACTAAAATCGGTACGTTAAACATATTCTGATTGATTAATATTTCCAATATATATATCAATAGTTTCCCTTTCGCCAATAGTATTATATTTTATCAATTATTTGGATGTAGTGTTCAGTACAATAAAGTTTAAATGTTCAACTTAATCTCTTCAATAAATATCAGCGTTAGCGCTCTGTGTATTAAAAAGTATATATTGTACATATTGTATTTTTTTTATTGTGACTATAAATAACAATAATTTAAATAATTCTGCTAATAATACTTAAACAAAACGGAAGTGGGTGAATTTTTTTTTTTACATACGTACGTGATGGATGATGGGAAAGGATGGCCGAGCCAGAGCGCGTTCAGCTGGCGTACCAAGGGGTGATCCTGTCCGATACTACCCCCCCCCCCCCCTTCCACCGCGGCACGTCGATAAGGGGCGTGCCGCGTAACATAGCGTACGGTCTTTGTAGTACATGCACAACAGTTTTCTAGCCACCTGCGGAATTCCATTTCGATCATTTGTGGTGGCTCGCTCGTCTGCCTACACTGTCGTCCGGTTGTGGCTCGCTCGTCTGCCTACACTGTCGTCCGGTTGTGGCTCGCTCGTCTGCCTACACTGTCGTCCGGTTGTGGCTCGCTCGTCTGCCTACACTGTCGTCCGGTTGTGGCTCGCTCGTCTGCCTACACTGGCTCGGTTGTTGTTTGAGATGTAATAAATCCTCCATTTTTTTAAATTATTTTTTGTTTATGTTTGTTTGAATGTTAATAAAGACACTCTAGTATATTTATTTAAATTTTGAGTAAAAAGTAAAGTACCCTTCGGACCAAACTGACCATAAGGCTGGTTAAGCAGAGTTCACCAGTTTCTGTGGCCACTAGGGAATGTGTGGCCAGCACAATGCCCAGCCGTTTTTACTTTACCCTAACTAATGTCAGGTACCCATCAGAGCTGGGTAGACTCAGGGACACCCTCCAGTTGCGGGAAAAAAAATCTCAGCCTCCACCAGGATTCGAGCCCAGAAGCTTCGGATCGTCAGTCGAACGCGCTGCCGCTCGGCCACCATGAGTACTAACAAGTAAATGTTTCGTTTTCTTCTACTAAATGTTGTGTATTTTTACTACTTCTCTAGCCGCTGATTGTTCTGGACCACATGAGTTTAAATGTACCAATGGGAAATGCATTCCAGCTATCTACAAGTGTGATGGTGATAATGACTGCGGGGATAGATCGGATGAAGCCAATTGCAGTAAGTATACTGTAGGCCTTTACAATGGTGTCATTCTTGAAATGAACATTTTTTAAATGTGCCATTTGTTAAACAATCTAATGATCACATTTTGTTTACCGATTAATTGGATTTAACAGGGGCGGTTCTATTATTAAGTTTAATGAAATTTCAGCTTACCCTTTTATTCCATAGGGCTCCATGTTCCACAGAAATTTATAATTTGTTATGCATGCGCTGTTGCATCGGCATTTTCTATTGGCCATTAGTGTGTCCATACAACTTTGTCGCGTCTTCACAACACTGTACATCAAAAGCTACATTCCATTCGTGCGTTTATTCAAAGTTGATGTAACGTCTGAATTTAGAAATTTTCGTTTAGCGCTGGATTGTCAACTAATCTTAAAATCGTCAAAAAATGTTAAAATATGAAATCATAAACACTTTTTTCGAGACTAAATTTAAGCGTTGAAAGTCTGTGTAAATAAGCCTGAATGTATTTTTTAACATGTTTTTTTTTTTTACAGCTTAACTGAATAGACTTTTCCTGTACCACTACCTAGCATTAGAAAATATATTTATTTTATATTTTATTTTCAGAATAAATTGTTCTTGAATTAATGAGATTATATTTGTTTCATTCACAGCTTCAGGATAAATACATTTTTAAAATTAGGAAAATAAAATATACTTGACAATGAAAAAAATTTACTTATTTTAAGATATAATAAAATACTTTTACGAAAAGTGTATCGTCTACAGTCTACATGTAGCAAATTTTCAGTTGTTTTTTTCTATGTATAAATTTAATAAAATTTTATGGTGATATTATTATATAAATACATCTTTTCTGACCCGTCATAATGACGCGTCTCCTGTATCACAATGAGTACCCCCTCCCCCCCCCCACCACCCTCTCATCCTATTGGACACATACAGTGTCAGCACAGTCTTTGCTCAGGGCTCCTTGTATCGTCGTCAACAAAAAGAAGTCGTTTGGAGTTCACTCCTTTAAATCTGCGACAACTGAACTGTAAAAAAAAGCTTACCTGAGACACTGATGAATTGTGAGACGTACGATTCCTTCTATTCTATTAGGCTGTAGTTAGAATTTTATTTATTTTTCAAAGTAATCTTTGCGACGAAATTACTGGTTGTAGGCCTACTATAGATATAGATAGTTGTACGAAAAGATGTAATATATTTTTTTTTTCATTTCCAAAAAGTGGCGCCAAAAGAAAACGATGGATTGTAAATGTCAGATTTTAAGAATAACCTATTTATAATCTCATATTAATTGCTTGATGCAAAATAATTTTCGTATTTTTGTTTTGTTTTTATCAATCTACGCATTGTGTTTTTTAATAACCAAGGACGCAACCCTTAAATAATTTATATTATAAACAAACCTAAATTTTACCTAACGCGATTAACACTTTGAGTATTAATTATAGCCTACTCACTTTTGATGTTAGAAACGGATTCCTCATAACTAATCTTGTATCATTGTATAATTCTATAAGACCAGAACTGTCCGTCGAGGTTGAAATCACTTGTCAAACACCACCAAAAGTATGTGTTTTTTTTTTACGAAAATGGCGGGAAATTTCACCGAAAGTTCGTGATCTCTTCCATTGGAAAAAATCACACCTACTGATCTATAAAAAGAATGGATTGCGCCTTCTTAATAAATTGGTTTGAGCAAAGTGAAGACAGTGAATTCTAATTATATCGATAAAAAAACAAATTGTGTCTAAAACTGATCTATAAATAGATCGGAAATAGATATGTCACAATATGCAAATGGATTGTTGCTGACAAGCTTCTGACTTCTTATTAATAATATAAAACTAACAATAATACTATCAAAAGACAACAAAGACCAAACAATAAAAATAGTTAATAATAAAAAAAGTAAACAGCAATATTGCGCAGTACGGGAAAACCCGGTCCCGAAACACACTAAATGTGAAATCATTTCAAAGGGACATAATTCGGAAATGGCGCCCGTTGTATAACCTTATCATACAGTGATATGTAATAGGTCTAAGTTTATTTAAAAAATAAATTAACGAACTAAGCAATATTGTTGATAAAATAAACATTTCGTTTGGAGGACGTTTCCAATTTATACATTTAACTTTTGATCCGATTAGTCAATGGGCTAAGGAGACTATTGAGCAGAAACAAACATCTAAATAAATAAACAAACTCACGGTAATCATATATATTGATCAGTGACAGTGGGAAAAAAATGGCGAAAATTTCTTCAAAAATGTTACTTCCGAGCCTAATCCATCCATTTTATAGATCAGTGGTCACACCTCATTAAGACTTGTCAATTCCACGTCACTGAGAAGCAAAGTTGGGATGCTGAAAGTACCCTACAGACAAAAAGACCGATATACTTTATGTAGTGCTTTGTGTGTGTGTGTTTATGTGTGTATGAAGTTGCGCGCATGTGTGTGTGAGTGTGTGTGTGTAAGCGTGTGTGTGTGTGATTCCAGTTAACATTTAACATAGCTTGATAATCTTTTTATTTTTATCCACCTATACATAGATCTACATAATAACAAAAATAACAAAAATGACATTGGAAAAGGGGCGGGCAAACCAAAATCCGGTTAAAATCGGATTTCTAGAACCAAAAATCGGTTTTGTAAAAAAAAAAAGATATTAACATTCTAAGTCCAAATTATGAACAATACATTAGCTAATATATGTCACATTGTGCCAAAGTTCACTTCAAACTACGAGTTGTGCACTTTGCAGCTGATTTTAGAGAGAGCCAATTGGTTGAACCATTATTCGTTGAGCTTCACCAAGATTAACTTCATCAGTAAGAGAGTTCCAGGGGTTGGCTAATTATAGCCTACAGTCATATAACTGTGTCAATAACACTTACAAAAAGGATTATTTCATTGGACATCAAAGTTATGCAATATGAAAGCGCCTTGTGTAAATTAGTAACTGTCCATAAGAGGCAAAACTTATAATTCAACGATACTTAGTTGAACCTAATTGATAATTTAACACAGAATATACATCTAAACGAAAGGTATTTTTTTAGTTTGAAAAAGTATAGATCTAAGCCAGAATGGAAAAGTAAATATATTTTAAAAGTCTTTTATTCACAAATCAATACACATAATTCTAATATAAAGCTATATTTTCTATATTAGTGTAATTAATAAAACAAGGGCGGTGGTGGCCAAGAGGCAGCGCGTTCGACTGGCGTACCGAAGGTCACGGGTTCGATTCCTGATGAAGAATGGGAGGGTATCTACCCTGAGTCTACCCAGCTCTGATGGGTACCTGGCCTTAGTTAGGGGCAAAGTAAAGGCGTCTGTGCATTGTGCTGGCCCACACAATCCCCTAGTATTCCGTGGCCCTGTGGCGTATTTAGGCATGTTCCACATGTCCCATTGGAACAGAGGCCCCCACACAAAAGGGGCCCCCATCACATAAAAAAAAAGAAATGTTTTAGTGACATCCCCATTCTTTCGTTAAAATGTAAATTAAAATTCATTTATTCCCCTACAATTTAAATCGCCCCAGTCCAACCAAGCTAAGTGCAATATAAAATGTATAATTTTACAGAATGTAACATGAATTAACGGCCCTTTTATGAGGTAGGCTATGTGGAAGGCAGGGGCGAGACCACGAGGGGCCTAAATACGAGGCCCTTGCCGTGGCCACAGATGATGGTGAACGCTGCTTTACTGGCCCTATGATCAATTTGGTCTGACGGGATACTTACCCTTATATAACGAGATCTGGCTACACATAATTTAATCATCAGCTAGAAAGACAATATCACAATACTGTACTAACAAGTCTAAAACACTGGCGATTGCTTTTATTCTATTTACAAATAATTTTAGTTATGCTTTACCTCAAAGACACAAGTTAACTAGTACATATAATTTCGCTTTATTTACTGTAAATATTTTTTTTTAAAATTAAATATTTGGGGTGTTTCATTTGCCAAAGCTAATATTAGCTTGATGTGCAAATAGTTTATAATAAATTAATTAACATTCACAATTATAGAATACATTTTTTCCTATGTGTACCAATTATAGTCAAAATATATGCATGACAAAAAGGTCAAAGGTTGACGAAGTAGAAAAAATAAAAGGTCACTAATATTAAAAAATAAAAAGTGTCTGTTTGAAATATTGGATGTGCTGTCTATCACCATTCCGTTTGTCCTTTTGACCTACTTTTTCACCTGTTCACTTTTGCAAGCTAGAACTAACACTGGGATAAGGTGATCCTATGCCAGGTGGGTGACCTGTTTAATTAGTTGGCTATAGATACTGCAGGCAGGGAATCTAATCAAGCACTCTGTCCGCCAGACATTGCCGTGGTCTTGCTCTGTATTCAAATACTCTACTGGTGTAAATAGTGCATCCCATCATACTATTACTTATCCCTCGATAATATCACTGGGTATTTAAATCACCTATTTCTTTGAACCACTAATAATATATAGATAATACTCTTTTATATTGACCTTCCAAATATAATTTGAATAAAAAGTAAAGTATCCCGTCTGACCAAATTGATCCATTTGGCCGGTGAAGCAGCATTCACCAGTTTCTGTGGCCACGGCATGCTAAGGGATTCTGGGCCCAGTACAATGCCCAGCCGCATTTACTTTACCCCGACTAAAGTCAGGTACCCATCAGGGATGGGTAGACTCAGGGACACCCTCCAAGCCCAGGATTCGAACTCAGGACCTTCGGTACGCCAGCCTAACGCTCTGCCACTCGGCCACCATGCCCCCAATGTGAATAGCTCAAGATATCAAATGTCAAACTAATATCACATCTTTTCTGTAATTCTAAAATATCCAATATTAAACTACATTCTATTGTATAGACTCTCTAGTATTAATCCATACACAAAACAACAACGTTGAAAATATTTCTGCAGATTAATTTTTGAAAACATTTCCGCTGATAAAGTTTTTGTTATCTATTGTGAATTATAACATCTGGAGTATACAGTGAGTTTATATAGTACCATCTGTAATTGCCGCTAGGCTTTTATATATAAGGACTTCGACTACACTTAAAAAATAAACTAAATAAATAAACAAAAACAAAAAGTTAACAATAAGACCAAGTTCCACCGAATTTTTTCCGCAAATATTTAAAAAATGTAGATCTAATCTTGATAGAAGAATATTTTTTTTCGTGTTCTACAAATGCAGAGGAATCTTGGTACATTTAGTTCTCTTTGAATAATTATCTCTTACTAAATAGACAATTCTCAAATAATAAATCTTCTATTCTGAAGAAATATATACGTCTCAATAAATAACTTTTTTATTTTCACTAACTATCTATTTCTATACCGCTGGCTTTTTATTTCTTCGATAAAATGTCTTCCATTTAATAATGAAATTATTACAACCTTCTGATTATCAGTAAATGTTTAATTTTTAACTAATGTCAAATACTAACTAAATATTACATACTTACAAAAGGGTCTAAATTGTCCCTCACTGACATATTATAACTGACTTCTAATTCTAATTAAACATCTAGTTTTTGATAAAGTGACACTGTCACTTACACTTTCTAGTTTGAACCAGATTATAACAATACTCTGTAGACCCAAAACAAGGAGTCACTGTGACATAGTATGTCTGGTTCTAAATAAATGTATCTCACAGATTATCTAGTTCACTTTAAATGTATATTCTCCATTTATTAAGTGTCACAAACTATCTACACCTTGGTAAAAATATAATTATGACTACATTTTAAATGTTACTAAATGTCTGAGTCTCACGTGTTGTCTCCAATAAAAACATATTTAATTCGATGTTTACCTATTTATCTGAAGTTTAAATGAACCATCACACCGCGGCCTGTAAAGTTTAAAGGAACCATCAGACCGCGGCCTGAAATGTTTTCTCTAATATTTACACCTTTGAAAATGAGGCAAGGTGGTCGAGCTGGACATTGTACTGGCCACACATTCCCTATTATGCCTTGGCCACAGAAACTGGTAAACGCTGCTTCACCGGCCCTATGATGAATTAAGTCCGAAGGGTACTTTACTTTCACCTTTAAAAACATTGAGTGTCTTATACGAATATTTTTACTTTTCACTTCTTTTTAAAAATTTTATTGAATACCATTGATCAATAACTTTATTCTATAAATTTATTTATGAACTGAATTCAAGAACGTTGTTCAATAACTTGATGAAATTACTTGATTAAATAAATTTCTTTTTTCAAGATTGGTCCATAACGATTTTCAATAAATTCCCTCGATAGCTTTAATACATAAGTTTGATCAATAATGTTTTGTATAACTTTATTCAATAACTGTAATCACCAGCGCTGAATATATTTTTTTCAATTACCTTAGTATGAAACATATTTGTTCAGCTAAATACGTCTGCAATTTCAGCCCCCCCCCCCCCCCCCCCCCCCCATCGGCTGGAGTTACTTAAGAAGCGAAATTATTTTATGTTAGATTTTACTTAAGCTTCATGTTACGTCTTGGTTTATAATAATTCTTGGATATACTATACATTACTTTATCCAAAAACCTCGGCTAGCTCTCTCTTTCTCAGGGTGCGTAGCAAAATGAATATAACAAGCGCGATCTTGTAAAACAAACTGTGAATTTTAATTCATAACTTGTGTACTGAGAGGTTTATACTATTCAATATTATCGGCCACACATTCAATAGACTAACATCTATCTCTGCTCATACCCATCATTCCTCAACGAGAGACCAGCCTAATATAACCGTTGTTATCTCACGTCAAAACTTGCGTTCCCCCAAAACAACCTACGTCATAATTTTTCTGTTCATGATGTGCAGTCTTTTGCGTACCAATTTTATCAGCTGCACATAATTTACGCTACACTTCAGAATGTTTATTTTTATACAAACTCTAAAATGTTAATGTAAATTGATCCCCAAAGATCTAAGAGCGGTATTAATAAACAACTTTTTTTTACAAATAAGAATTAATTCCATGTTGTTTTTTTTTTAAATACTCTCTGATCTAGATCAGAGCTCACAATTTTTGTTTTTTTACTCCCTTTCTATAAACTCGTACTGTCTGTCTGCTTTTCTTGTTAGCGAAACTTTGCATCGATTTTTCAACCATTTCCCGTCGTCCAATCAAGCTAAAACTTCGACAGCAGACTTGTGGCAACTAACAATACATGCTATCAAATTTTAAGTTAAAAAAACTTAATTATACTATAATTATGATTTTTTTTTGGAAAATTGAACGCTTTGTTTTGGTTTCACGTTGAAAATGCCAGTCCAACTTTTTATGTTTTTTTCGTGGCGCTGAGATTATTGAGAATGAAGGGAAAAAATTTATTCTAATATAAATTCGTATTATAAAATTTGCGGGCAATGTTTTTGTTAAAGCCGTACAAATGTTCAAGGTTAGTTTACAAAGAAAGGGAGTATAATGAAAACTTGTTTTTTTATGGGTTAGTTTATTAAAGTTATTAGTTAAAGTTAGTAACACGTCTCGTAAAGAAAGAAGAGAGATGAGATAAATACATTTATTTTCTTGCATATGCAACAAGGATGTACGTTTTCCCAATACATTGAAACCATCATCAATATATCATCATCAACATATATAATTACCGTGAGTTTGTTTATTTGTTTATATATATATATATATATATATATATATATATATATATATATATATATATATATATATATATATATATATATGTTTGTTCGCTATAGGCTCCTAAGCCGTTTGACTAATCGGGACAAAAATTAAATGTATAAATTGGATACGTCTACCAAAAGATACTTTTATTTTATGACTTATAAAAATTAATGAGTTGCTTAATAAAATGTAACGGGGAAGGCTTCCACAGCCCAGCGATCGTTCACTGCGGTTCTCCAAAGGATCATTATCGAGGTGGCTCGCCAGTATAGCTGCACTGTCACCCGGTAGCATAAATCCTAAAGGCCTACTATAGGTACATGCATCCAGGCACCGGGTGGTTCTTGAGACGGGATTGCAGCGTCCATTGCTTCCTCCCCACCGAGACCAGTGGCCTCTCGGCAGTGTAATGAACCTCGGACCCGCTGCGGGGGCTGTGCCCCATGAGTTCGCCCGCCAGTGTATTCTTAATGGGAATGTATCGGCGGTTTACACACTACACCAGTCCATGAGGCCACAATTATTATGCATATGCCAGGGTCAGGTCGACCAGAAACAATTACAAATAACAAAAACTAAATACCGAAAGAAACATTTTCAACACTGTTTTATTTAATACAATAAGCAAGAACAAAAATTAAATACCGAAAAAAATCGTTCTCACTTTAGTTTTTATGGTATTGAAATATTATTTTCTACGCTTTTTTTATCATTTACCTTTTTATTGTTTGGTATTGTGGTTTTTTTTTTCTTTTAGATAGTATATTATTGATAATTTAAAAGGCTATTATTAATAACAAGTCAAGTCAACACAACTGTTCGCTACGTTTTAATACTAGAAGCTTGACAGTAACAATTATTATGCATATGCCAGGGTCAGGGCGACCAGAAACAATTGAAAAGAACAAATACTAAATACCGAAAAGAAACGTTGATTGTCTTTATTGTA
Source organism: Anisus vortex (assembly GCA_949126835.1). Lineage (NCBI taxonomy): Eukaryota > Metazoa > Mollusca > Gastropoda > Planorbidae > Anisus > Anisus vortex. Next base: position 1,209,748 of record OX421496.1, read on the forward strand.
ATATAGTCTCTTTTCTTTATCTCTTAACAAAACACATTGTAGTCATTCGTTTCTCCGTCATTTTACGGGCATAACCACTAGTATATATATAATTGCGGTGAGTTTGTTTATATGTTTATATATATATATATATATATATATATATATATATATATATATATATATATATATATATATATATATATATTGTGTTTGTCCCCTATAGGCGCCTAAGCCATTTTACTAATAGGGCCAAAAATTAAATTAATAAATT